>NNCF01128814.1:417468-491884 GCA_002313205.1 Laupala kohalensis | reverse complement strand
CCCCCCCCCCCGCCTTATTATCTTTACCAAGACTAATTTTTGTCAATGTATTCTTATTTTCCCAGACGTCTTTTGGACATGTACCGAGAAAACTGAGTTACTTGATACATTTTGTTTAGTCTCCAGTATGTTGTAGTTTCCCCGAGTAAAAGTGACACTCCTCTGTGTAGTTTACGTATTCTGTTGGAATCGCCAACGCAAGAAAATGATGAATTGTTAGATTAAGGAAAAGATGTAGACTGACTCGTGAGAGCTGTGGAGCCAGACTGGAATGTGTTCTTCGTAATTAAGCACTCTCCTGGTGTGTGGCGACGTAATTGTTACAATAGTCATTTCAATGACGAGAGATGGCCACCTATGCACAAAACACTCGTACTATTAAAACCATGTGAAATTTATTGAATGCTGCATCTATAATTGGAAAACACTAATGCGTGATTGGAAAAAAATATTCACTCAGATCGTTTTGCGGAAAACTATTTTACCCATACAAGCACGTGAAGTCGAGATCGCGGATCACGCAAGTGGGACGTGAACATGTTTGAACGCGCGATTGCCTTTACTTATCGGATATCACTCCAGACACAGTGAGAAGACGAATTGAGTAGGTGACGGGAACCTTATCTTAATTTCGAAAGGAGCAGGACCTGCCCACTCCAGTGTGATGAAACATTGCCTCCAGATCGCAAACGTGCCCACCTATTCCTGTCTGGGGCCAACCCAAAGGAAGTGTATGGAGTATTGGCTAAAACATGAATTGTACATACACGTCTACGTTCAGTTTCTAATTCACAAGAAAAAAATATTTGTGCTCCAGTGTAATATATTTTTAAATAACATTTAACGTATTGGTTTCCTTTCAGTCCATTTTTTTCATTTTCGCTCGAATGACCATTTAATAACAATTCTGTAAACTCAGTTATTCCGTAATACTTTGAAGGAGTGCTCTCTTTTACCTACTGGCATGATTTTTCCTTTTGGTCGGCGACGTGATTTCAAATTTATTTCCATTTGGTCTTATCTTTAAAATTAACCTGTTCCTGGCAGGCGCCCACTTGGTCCACTTCGTTGGCGGATTAACCCCTCGATGGGCGTGCCTCCGCACCTAGTGCGGCAAACGTGTTCAACCTACGATTTTGGAATGGTTCTGGAAACTTGGTGGGCTGCTTCTCCTATTTTTGCTTTGTTGACTATCTCATCACTATGTTGCGCAAAATATACTACTTTTTCCCTTCATGGTTAGTTGTCTGTTGTCCTTTGAAAAGTGAGTAACGAGTAATACCGCATCTAGTGACACGCCCATTCACGTTTGTATTTTTCACATTAATTGCGCACTCATCGCTATGCAAGTATTATTTACATATTCTTTCTCATTGTATTCATCATTATCGCACTTTTCTTAACAATCTTTCTCAGTTTTCCTATTAGATTTGCAATAAATGAGTACACGTTTATATTTTGTGTGATATTTTGTATTCATTACAATTTTTCAGTTTTGTACCTATGAGAGAGTAATTTTTCAGTTTTGGTCTGCACGAGATTATATTTTGAACTGCTTATGGTATAATGGTCAAAATGAGGACTATTTTATTTCTTTTCAGCTCAATTCTAAGCTGATTTTTGTTGTTAAATTTTGTTACTGAGTGTTTAATCAATGTAATTATATTGTTAATACAATGAATAAACCTTTGCACGTAACTTGTTCCTATTGTTTTAAGATCACAACTATCCGTCGTTCCCAAGACGTTTGATGGTTTAATATTCGTGTGTTCCACAGTCCATTTTCAAAATTATTTCCTAATTCTTTGTCACATGATTTTATTATAATTAAAATTAGTGATGAAAGTTAATTGAATATAATATACATCGTAGTTTTAGTTATAGTTATTTATAATTATTATAAACACTTATTTGCATTTCGGAAATTTTAATAGGATTGAATTGTAGATTGACTGCACTCTGTGCTGCACATGCCCACCGGAGGGTTAAAAGAAAGAAGAAGGAAAAAGAAATGTTATGTATTTTTTTCTACGGTTCAGCTATTTCTTAATTGAAAGTTCCCAATATATCACTTTATGAACTAAGAATGCTCATGAATTGTTGGATGACCCACTGGTTTCCACCAATTACTGCATTTTTTCCGAGTTTCGTAATTATGGTTACAATTCTTCATCCGTAATGAATCTATTTTTTTCTTTGTCCACAATTATCCATGAGTCTTCCATACTTTCAGAAAACGTTTTTGGTTATCTGTTTCCCCATGGTGTGCATGACTTTCGTCAGTCGCTGTATTTATCTTGGCATTCTCAGTTTTTACAATTATCTCTGGAGTATTTTTTTACTTATCTACTGAAGGTCGTGGTCTAGACCCACTAAAGGTCGTTCTACATCATGCGACATGCATGCTTTCTTAAGACTAATCACAATTGGAAGAAAAATCCGAGTGACTCAAAATCACTCTTTCCCTAAAATAATCTTGGCACGCGTTCTTGGCTGTGCCCTTTCATAACTAAAACCCGGTAGGAGTATTGATAAAGACTTATTGTAAATAATTACGTGACTCGTCTTGGGGGGGGGTGCGTTTACACCTCAAAATGCAGTCTGATTACTTTCCATAGGATTGAACGCATATGGACGTGGATTCTCACGTAACCTAACATAGGTAACATAACCTACCAGGTGAGTGGCCTGGAGGTGCGCATTTGATGGAAACATATGCCAGAAGGAATCCCTTGTTGTTAAATCTTTGTAATAGATTGTGTGATAATTGCGACCTCACTTAATGACACTAGTACTTCAAATACGGTAGACAGTGCTTATGAATGATAATTAGCAGAGTCATTGTGACTTGCACGGTTTCAATTCAATACTTTTACGTAAGCTTTCCTTTTAAAAAATGTTCGAGACTTCCTTTCGGTCGCTTAGGGCATTAAGGGTGCACATTCTGAGTGGAGAAAGTTGAAACCTCTCTAGTTTATAATTCAGATTGGCCTTGCGCATTTTTACCAGATAGTTCTGAGTACATTAATTCTGTTTTAAGTATCACTGATTTATCCATCATAATGAAAATTTACAGGTTATCCATCTTTAATATTCACACGCACGCGCGCACACTGTAGGTTATATTCAATGGAGTCTTGGGTGAGAGATGTCAGATTACGACATTGTAGCCATCAAAATCATTCCAGTAGAACGATTTGCGAGGTACAGACTTGATTTCTGATACGGGCATAGAATTTAGTTTCTTGGTCAACATTTTAAAGGTAAACTTGTGTATATCTCGCAAAATGAGATCCTGACACTTGTAGTCGAACTTGGTTCTTCACATCTACGTACTTGGTAGGAGGAATAAGAGTAGAAATGAATTGCTGAGACTTGAAACGCGAATGGAAGTTTCCTGTGTGTGTGTGCAGCTGCTCTATCCTAAGACTAAACGCACACTGGCGACACCACACCGACCCGTCAGTCTGAGCAGTCTTAAGACTGTCGCAATACAGGCGCGACAAAACGTTTTGATGCGATGCCTGCGTACACTGGCGACCAGGAAGCAGACCAGACGAGCAGATGCGTTGTAACATTTGTTTTTATCTGCAATGGTTTGAGAAAACAGGTGCCGTTTGTGAATAGATTCTTGGGAGAAAGAGAATCTNATATATATATATATATATATATATATATATATATATATATATATATATATATGATTAATCAAAGGAAAATTTAAATGTGGTCTTCTTTACCATCCCAAGAACTTTTTTTCCATACTTTCATAAGAATATATCGACATTCCGCAAATTGATTTGTGCGTTTGGGTTCATGTAAGATCTCTCTTCCGGGCTCTAAAACCGGAATGTAGAATGTACATAGGTCACTCCTCAGACCAGAATATTTTAATGTATTTTGTAGTTTTTCCCTATTTCTAAATTCATAAAATCCATTTGGTGCTTGCTTTTCATTAGGACCGGCGAAATGTAAAGGTTTTTAAAAATGTTTTAAACTCAAAGAAGAATATATGTACCACTGTAAAGGAACCTCTGAACAGGGTTTGCCTCAGAGGCCCAGGAATTACTTTCTTTGTAATTTGAGAAAATAAATGTATTATATATTATAGTGTTAAGGCAGAGAGGTCTAAGCTTTCGTTCATTTACAGAGAAGGCATTTTGTAAAATTATACGAGTAGTTTCTTATGTAAACACTTCTGAAGGAAGGTTATAGCTGACTACGAGTGTCATGTCATTTCCAACTATTACATAACATTGATGAACATTTTAAATAATTATGTAGATATTTCATGTACGTGTTTTAACTGTTCAACATCTGGGGGACCCTCACTTCACTCACATGGGAATAACGTTCGTTACTCGTTCATAAATTTTGTGACCTTACAGAAACAATACTTTCCTGGTGACATCAGTGGGATGCCTCTTTCAAGTGGCATGACTCTCTCAACATGTGTTGCGACCCATAACGATGCAGATATCGACGTGAATACGCACGGTACGTTCACGATCTGTCGGACGCATCCGTAATGAAATCACGACGTCGCGAATTGCTGATTACGTAGCGCTCATGGGAAGTTTTAGCCACATGTCTGTACAATTTTTTTATTCAATGAAATATAATTCTCTTATGTAATATTCTTTGATCTGTATTTGTGTAAACAGTTGTATCTTCGTATATATTTACAGTAAACAGTTGTATCTTCGTGTAACCACCTCGTGTCCAACTACGGAGATTGTTATTACGAGTGTATTTTCTTCGTTCTTTTCATTCTCTACGAGTGCGCTGCTCTTTGTAATGTCCGTCCCCTCCACTTGAATGCCACCGTCTGCACTACACGGTGGCCAGCGGACGGGAAATCCGGGAAAAGTCAGGGAATTTTCTCATTGCTCAGTGGGGAAAAATAAAAGCGATAACAAAGGTCTTCAAATTAAGAAATTCACCACAAATACTATAAAACCCTTTCTCTTTTTTCCAGTAGATTTATATTAAGGGGCCTGGCTCAACCCAATAACCTTCGCGTAAGTCATTGAAAGACTGTTGTAACGGTTCCGCGACCGCTGTGAAGTTCCACCAAACAATTCTGTGGCAACGAATTTGTCGCAACAGTCTCACTCGGTTACGCTAAAATCTTTCATTGTAACGATATAACGAATTGCAAATAGCGAGTTTTATCCATGTACTGTTACAAACAAAAGTTTCATGTAACTTATTTTTATTAACTCGGGAGTTATCAGATTTGACCGAACTGTGGTTTTATTTTTATGCCAAACCAAACCTGATTCGTCGTACTCCTGAATACATTGCTCGTGAGTCGTTGAGTCCACCGTGTCCTTACGGATCTCAACTTTTCCGTTATCCCTTTTAGCCCCAATATATATGCCCGTGGCTACTCACTGAAGGTCCCCTTCCCCTCCAACCCGCAAACTGCTTGAAGAGGTCAATCCAGGTGTTGTCCCCGGGGAAGGGCGTGGGAGAGTGTCGACAAACAGGCGGGTGAACCCCCAACCTTTTTCAGTATCCGCTGTGGTGTGCAGAGAAGTGCCTAGCCCACTTCTCTACTGCTATCTGCGCTAACGGTAGCCGAACAGTAATCCTGCTCACCAGTCGGAGACAAAGGCTTTCTTCCCGTACCCCACGGATGGGGGAACCGTACTACCCGGTAGAGTCCAAGCGAAATAGGGGTGTCAGGTGCAAGCACCTGTGGGCTCATGCCCCTCCCTGTATATTTGGTTTAAAGTGCTGAGTAACACACGGAAGGTTATCAGCCTTTCTACCACTTACTAAGTTCGCGTCGGGATCGATCCGTTACCCAAGTTGTCGGTCTGGGATTGGGTACGAAAGTGGACGATAAGCGTAGGTCCAGTGGCCCGCCAGCCGCCTGTACCTGTATGGTTGGGAGCTCTGCGCGTTAACTTTGCCGGACTGTACTGCTCGGTGACCGCCCCAATATTTCACAACTTTATTGTCCTACCCATGTTAGAGAGGTTACCCTTTTAGCGTTGGATGGGTGACCGCCGGGATCTCTTGCGAGTTTTCCTACTATTTTCAGTACCAGAGACCTAGGGTTACTCATTAGGTCTGGTTTGAGAGCCCGACAAGTGGTCAACACGTGCTCCCCCACAATTAATAGAACTGCTCCTATCACACCGTGGCTACGCCGGGACCCCTGCAGAGGGGCAACCTACTATTTAACAAGTTACCATGTTTACGACAAGTTACCATGAGACAAGTCACCGTTCAGAGATTCTTACGAGTCTTCCTATCGCTTATCTCTCCAGGAGAGTCGATACCCAAAGATCTGGGATGGGGTACGAGTATAATCTTGGTTAAGGGTGAGTGCCAAGCGGTCCACATCACAACACCTCCACGTTTGACGAGTTACCGTTCGGGGATTCTCAACGAATTGGCCTTCCTCCTCCGTCGCATGGTCTGATCCGTTGCCCAAGGACCTGGGATTGGGTACAGGGACCATGGGTACTAGCCGAACCGGAGGTTTGCGTACACACCTGAATACACACATTTGATAATTGTTTCAGCAGTTTACAGGAACAATTTAAAGAATGTTGAACAATTGTTTCAACAGTTTACGGAGATGTTAACGCCGTTGAAACGAAACGACAGCGAGACTGTTCCAAGGCGAATTGTTTAGTGTTGGTTTGGAGTGGTAACGGGCTCGTAGCAACGCTCCACAGTTGGCGTTGTCATGTCTGCTGCGCAGGATAAGCTAGCCATTCCGCCTGCAAGCACAGATTCGTTCTCGAACTGCATCAGTGTCGTTTCAATAATGGCACATCTTCAGTCTACTTTAATCAGTCATCAGTATTACAAGATTTTTTACTAATATTTCTGATAATTTTTTATTTATAAATAACAATTCTGCTGAATTTTTGATAAATTCCTCTTTTGCACTTCTTTATTTTTATAAGATTTCACGTGCTAGGGTGATTGTTTCTCAATTGTCAAAGTAAGTTTTGGATGCATGTAAATATTTTGCGAAAATTAATCCATTCGTGTGGGAAAAGTCAAAGAATTTTCAAATGGAGAAACACTGGCCGCCCAGAACTATTCTGATTGATCGTATCTCCCCCACGTAACTTCGGAATTCTCCATATCTTTCATCCAGTATCAATCATAAAAGTCTGGACGCTCGCCTAATGAGGATCATGCACTCACCTATCTTACTTCATACAAGCGAAAACCGCGTAAAGAGGGACCAGAAAAAGTAAAAGAGGGGTAAGACAGTTAAGCTAGTTCCTTTCTCGTATTCGGCAAATTTTGCCTAAAAAAGTACTTACACGTAATTTATCGGAAGTGAGTTCATGTTACATCAATTTTTCAACCCCAAGCACACTAGTCTGTTAATTGTATGTCTGTACAACAGTTTACGAGAAAATAATCCACGTTTTATAGTGCAAAGGAAATAACTAGTAAATTCAAATCAGTGTTATAACTTAAATTGCAAGCTACGCTCTTTAAGTATAAAGGTTTTGGCGTAATCTCTACTTTTCTTCCTATTTTTAGGCGTTTCATTTTGATGCCTCTTTCGCATAAATACAAGGTTGTACGCGTAGAGGTGGCATGTTTTGAAATTATGCTTGAATGCTCAATGAGGAGGACTGTAACATCTGGACCAGTGCAGTTTATAGATTTTTGAAATATTAACATTTTCAAGCATTTTGCTAGCCGGAAATTCCTTAGGAGATTAAGGGTCGGGCCTGTCGCCGCCAAATAAGGAAAAGCTACTAAGATTTCCCGTTCATTGTGTAGAGCCTGAACAGTTCCCACCTTCTGAAAATTGAGTAAGAACGCCCTCAGAAGAATGTGGCCGAAGCGCGTGGCAAGTGAATGGAGTATTTCTAGCAGTTGCCAAAAATAATGGTCAGCCCAAAAAGGACGTAGTATTCTCAGAAGCTGACGGGTGACAAAGATGATGTAGTGTGCTCAGTGCGTTAGCGAGGGCGTGATCACGTGACCTCCGCTTCGGTATATATTGGGAGGATTGAAGGTCCTAAGTGACTTTCAGACCTTTCTGCGGAAGTGTATGGAAGTACGCAGGTTATTTAAAATGTAACTTGGTTAGTTTTGGTCGTCAGACCACTGAGAATTGCTGCGGTAATTCTATTACATAGCTATTAGGCGCGAATGACAACTTGGAACAGTTAGTTATTTCGGGATAGCAACTTGGAAACTTTTGAGATTCGGATAATCTGGGTAGATTTTCGAGTTAATTCGTAACACCAGTATCTATATCTGTGTGTAATTGTTGCTTTCAGATAGCAATAACTCTGTAATAACAAATTCAAACTTGTATTTATGATTTGAGAGTTTGTCTACATTTGTAAATATTCAAATCTCTATTTAATTTGAATAAAATATTTTATTGTTATTACACGTGTGTTTGATTGCTTGGGGCAACCAAGCTGGTGGCAGCGAACTCTACCATAAAGGTTGTGGTTTATGGTTGAATCCCGCTTCTACCAAAAAAATACGCACATCGCATCTGGGCTTGCGGTGTGTTGTAACAAGGACCAATAAATTGGATTTTTTTCTCATCATTCACGCACTCAAGAACACATCGCTTTAGGGACTGACTCGCACATTATAGTCATGGGAGAAAGATTTAAATATCTAAATCTTGCTGATTTCTTCATATTGCTGCAGGATTTTACTAAGCTTGGTCAGCTACATCCATAACTCCTACTGGCCACGGTACATATTTACAGTATCGTGAAATTACGAATGGGGATGATTGCGTAATTCTTCTCGAATAGTATTAACATTAGAATTATTGTCCAAATAGAGATTTGCAAAATCAGACCACCTTGTGATGGAGCGCTCTTGAGACAGGCGTGATGCTGCTCGAGTCAGGAGTGCTTTTTTTTTATTTATTTATCATATCAGTTCATTTATTGATTAGGATGATTCGTCAATTAAAGAAACTCCTAGGATGCAATTATTTTGATTTGTGCATATCGTACTAATATATAATGCTTTTAATATTAAAGTACATTTCAACCCTCTCCTGCTGCGAGCAAAATGTAAAGCTGTCTGCCAGTAAAATGAAAAGCTGAGCCTGGTAGATGCTACGTTTTGTAGGATCATCTATGTAAATGAAGCGTGACGACGGATTTATTCTACTTCACATGCGGCTTCTGGTGACATTTTACTGTTACTGACAAGCAGTAGGAATCACGCTCAAATGCTTATCCACTTGTCTTTCACGCAAGTCAGACATTATTGAAAGAGATAGTCAGTTACTATTTGCGCATTTATTTCTTTATATCTACTTTGATTACGCGACAGTGCTTGATTATGCGTTTTTGTGTAACGAAGTGAAAGTATGCTTCAAATGTGAAGCGAGTGACCCATAAAACCTCGAGCGATTCTATATTTTACTGGTCGTCTATTGTTTTAGAAGTGATTGAATTCAGGACTTTAATTACCCCTTTAGTCAATTCTGCTTATAAATTAGCGTGAGAATACTTGTGTATGCTTTAGTAGAAATTCAGGGTTTGTGATAGATGGAGGACAACTAGTTTCGTGGGAATGTTTGAAACAGTCTAGTGTGCTCTGGAGTTCCTGCTCGACGGATGTTCACGAGATGTCTCACCCACTACATGGACGGAATAAATATTACATGACTCATATAGCACGAAAACATGTTTGTGTTCACATCGATGTTGAGTTCTCAATATTTTGAGACTAATTGACCAAAGAAAACTTCTACCATTAGTTGGGAGCAAACATATGTCAGTTTGTGAAAAAAAAAACAATTGACAATTCTCCAGCAAAGAACTTACAGTATTTAACATGTTTAAGAAATAATTACCCGTACCATTATTTTACCTGCTCCTTTTAGTTTGATGATTAGCTCGTTATGTTAAACCCGGCAACTGCAGTACTATTAAATATTTTAACGTAACACTGATCAAAATCTAATTGGGTAAGACCTAGTAAAGTAAGTTCAAACGCCCCATTTGACTGCAGGCACGACATTGACATTAACTGAAGAAACTCATTGTTCTACTACCAATGCTACGAGATCAGGCGGTTTTGGCGACTGTCGGGGCGTTTTTAGTTCACACCGAAAAAGGTTGATCTCGACTGCGTTCTACAATCAACCCAGATAGCCTGAGAAATCGGTTTGGAGATACGATCAATTGCTTTTTAGTCGTATGTGTACACGTGAAGCTGTTCAAGAATGAGTAATTCGTTCCTGAAGATTACGCAATATCGTAAATACTATTCGTATCTATACTAAAATATTTCTGCCCGTTAATAAAATATTGAATCAATACAAACATCAAAATTGGAATGTTTCACGTTTAATTTATTCCGTTTGTGGCTTGCGGAGGAAGACTTTAATATCGATCTCTAAAACACTTTTAACCTTGAATGTAACCCTCAGAGTAAATGATATTTAATAAAGTGACATTGATATCCTGGAATTCTACATTGCTTATTCTTTCTTTAGGTGATTTGTTTTAACTTGGTAATATGCGTATGGTAACGTGAGACGAAGAGTGGCGCTTTTAAGTGTTTCGTACATTTGAGACTTGAAAAAGGTTGGAAAGCTTTAGTAAGACTAAATTGATAGATATATTCCTTTTTATCCTGCATTAACAAAATAAAACTTTACCTAGCACCTAAAATATTTTCAAATTTCCACAAACTTTTTATTTTTACTTTTGCCGCATGAGGGCTACGCGCGCATTGTTCCGTCCACGGAACGTCTCGATATTTTGCAAGTGCGGAGGGCTGCGCGTGCTGGTTTAGTAATTCCGGAACCTAGTTGGGTGAAGGGACCGTTCACTCTCCCAGGTGCAGAGGATTAGGATCCGCGTGTTACCTGCTCCCCATTCTGTTCTGATCATTTAATACAATACATCACTATACAGGATTTTTTTGAGGTAAGGTCAATCAATTATATCATTGAAATCACAATTTTACATAGCCAACGTTTCAAAAAATATTTTCTTTATCAGGACTTGTACTGATTACAACATTATTAACTTGTAAAAGATGTTACATTAGTAATCCAGTAGAAGCCCTGATGAAGATATTTTTTCGAAACGTTGGCTATGTATACAATACAGCACAATCGATGTGGCGAATACCTGGTCCTTGCGAGTGCCCGCAGTCATACACTGCTAATGCGCCTCCCGGAACGTTTTAGAGCCCTCCCGGCACTCCTAAAGACCTTCCTTTGAAGACTTTTCGCGAACGGCGGCAAATGCATGCCGGCTCAGTCGGTTCATATCAATGCAAAGCAATGGAAAACCTATGCAAAGCAATGGAAATAAGTTTTGGGAAATCCGGGACTACGGTGCCGACCATCCGAGTGCGCGCGTAGCTTTAGATGGGGCTGCGTTTCTTACTACGGATCTTTGCTCTAATACTGCTGATATTTTCCCCTCTGGTGGCAAAAAGTGTCAACAAATTAAAGAATAACATACAAAAATCTTTATTTACAAATTCTTAATATCGATTGTTGATTGAAACGTGTCCTAAGTGCTCTTTTCTTAACTATTGTTTCTTTTAGGAGGAACTCTGTGAGAGGATGATAATTTCTTTTATGGAGGTTAGGAAATACGTTGCATTTATGCCTCTATCTATTAGAGCTTCAAAATGCTTATCAATAATATATTTTTACCGATTTGAATCGAAAAGAAATAAAAGAAAATGCGGCGAAGAGGAGGGACAGTCAGTATTGTGAGGCTATTTGCTTCATTTCGCGGTGTCCGAATAAATTAGTCATTTCAATCACCTAATGATACAAACGCAGAACTTCACCAATAGTTGTAAAGCTAAATCAACATACTCGGGGACTGTGTGATTATTTAACATTTTGAAAGAATTAAGCGTGGGTGCTGCGACGCCCTTAATAACAATTATATCAAATCAGTAGAAAATACAAAGTTTTCTGTCTCATATGTCTCATATTTACCGCCAAAAGGTGCCTGAACCTCGCCAAAAGGCATTAAATAAATAAATATGTGAATATTGTTGTGATGTTCCAGTTAACAAGGGAGATAGCTTTACACTTGAAGACCATATAGCGAAAATGGAGTTAAACATCACAAACTCACTAATTTTATCTTTGCTCCGCATATGCTTTTGCTCCACGCTACCCTACGCATACATAATTGGAGTTCAGAGCTGACCCTGAAATTTAACTCTTTGTGTCTTTGGAGAGATGTCCACAATCAACGGTGATTTTTATGTGTAATTGATCCCAAAATGTATTCAATATATACGTTTTGGTATCGCTTTTGTGTATTGACATATTAACTCTTGATACGAAAGTTGAATGAAAATAAAATCTGTCAATATTACCTTTCTCGCGTAGAAGGGGATGATACTGGGAGTAGAATCAGGCAGTAGTTTCATAGTATTAGAAACCACCCGTGACAGATCGATTCCTCGTTTTATTGCGAAGGGGATAGTTATTATATAAATTGGAAATCAATAACAACTTGTGTCCGTCGAATAAAACTTGTGAAAATTTCTGTGTTTGCTGAAAATGAATAAGGACATCACCTTGGCGTCACAGGAAAAGTAAAGGTATTTTCATTAATTTTTTCATGCATTTGAAAAGGAAGTACACTCTATCAAATTCGGCTTTGAGCTCATTTATTTTTAAACCTCTTGAGTGAGAATAAACTGGAAAGTGCTGATCTTTGTCCCACGCTACCCTAGTTGAGTTAGCTGCTGTGTTGAGTCACTTCGTAAATCACAAAATTGTATTGTCCTATCTGAGCAGAACTTTCAAGGGTTGGACCGAACTGGACGATTGAGAAAGTCGGTTTTAGTTCGCTCTCAATCTGGTTGGAGCCCAGCCTCTTCGCCCGAGGCAGTGAGAGCAGACATTGCGATAGCAAGCATTCTTCTAGTTAATTCCTCCGCACGCGATTGCGCGTCGTGCCGGGAAAAGCGGAGCAGGTTTAATAGATCTCTGCAAGTTTCCCTTCACTTAATAATTCCCAGAGAGCCAAGTTATTGAACTTTCGGTGAAGTGGTCCATGGGAGGGGAGCGTCTACTGATTTTAAAGAAGTGCTGATTTCTTAGTTTTGAGACCATTCTATTTATTTATTTCTTTATTTTATGTCATTAGGCGAGGTTCAGGCCATGTGGCCTGCTCTTCCACCTAACCATGACTTAGCAGAGGGAGTTGGGAAGGAGAGACGTTGGGTTGCCGGAAAACGTACGAAACCAAACCGACATTTGTTAGAAGCTGCAAGGGAAACCCCAGTTTAGAACCTCACTTTGTTCGGTCGAGCAGGGTTTGCAACCGCACTCTGCCGCTCAGCGGTATCGAGGAAGCGAAAACGCTACAACTACTATCTGATTTTCTATTATAGACCCCTGATTTCTAGTAGCTGTAGAGACCACAACAAAAATCGTAGAAAAAACAGTTAACGCCATTCGATTTATCACTTTGTTCTGCATATATGCAAGTGAAAATTTTGGTTTTATAAATAAATATGAACTTTTTAAAATCTGAAGTGTTTGAAAAATGCTATTTTTTACGGGTTTTATCGATACGTTGACTTAATTTTGTTTATAAAGTAAACTCAGTGCCAAAATGATTCTTATTCAGCGAATAATTACTATTGTATTTGTGAAAACATTTATTAATTTCAAGTTGCTACTTGCAAAATACGAGTTATTAATTTTGTTTAAAAATCACTGCTAAAAACAACCGTACACATTATTAAGGAATAAAATTTATAATGTCGCACTCAGTAGAATTCCGTGATAGTTGTAATTGAATTAAGACGATTTAAACTGTTTACGCAACCTCCAGCTAGTGATGAATAAAACCATGTTCTGAATAACTGGAAAGCGGCAGGCGCGTTGTCGCCGATGCCGTATTCAGATCTTACATTGTGAAGAGAAGTTACACGTCAACGATTTGTGGTTTTAAATTGTTCGTCCTTGGTCTAATGTTGGTATTTAAATAGGAAAGCCACGTCTAAAGGACGTTGACCTTTCCGGTAATCTGTTTGGCCCTTAGTATCTTTTCTCTGCTCTTAGCAACGTGATAATTCGAATACTTACGTATTCATGAGCACTTGGCACAGCTACGGTGTTGATAACATGTCTTTTTTCCTGTTTTATATCAGAATATCAAAGAAACTCTTTATCTCTTACGGTATAATTGCTGATAGATTTCCATGCCAAAATAGAGAAAAAAATCGTAGAAATACGTCAATCAAATCACTGACGGTTTGCTAAGAAATAATTTCTAATAACTCTTTAACTACCCCGCGAACTAGTTGCTTTCAGAAGACAAATAAGCACAGCCACTGTTCAGACACAAGGAAAAAACATTACATTGTACACAAATCAGAAAATAACTTAAACGTCAGTATTAAAAAAGTCAAGGGCAGAGATAAAATTATCCTAACGCAATGAAGTATACAAATTGATATTGTGCTGACTTCATATGTTGCTGGGCATAAGACTCAAGGGTCTCATGAACAACTTTAAATGTGATAAACCAGATGTGATCACTAGGCGTAGACTGAGTACTGGACATTTGATAGAGTGGATAATATATTGATATTAGACTCAGAACCACATTATTACAAATAGAATGTTCAGAAATATTACATATTAATAACAGTAACAATGCAATCAACTTTCAAGTAGATACAATCAAACCTCTATTTAAGGAAATAGAATAATTTTACGTATTGTTTTATCATTACCCAGTGTAAAGGTTTTGTAATCTCCCCCTATTCTTATACAATAACTTAATTATAATACATTTTTAACCTGCGGATATACATGGATAATATTCGGATGTACATGAGATGTATGTTTTATTTTTTTATTTTGTAAAAGTATGTTTTAATAAAATGTATTATTTCAGAATGTTATAAATGAAAATATTACTATAGTTTTAATAATACTAATTAATAATAAATTTTAATTTTTTAAATTTGATATATTTTATAAATTTGTATTACTATTGTAACGTAAAATTAAATCCTTCTGTCGTTAGAAATCCATTTTCTTTAACTTACTGAAGCAAAACCTTCAAGTGACAGATACTATTGTAATCCCCTACTGTCATATATAAAATCTAAAAAAAAAATCAGTTTATTTTTGAATTTTATAGAGATCGGAGCGCTTCATATCGTTCTCTTCAACCTTCAAAGTGATAGTTAAATGTTGTCGTATCGTATGCAGATAAAGAAATTGCAAATGTGTGATTTGAAGAAATTTTTGAAGGATTTAGTGATTTCTCAAAGTTGAGGTTTTAGATTCGGTTGTTAAATATCAAAGCTTACTGGAAGAATGTAATTTGATCGCATCAGCATTTTCTGCTCAAGAAGCATTTTAGATGGGAGAAGACTCTTACCAAAATACAATGGGCGTGCTGAATGAAAAGAAATTCCTGTCAAGAAGAACTCATTGATTATGAAGTATTATAGTAATACTTAAATTCAGAATGCTCTGAAATATTTTTTCATTGAAATTATTAATTTCATTAAAAATACTTGTACAAAAAATACCCTGGATGATAACAGAACCGCAGCTCCTTGCGAGATGTGCAAGCACTCTACCGATTACGCTACTGCGTCGTCGTAAAAAAAATATATTTAATATATAAATTGGGATAAAAACTTTGAGATCTTTTTTTCTCGGAGTTGGCTGACTATCACGCATTTTTATTTTGACAATCGATGACCTTTAGGGGCTACTCCGATTCTACGAAGTTCCATCCCGAAGTCTATTTTCCAAGTCACGACTTCCCCTTCATCCTATACGTAGAAACCTGAAGGCACCGTAACTAGTGTCGATATGTAGTACTAATTGACATTTTTGTGCAGTGTAATGTTTTTTCAATATCGTACTTTGAGTGTGTTACTAGTGGTCGTACCTATCTGAAACCAGTCTGTTACCTTCCCATTAGAGAGAGAGAGTCGTTTTAACTGATAGAGCCAACCTTAGGGTTCAACAAAATTATCGGAACTCCGATATTGACGACATTGCATAATTTTAGTACGTAATATTAGGAGAAAAAGGAGACTGGAAAGGAGCTTAGGAATGGATTGTTTTTAGTCTTCATGCGAAGGGAACACCTGCAGGCGGGAGAGGGGATGCGAATGAAGAAATTAATATTATACGTCCCTGAATGAAAGTTCTGTGCTCAGCCAATTATGTTTTCTAGTTGAAATTTTTTTCATATCGTGAGTTTCGTGTTGAGAAAAAAGTAGTGTGCAGAAAAATATATTCTTTTACTCAAGATTAAACTTATTAAATGCGGGTACTTATGGGGAACTGCAACGGTATTGATGTATTTATCATTCCGCACTTTTACTGGATGTATCTGGATACTCTTCCCACCTCCGTAAAACGTCTTGACATATTCTTCGGAGTTAGAAGCCTCTCTAGTCTTAATTCCCACCCTCTACCCATGGCAGTTGAGAAATATCGGCCCAACTCCAAATGTAGGCATACTAGGACACTCCACGCCATGACGTCCACCTGGAGTAATGCGGAAAAATTTGGCACATGCACCGTAATGCCACACCACTCAACACAACACCTCGCCACGCTATGCCATTGTCTTGCCAGTCTTCTTCGTACTGCAGTGTGATGTGTGCATTGTGTTGAAGAGCTAATGGCGTACCAACCACATTTTCGTAACTAGCAACAAAAATACGGGTCTTCGCTCGCATTTTATTTATGTATCACTTTCACACTTCTTTATACTTAATGTCGGCACTTTCCTTGGCGTTGCGTTTTTGTGTATTTGCCAGGTTTGCGCAAACACGTCCAAGAATAGCTATTTGTCAGTATTTGCTCTATTGTGGCAAATACGCCAGCATCCGTACGAGTTCTAGAGTGTTTTTAATCCCACATCAAAGGACTCAAGTAAGGCGAATATTTGTGTTGACCGTACGCCCTTGGTTACCCGTGGTTCGCTCGGACGAGCGCGCGCGATCGAGTTTATATTCTGGTTACTTAACCTATGCTTTTGAATTAGTTTATTTTATAGTTTTTGTTTTTATAGCAATGGATCACATTTCTATGAACTGATATAACGAAACAGATTTAAGATTTCTAGAATTACGTCAAATGTATCCTTGTATTTCGGCATATGAATTATCAACATCCACCAGCGGTTTGTTTGCCTTGGTCATTTCGTAATTTTATGTTTATTCTACATGTATTGATAGCATGAATTTAAGAAAAACTGCCTCTCCCGCTGTTTACACGTCCATCATTGGCATAAGCAAACACTGGCACGATTGAATTATTTGCTTGTTCTATCCACGTGTGGATGGCCATGTCTGTGATATTTGTGAAAACGTCATATTTTGCCAAATACAGCGAATGCGCTTCACAAACAATGCAACGCCAAGTGAAGTTCCAGCATTAGAATAGTCGAAGTTAATATACAAACCAGGGGATACAATGATACTTGTATTGTATTAACCTGTTGCAATATTGGAAAAATGTAATAAAATAAACATTGGTAATTCAAATGCAACTCAAAAGTAATAATGTAAAGAAAATAAAGAATTGCTCTATTGTAAACAACAGGGCTGGTCTGTCTCTTCACTTTCATAAATTAAATACTATAATTCATTACGTAATTAAATGAATGAACTTATAGTAATTCGTAATGTGTATAAATTAACACCTGTAATTTGTATTTTGATATAATTTATTATAATATAAAGAGGCCCCTATACTTTAGGATGCGATAATTTACTATGTAAGAGTTTTAAATTCATTATTACAATGTCAACGAAACAGAATTGACAATAAACTATTTATTTTTTTCTTTTTCATTTAGATAAAAATTACATCTCTCCATATTAATAAATACTAGTCGAGAATTTTAGGAGACCACTTCCTCTGCTTGGAGTGCGGCTACAGAATGACATGGGCTGTTGCTATATTCAAACTCTTTCGCGCCCGGATTCCGCGAATCAAAACAGATAACATTAGCCCAGTCAATGCTCCAAAACCATCGTCTTTTTTCACAAAATTTTTATAATTGCTGCAAAACGATTAGTTATATCGCAAAAATAAAGATGGTTAATATTGTAGCCTTCGTAATAATAAATTAAACAAAAAATATTTGAGCTCAATCCGATCTTTAGTAACAGATATTTTTCCGTAATGTTCACATTTATCAACTTTGAGGGGGACTGGAGGGGTCAGATCCAGGAAGATTCTTAGATACTTGTGAAAATGATCCTTGTTAAGTGTTTTATCAGCGAGTGGAAAATTTAGCTTCTCTCCAATTTTTTCCCATTCAAAACCATCATTGACTGGACTACAGAGGTTTCAGACCCGAAAGGGAGCAACAGTTGCGGTGATTGGGAATGAAAGGAATGGGGGGGGCAACACATATTGACAAGTAATATTAAAATAAGGGACCATTTTTATTATTATATTAATATTATTTACTATAATATACTCATGCTCAAAGAGTTTATTATTTAAAATATTGGATAACACGTATGGTCGCATTTTATAAATCAAGATTAATATATTTTATTGAAAGATGGATGTAGGTCGTATGTATTGAAGTAGTTGTTTGATTTTCTACTATTGGACAAACTATTTACATGTTTTACTTAACAGTAGATGTAGAATCCGTTTGACAACATGAATTTTCAAGTCAAATTCAAAACATAAGGGCACTAGCGTAACTTTATCCGGACGCCCCCCCCCTCCCCAGCAAAAAAAATTACCAGGTCTGACTTTTTAGATATAATATGAAAATGTTCTTTAATTTTTCAAATAATATGAAAATAATTTTGAAACAAGTAGAAGTTGTATTTTCCGATAAGACACAAGAGCAGTGTTTGTATATTTTTCCTTTTATTTCATTTTTATTACAAAACCGAACAATTATGGACTGTCGGTATTTGGACTAAGAAAGTAATGTTTTGCCAAAAGAGGTCCCTATGCTCAAAATGCAAATTTGACTACATAAAATAAAATTAAGGGATTTAAGATCATATCTGTGTATCTAAGTGAATTTTTATTACATTTTTTCTATTCATTAATTTCAAATCGTTTCTTTTATATTGAAACTGTTTAATGACTCCCCATGCATTTGCGAGATCTACTTCAGTTTTTCATTTCGTACATTTAAGATTTAATGTAATGAAAAACTGTTATTGACATTTTGGACTCTTTACCAGAACAACCAAAAATTCTACCTACCAAGCTTTCAGACACTTCGGGGACTCACGGACCCCGAGATCCTCACGTCGCGGTTTCTGCGGAGATATACGTTACACCTCCATTGGGAGGGTGACAAAATAGCTAGGAACGACCCTGGTGGTAAGTCGGCTTATTTACGCGAAATATCCCCAAAAAGACACTTAGTTCTGAAACACAGTATCCATTAGTGAAAATAGGAATAGGTAGAAATTTCAATGCTTATCCGAAATTTGATGGCAATAGCAAATGTCACACTTTCATTAATACATAAATAAAGGTGATAGTAGTGAACATACTCTAACATGTCTTCAAGTGTAAAACTATTCGAAACTGCATCTTCCATTATTGGGACAAAAACTGGTTGCCCGAAATTAATCGATGGACCAGATTGGCCAGCGAAAACCTTGTACTTTCCTCATGGCACTTTCTACACGCTGCTGTGGTAGTCTCCACCACTGGCGTGACTTCTTTTGTATATTTCCACTAAGTATGTTTTAAATAATGAGATAAATCAAAGGGATGGCTATTGGTGATTACCACATCAAGGGTAGTGTATTTTTATAACTTTTTAGACGATTAAAATTATATTTTAATCTTTCCTTTAAAAAAGTGGGGGGGGGGTGTTCACTTATCTCCAGTATGGGGATGTGTCTCAGGTCTTCCGGGGTCTGGGTGGAAATGGTGAACAGTTGTGGAAGGCGAACAGGTGGATAACACCCCTGTGATCAATGATGGAGTCCCGTGTTCGATTCCCGTCTCGCAATTTTCATCTTAACGAAAGTTATCACATCTTCTCCACGTGTACGTACACGGGAGAAATATATGCTCCAAAAATCTTACGATCTTTTCGGAGAAAATAAGTATCGAAGCGCCGTTTGCTTTATTCGGCTTTCGCGACCGTTCATTTTTCTATCAATCTGTCTGGTTCACGATGGACTCCCGGCTATTGACTGAATGTCGATGCATTGGCATTAACACTAAAAATTACAAAAGGTATTGTTCGACAAAAATTACCGTTTACAATTTGCTGCCAAATCGTAATCCTTTGCGCTATGACATGCGGTTTGCGTCAAAAGTTTCTGCTCGTTTCCAAATTTTAAAAATACGTGTTATTGGTTAATTTAGCGCTTCTCAACAGCTGTTGCAAATCGGTCACTTTTCCCACATATGCAATATTGAAACAACTGTTTTTCTCCTCGAAAAATAAACACTGAAATTTGGAGAGAAGTTAGTTTTATGCGTAGAACACGCTGTCCAGGTAGTTTGCTTAGTTATGTGCAGTGTACGCCGATGAAGCACGTTTTGTGAATCGCATTTCGTACGATAATGCGCACTGATGAAATTTCATTTAATAAAACCCCATTTCCTAAAACATTTTCTGTTTCATAATTAATTAAAGTTGGAAGTAATATCTCGATTTCTCTCCGAACTAAGAATTTTTTCGCAATTTCTACTGACTGTCCGCGAATTGCTGGTGAATGATTACTGATTCAGTCGAAACAAAATTTATCTAATCCGTAATATTACTTTCACGGATATTTCTTCGTCGCCTACTGTTATCTTTATTTGATCTGAATTCTAGCATGCGAACTTTTTTTCATTTCTTACTAAAATCCAATGAGTCGCCGGTTGCATGAAACGCGTCTCCATGAAACCACTTTTGCGCATTTCATGAAAAGTGGGTTGGATGAAATTCCGTGTGCACGTCTCAAAATGAGTTTGCCTATATTAAACATGGTGTGCATCGCGCGTTGGAGTACTAGTAGTCGGATTGTGTTCAAGTCTGGAATTTGNTTTTTTTTTTTTTTTTTTTTTTTTTTTTTTTTTTTTTTTTTTTTTTTTTTTTTTTTTTTTCTTTTTTCTTTTTTCTTTTTTTACACGATAAATATGGCATGTTAAATACGGGCCCGCAATGATTGTTTAAGGCGGTAGTGAGAGGATTATTATTATTAAATAAAAAGATAAATTGAAGTTAAAAGGATGTGTAAAATTATCCTGCTTATAGTATTGTGCTACTCTCCCATTACAACTAACTTAAACGTAAATTAATTATTAATGCATTTCTGCCAACTGGTTCACTATGCAAACATGAATTCAACAATGCTTCATCTTTCTGTATTTTCTTATTTAATGACTGAAAAATGGCAAGAGGAGAAAAACAAATCAGTACATAGGTGAAATGTCATGTTAGGCAACTACCATTTATAAATTGTCTAAATTTCTTATAATGAAGCAGGGCATTTGAAATAAATTCAATCTTCGTACTTATTTTCTATGAAAGCAGAAAATATCGAACTATTGGTTCCTTATCAAAATGTTATTTACTATGACCACTGCGATCTTCGGAGTGTTTTTCAGAAAATTGTGTGCATTATGCATCAAGTAATTTATTTTGAATTCTTGCCATAATCATGCATAAAAATTTTCTGTTCCAGGCATCCTACATCATGTGCTTCCATGGCAGAAATAATGTCAGTCCTTTTCTTCCATACTATGCGTTACAAAGTTTCTTCGCCTCGTGATGCATCAAGTGACAGATTCATTTTATCTAAAGGACATGCTGCACCAATTTTGTACTCAGGTAATTAATGAAATCAATGCTACTTGTTGGAAGCTATTGCATGCAAAAATTGTGTGAACATACCATTATTGGCTCTGCTGCATTGCTAAATACTGCAATTGCTCATTGTTCCATTGAAGATAATGGACTAGTCTTTAATGTTTTCTTTCTGTCGTTGGTTTATTTCTTTCTCTCTCTTTCTTTCTCTCTCTTTCTTTCTCTCT
This sequence comes from Laupala kohalensis, assembly GCA_002313205.1. Taxonomy (NCBI): domain Eukaryota; kingdom Metazoa; phylum Arthropoda; class Insecta; order Orthoptera; family Trigonidiidae; genus Laupala; species Laupala kohalensis. The sequence goes on along the minus strand of NNCF01128814.1, from coordinate 469,893 downwards.
CTTTCTTTCTCTCTTTCTTTCTCTCTCTTTCTTTCTCTCTCTTTCTTTCTCTCTCTTTCTTTCTCTCTCTTTCTTTCTCTTTCTTTCTCTCTTTCTTTTTTCTCTCTTTCTTTCTTCCTTTCTTTCTTTCTTCCTTTCTTTCTTTCTTTCTCTCTGTCTGTCTTTCTCTCTCTCTGTCTTTCTCTCTCTCTCTGTCTTTCTTTCTCTCTCTGTCTTTCTTTCTCTCTCTGTCTTTCTTTCTCTCTCTGTCTGTCTTTCTCTCTCTCTGTCTGTCTTTCTCTCTCTGTGTCTGTCTCTCTCTCTGTCTGTCTTTCTCTCTCTCTGTCTGTCTTTCTCTCTCTCTGTCTGTCTTTCTCTCTCTCTCTCTGTCTGTCTTTCTCTCTCTCTCTCTGTCTGTCTTTCTCTCTCTCTGTCTGTCTGTCTTTCTCTCTCTCTGTCTGTCTTTCTCTCTCTCTCTCTGTCTTTCTTTCTCTCTCTTTCTCTCTCTCTCTCTGTCTTTCTTTCTCTCTCTTTCTCTCTCTCTCTCTGTCTTTCTTTCTCTTTCTTTCTCTCTCTCTGTCTTTCTTTCTCTCTCTCTGTCTTTCTTTCTCTCTCTCTGTCTTTCTTTCTCTCTCTCTGTCTTTCTTTCTCTCTCTCTCTCTTTCTTTCTCTCTCTCTGTCTTTCTTTCTCTCTCTCTGTCTTTCTGTCTCTCTCTCTGTCTTTCTGTCTCTCTCTCTGTCTTTCTGTCTCTCTCTCTGTCTTTCTGTCTCTCTCTCTGTCTTTCTGTCTCTCTCTCTGTCTTTCTGTCTCTCTCTCTGTCTTTCTGTCTCTCTTTTTTCTTCTCTCTCTCTCTCGTTTCATGATGAATATTTTTTTCAGGGCTAAAATTAGGGGAAAGCAACTTCCATGACAATTACTTAGAATTCAGAATGTTGTTCCAATGATATGTTTCTTACCATTAATTCCTTCTTGGCTATTTTTGCATCGCATGGATACTGCTTATCAATCATGTTCATTTTGTGTGATATATTTTTTATAATAAACGCTTCCTTACATGAATCTTTTTATTCCAGCCTGGGCTGAAGCTGGTTTATTTCCTGCATCAGATCTACTTAATCTTCGCAAAATCGACAGTGATCTTGAAGGTCATCCTACTCCACGTTTGAATTTCATTGATGTAGGTACTGGATCACTTGGCCAGGGATTATCAGTGGCATGTGGAATGGCTTATGTGGGAAAGAATTATGATGCTGCATCATACAGGTATGTAATTTTAAAATTGATTTTTGAACTCTAAGGAAGGTGTTGTTGACACCAATTACATTACCTTTTCACATTGCTATATTGTTGTATAATTTTTTATTTACCCACAAATGCTTGCAGTTTTTGCCTGTAAGTTTCATTTGTATTCATTTCAAAGCTAGCGAGATGTGAATTTGTCATTGTTGCTTGTCATTTGATTCTTTTCTTCAATTTTATTTCTCCCTCCAGATTATTAAATTATCAAAACTAAGTAATTTAGTCATGATATTTTCAGGCAATTTTATATTAAATTTAATACTTCACTATGTCTTGTGGTTTTCTAAATAATATTAATTACAATATTGTAGGATATTTGTCAATATCTACAGAAATGTATTAGTGTTTGTCATATGTAGAGTACAGTGGGAATGAAGCAAGCTGTAACTACGAGTTGCTAGCTTCTCTCTCTGAAAATAATATTTTGTTAGGTTAGGTATTTCTGGGACATTTATTTTGTGAATTTAAAAAAAAATTAATTAGGGGGTTATTAAATGTTACATAGTACATAGGATGTTTTTGTACAATACATGTTGGGTATCAGCCTCGTGCTTCTATCAAAAAAGCGATTTTGGTAGGTAAAGTAGCTCCTTGGGTCAGGGTTAGAAAGAAAGGTCCTGTGAATATATGATTAATTTTTTCTTGAAACTGAACTTGATTAACTTTGGGGATGTTGTATCTTTTTTAGATACAGTGTCTGAAAGATGAAAAATACTCCTTTAATCAAATGTCCTTTCACCCCTTTCTTCCCTTAATCTCTCTCTGATATCTCCTTTGTTTAATGTTTATTGCCTTTGTTCATTGCAACTTTCCAGTTTTTCATTAACCTTCTAGTACTTGTTTATGTAGTGCCATTAAGATTTTCCTTCTCCAAATTGTTCATTTCCTTCAATTCATCTCAGTAGTCCATTCATGTATGTCTGTTGTTTGTTTTTTTCATGCAATTGTATATCATGCTTGTTTTATCCTCACAACTAACCTCGTATGCACCTTTCAGTTTTGAGCATGCCTTTGGGAGAGAATACTTTCATCTTTTGTTGGGGATGGAAGTTAGGTCTTGCAAAGTATGCTTCCAACCAAAATGTAAATTGCAGGAAGTTGTGGGTTAGAAAAGTGATTAATGTAATTTTTTATACTATGAAAACTTCACTGTGTGAAATTCCTTCAGAATATCATTAAGAATTTTACAGTTTTGAAAACTAATGTACCATTTTGGACTAACATAAAATTCTTTTTTCCTTTTTTTAGAGTATATTGTCTTTTGGGTGATGGTGAAAGTGCTGAAGGTTCTGTATGGGAAGCTCTGAACTTCTCAAGCCACTATGGCTTGGACAATCTCTGTGTGATTTTCGATATTAATAGACTGGGTCAGTCAGAACCTACAGCTTTGCAACACAATATGGAAGTTTATCGTCGAAGAGTTGAAGCCTTTGGATTAAATGCAATTGTTGTGGATGGTCATGATGTAGATGAACTCTGCAAGGTATTCATTCTTTCAGATATTTTGTCTAAGCAGTAATGCTGTATGTTGAAAATGTTTTATCAAAGCTGTAAAGTGAATGCATCTAGAGAAATGTACATAAGATCAGTTTTTGCATCTTCCCAGTCTTTCTTAAATGTTTGGTTGAAGAGTAGATAAATATGGTGAAAGAGGCAGGAACTTGAGAAAGGCAGAATCAGATGAACCTTAAAAATATGTAAAGAGCGTTCAGTAAATCCTTTACTTCTAATATGTTTTTTAGGCCATAGCTCCCCAGCTGTTCCTAAAGAGAAATTATTCCCATGTGATGTAAGGTTAGTAACTTAAACAGATTTTTGAATTTTTCTCTAGGCTGCTGAATTTTTGCACCTTCAGCATGCAGTTTCACCTCTTCTTAATTTTTAAGCTACGTTTTGTCACCTTTAACCCTCTATTCTTCCTGTTTGTAGCTCATTTTATCTTCATGTAAATTTCTCTTAAAGTCAAATTTTATTCACATTTTATCAGGATGCTTTGTTCAATTATTATTTTAATGCATTTTTAAACGATGCAGAGAAAATTTTGTATCTTGAATTTTGTTTTTGTTTGATATTTCAGCCATTGTGTTTTTGCAATTGTTAATGTTTAGATTGGTACTGGGAATCATTAATAATTGGTGGAGTAGGAAATAAAATATACTGGCTGATATGAGTTCAGTTCTTAAGGAACCTATTCAACTGCAAGTCTCCCTGTTAAAGTTATTATGCAATCACTCTCAGTAATTTAGACATTCCTAAGTATTAAATAACTACACTAATTAGAGATTCATTTTTGTGAGCATAAAAATGCCTTATAAATAATTTTATAGATTTTCTAAATAAATTTTCCTTGCTGAGTACTTGTGTTCTTTCCTCATTTTCATGTCCTATGATTTTGTTAGAAACTATGTTGTAGTCCTGGATATTTACAGTATTCCTTTATAATGTAATACATAACATGTGCTAATTTGTGAAAGTATAATGGTCACACACAAATTTTCCTCACTATTTTCAGGCTTTTCATGAGGCTGCAAACACCAAAGGTAAACCCACAGCTATTTTGGCCAAGACTTTTAAGGGGAAAGGTTTCCCAGAGATTGAAGATTTAGAAGGTTGGCATGGAACACCGTTGGGAGCCAAGTCAGATCAAGTTGTAAAAGTGGGTTGTTTTTAAGTATTTTGTGACTTAATTAACATTAATATATTACAGTATTATTATGGAATATAGCCCCCCCCCCCTTATTTTAGGTGGCAAAATTTAGAAAGAAAATGAAGTTGAATAAAATCAAACTGTTTCTAGAGGGATACACTCGTTCAAAATTCCATGTAAAAAGGTTCTGGTTAGTATAATTATAAGTCCTTGAAAATGATAAGCTAACTGGTACAGTTCAACTTGATATTGCCAGTTCCATACGAATTTCCATTTTACTTCAAATTCTCATGTCGATGCTTAATTTCTTTGTGCCTGAGCATAATTTTTTCCTTGTTGTTTGAAGTTTTTAGTATCTTAATTCTAAAACTCAAAACATCTTCGATCGCCCTACTTTCATTGAGTCAAAGAAGATCCCAGTCTCTTGACAAAATCATGTGTCACGGTTAAATATTAATTTTTAGAATCTGAAATGTTTAAAAAAGTGATATTTTTTACGGTTTTTGCCGATATGTCAACTTTATTATTTTTTATAAAATAAACCAAGAGTGACAAAAATAATTCTTATTCAGCGAATGATCACTGTTGTGTTTGTGACGACATTTGTTAATTTTAAGCTTCTACAAGCAAAATATAATGAGTTATTAATCCTTTTTGACAATGCTGCTAAAACTGACCAGACACATTTTTAAGGAATGAAATTTATATTGTTGCACTCAGGAGAATGCCACGATCGCATTAAATTTAAATGCAAATGTTTAATACTATTTATGCAACCTCCAGCAAGTGATAAATAAAACCATTTTTTCAATGAGCGACGGATTTCAATCATGAACGGACTTGCCACACTTATCACTCCACTGACTGGAATTGTATTAATAGACTGGACTCTATAGCTGACAACTGAATACTGCATGAGCAGCTACATGTATGACTAGAGTGCACTGCTGGTTGCTAATTGAAAAAATGGTTTTATTTATCACTTGATGGCCGAGTTAATAGTTTTAAAAGTTTTAATTTAATTGCAATGTGATCAAGGCATTCTTCTGAGTATGACGGTATAAATTTTATTCCTTAAAAATGTGACTGGTCATTTTTAGCAGTGTTTTCGAAAAGAAAAAAAAAACTAGTTGTATTTTACATGAAGAAGCTTAAAATTAACAAATGTTGTCACAAACACAACCGTGATCATTCATTGAATATGAATTATTTTTCTCACTCTTAGTTTATTTTATAAAAAATAATCAAGTCGACGTATCTGCAAAAACCGTTAAAAAATCATTCTTTCTGAAACATTTCAGATTCTAAAAATTAATATTCAATCATAAAATCAAATTTATCACTTGTGTGTATGCAAAACAAAATTACAAATCCTATGGTGGTAACTGTGTTTTTCTGTGATTTTTGTTGTACTCTCCACAGCTATTAGAAGTCAGGGGTCTGTAATAAAAAATACAATAGTAGTCATTTTGTCATCTGCATCAGAGATAGTAACATTTGTATTGTACGAGTGAAAAAAATTGTATGAGTTAAGTACTTTTATAGCATGCTAGGACGTTATTGAGGATGTCGTAGATTCTCATAATGAACTTGAGTTAATGTATTGAAATATTCTACATAATGATAGATTGATTGTATTGTTTTTGTTGTTTTGTTTATTGTAATTTATTTTATTTTGCAGCACATTCACACTCAGATCAGAAATAATGGAGATTTACAGCTGCGTCCTCAGAAACCTCTTAAGGAGGATGCGCCAGCTGTAGACATTACCAAGATTAAATTGTCCTCGCCTCCTAATTATGCAGCTGGTGACAAGATGGCCACACGCGTGGCATATGGAAGTGCCATTACAAAAATTGCCACTAACAATTCTCGTGTCATTGCATTGGATGGTGATACAAAAAATTCAACTTATTCAGAAAAGCTCAAGAAGGTAAGTTATTTTTAGTGATCAGTTTTATCTCAATTTGAGAAGTAACCATTTTTCACTGACCAATTAACTTGTCAAGAAATTATCTAATAAGCATTTATTAATTCATTCCTGGTTTCATTTTCAACCTCGAATGATTAGTACACTTAACAAATAATTTTACACTTACAGGCTTTTCCTGAAAGATATATAGAATGCTTTATTGCTGAACAAAATCTTGTGGGTGTAGCTATTGGAGCTGCTTGCAGAGACCGCACTGTGGCATTTGTGTCTACATTTGCAACATTCTTCACAAGAGCATTTGATCAGGTATACATACATTACAATAATCAATGTTTTATACAGTGAAATCTCTGTGTAAGTGCCTTCAGTTTGCGTACTTAGCAGTTTTACATTCATATTTAGCATTCCCGCTAACAGTTCCTATCATAAAGTGCTAAGACATTTCATTTCAACTAACTAGTTTCTTGAGTAATTTCATTATGAAGTAGTTACAATTTATTCCTTTCATATTAAATCTATTGTTGGCTGTTGATTCAGTGCTCTATGCATTTCGTAACATTCTGTATTTTATTCAGTGTGTTTTATCATGAAACACATTTGAAGCATAGTGTCGTTCTTAAGTATGTTCTCAGTGCTGTAGAAGTGCTTGATGCAGCATCCTATTTATAGAGACGATCTTTGTTTATTTTATTATGAAGTCTTCTGTTTATGCAGGTGTATGAGTTTTGCTCACTGCTCTCTGTAACTAATAGAAATCACTGATATCTTTAATTTTTAAAAAATTAAGATCTTCCAGAAACAGTTCTAAAGACCTTATTAAAAATTAAACTATTGGTAGAAGGTAATTTACCGAAAGAAAATGACAAACTAACAAGTATCAGTTATAAAGATTATGTCGTCTGAATTGATTACTTTATTAACAATTGTATGGATGAGTTTTTAAAAATAATTTTAAACTTGATGCACCTTGAGGACCATGTGTGAGAACGCAATGTAGTGCTGTTAGTGTGATGTGGTTTGTTAATAAACAATTAATCTTAAGTTCACAAAGTTTGTTGTTCAGTCAGTATCAAATACATTTTCAGGACATTCTAATACCAAAATTTTGTGAAATAGTTCATTCCTGCATATTTCTTTCTTTTTTTTATGGAAATAATGTGCGAGCCTTAGGTGTCCCTTTATATTTACTTATTCTGTTTAGGCTGAAACTACCACAGTAAGCTTTGTTAAAAAATGCCCATGCCACATTATGCTATGCAATTATTGTTTCTTTTATCAGTAAAGCTTGTATTTTCAGTTTCACATACTATCCAAAATAAGTAAGCCCCTCCATGGTGCATGTGGCAGTATTCTAGCTCTTCACCAAGTTATCCCGGTTTCAATTCCTGGTGGGTCCAGAAAATATTTGTAGCTTTTCACATTAACATCCCAGTTCATTTAGCTGCGACAACTGAAGAGCGAACCCTCCTTCCTTTACCAAACTCCTCCTTGTATCAATAACTCTAACTATTACTAACCCTTCCACGTGGACCAAGTTGTTGGTTAACCCAGCTAAGCGGCTCACCTACTAACAATAGCCTACCACCCAACTCCTATCTCCTATCGCTCCATGTTCATAAGCTTCAAAAGCATCCTACATTTCTCATTTACAAATACTACAATTTTTAAAAAAAGTATTAAACTATCTATATTTTGTGAGGATATTACACTGAAATTTAAATGTATCTAAACTTACAAAAACTTGCATTTATTGTTGTTCAAGGATGTTAAAGTGTTCAAAAAACAGGTTTTCAGTTTTTCTTCTTAATGTGCAATGTATTAGATTGTTTTCATGTGATGGGGAATTTTGCTCAGTATTGGTGGGTGGTATCACCATTGTTGATTAAATTGATAATGTCTATATAATGTATAACATTAAAATCAAATTTCTACTTCTATGTTTGTAATATTTTAAATCTTTGAGTTTTGCTGAAATGTTTTCTTTTATTATATTTTTTATGTAAAAGAACGTGAGTTCCTTTTCTTTCAAATTTCTCTGAGCTTCAAATGAAACTAAATTTTATTGGTCAGAAATGATGAATTTAAAGATACTCAAATCATTGTTAAGAATTTTTATGATAAATGTTACTTTGGGACAATTTATAAATCTGAGCTGAATGAACATGTGTTTTTTATTTTTATTGTATAATGGAATTCAGATAATCTGTAGGGTACTTAAAAGTGGTTCCACACTTCTATGATGTAAACTAACAGTTTGTTTTTGGTTGTCCTGTGGCTTGTATGTTTCCCTTTCAGTATGGGCTGAGAAATGTTTCTTACAAAATTTCTCAGATGAATATTCGAAACTCCTCTTTTTAAAAGCATAGAATAGAAAGCTATAGTGTAGAAGACATGTGAAGAAGACCAGCTAATACCTTTTATTAGCTACCAAGTCACCTGTGCTTAGTGTGCAATCATTCTGCTGTTATGCACTTTGTTAGGCGACTCCTTTTTGACACTATTATCGGAATATGCCTGTCACGAGGAATATAAATAAGAGACAAAAAAACCTATTTTGAAACTGTGAAAACAGCATTGACTGGTTGAACTCTGTATTGTGCTGTAAGATGTGGTGGGCGATTTTTAGTATCGTCTAAGAGCAGGAAAAACTTCACATCACAGAGTTTAGCATAATCAAAAAAAATATTAGAATATGATTAATTTAATTTAATACTGAAAGGCAGGGCTGGGCCATTACTCCAAAAGAATCTAATCAATTACTAATTACTTTTAAATGTGTAATTAATTACCTAAACACTAATTACTTATAGATGTTACATTAAATAATTTAATTAATTATGTGATAATAATTACAATTAATTACAAATTACATTCTGTTTTTAAAACCTTTATTTTGATCAGACATTCTATTTTTACATACATACGTATATGTATTTATCGAATTGTTTTTACATAATCTTACCTATGGATAGCTAATTCTATAATGCTTTGATTTCCTTAAAAAACAATATTTTACTGTTAGAATCACTTAGACTTGCACAATTAGGACAATTCATTAAATTTGCTAAAGAAAACAATCTTTCAACCGCTGCAGATGCACGCACTGTACAATTGTATTAAATGAATGCAGCATATTATCTGCATCAAACATATCCAGATCTTCAGGATGTATCCTCTAAATAAGTTAACGTTTATTTGAGTTACCAGATATTGAAAATTATATTGATTGGGACAAGTCATATTTATTTCACACGAAAATGAGTTGTCAAAATGTACATAAAGGACAACAAAATTGAGCATGAATGGCATAGCAAACACACAACTATAGTATATCCATTAATCTATAAACCCAATTTACGACAAATTTCGTATGAAAATACTCTGGAAAAGAACTATCAAATAAAGCGATACAATTTTGATTCTTCACCTGGAAGTAATTCTTTTCCTTTGGGTGCATTTTTCTTAAAAATTTGTGTTGATTATTTGTAAATTATAAATACTTTTAAGTGAGTACAAAAATTTGACGTAGCATTAATTTTTTTTAGAGCTCGTTAATGTCAAGGTTATTAGAACCCTTGATGTAGCATTAATAGTGTCTCCGATTTAAGTCTTTTTTCTTTTTATCACATCATAAACACTTAGCTATGACATTTTTTCCGGGTCCTGTTTTTGTAATTGCAAATATTTCTCAGTTTTAGAATTCAAAATTATTAGGTTATTATCAAAATTGAAATCATGATGTTGCTGTTTCAGGCTCAGAATTTTTTATAAAAATTCATAAAATTCACTAAAAAATTTCAAAGAATACACAAAATTTAACATTACACACAAATGTTCACTCTTCAGACTGAATTAACTAAATGTTGAAACTCTATTCACAGGGTTTCAAAATAGTTCATACTGTTTGATAAGTAAGGATGGAATTCAACAATTAGGAACATACTGTTCTGTAGGGACACATAGTCATAATATGCAAATTTGTATACTTCATTTGTAAACAGTTTTATACTCGGCAATCTCAGAGATAGTCCTGTAATAAACTGGTGGTGTGACTTTTTTTTTTAAAGATAGTATTTTGAAATACTATATATGTATTGAGCGTTTCAGCAGAGATGCATAATATGAAAACCTTGCTGTCAAAATAGTATAAAAATGAAATAAATTACTTCTAAATGCAAATTACACATTTTTAAGTAATTACATACAAATTACGTTTGAAATAAAGTAATTAAATAAGATTGTAATTAATTACAGTATTTAAATACTGTTGATTGAGATAGTGCCCAGCCCTGCTAGAAGGAGCTATTTAATATACAAAGTTGACTTGGTCACAGACTCGTTCATTCACTCATTATAAGACATGAACTCGGGCGCTTCCAGTCAGTTCAGAAAGTAGATGAGTGCTCATTGAAGTTGTCTCAAAAGCAATGGATTTTGTCGTATCTCAAAATATTTGTCCTTCATTTTCAAGAACTAAAAACTGCTTTCCTTTTGAAAACTCTCTTTAAAAAAAGATCCATCAGAAAATGATATATTAAGAAAAATAGTACATAATGGAAATGGCTTAAATTTTCCAAAAGTGCAACAAATTGAAATCTTTAGTATTTTGCATGCTTTGTAAAACTTTTTGCAGTCTAATTTTCAGAATTTTACTCATAACTTACCATATTTACCTTAATATGGTCCCCCATTCTTTCCATGTTTTAAATCATCATTTTCCATGTTTCTAAGGTTTTGATCAGCCAATGAACTACAGTGTTCAATGTTAGAATGTGAATTCTGTGTTAATGGTTTTTCATAGTACAGTAACATTTTGGGTAGAATTTTAATGTAATTTTTAATGTGTGTAAAATATCCAAAAAATGCATGTAATTATTTATTAATTGCGATGACGGCTCATGAGTATTGCAGCCACTCGGTAGTCCATGATTTTTTCTTTTCTAACTCGTCCACAAGCAGTTCACATAATTCATGGGATGGTTCACTAAATAAATGTTGAAACATTCCCTTCATTTCACTCGCACATATGACCGACGAGCACACTCGTCGTAATTTACAGGCAGACTGCCGAGCAGGTCACTTGCTCTGTGTAAACAGATTTCGTAGGCAGGTAACCTGCCTCACAGCTGGCCGGGCAGGTTACCTGCTAGGCAGCTTGCCCCGTATAAATGGGCCTTAAGTAGAGAAAGGTCGTGTCTGATTTGGCAAAATGCATGAAAAGTTAAAATTTTATTATATTTTGTTAGAAAATAAATTTTATTGTGAAAGGCATGTATTAGCAACGCATAGTAAAAATATATTCTTACAGAATTTTAATTTTCTTAAATGTGAAACATTTGTACTAAAATTTCCATATACCCAAATACTCAAGAGTACCCCTACTTGAAATGCAATGCTGCTGCTCCAGAAAATGTGATAGTTATGTGCTCAGATTAGAACCTCCATGTTACAAATAGTTTTTCCCTTTATTTGTCATGATGGCTTCAGTTGTGTTTCTTAGGTTGAGGAACATCTTACAGTGTGCATAGCTTGCTGGAACACTCTATTTCTTAAGATATTTTTTATTGTGCTGTCTCATTATATTTTATCTTCAACATTTTGAAACTTTGGTATGCTTCTTAATTTTGTTTGCGGCCATGTAGTGCAGAGACGGAATTCATAGATACCTTTGCTTTCTTTAATTTTGTATACTTTTATGTTGTTTGAAAAAATTAAATTAAATGAGTTTTAACTGGCTTGTGTTTTGTAGATTCGTATGGGTGCTATCTCTCAAACAAATGTGAATTTTGTTGGATCCCATTGTGGGATTAGTATCGGAGAGGATGGTCCAAGCCAAATGGGTTTGGAAGATATTGCCATGTTCCGTACCATTCCTGGTAAGAAAAGAAATATTCAGGCTCTTGTCTTAATTTATTGCTTGTTTTTTTCTAAATGGTTGATTAATAGAAGAAATTAGGAACCTGTAATCTATTTTTCTATTCAAATGCATGAATTTTTCTACATAGGTTCTACCATTTTCTATCCATCGGATGCTGTCAGTTGTGAAAGGTCTATTGAACTTGCAGCTAATACAAAAGGGGTATGTTTTATCAGAACATCACGGCCAGCGACTTCTGTTATCTACAAGAACAGTGAAGAGTTTCAGGTTAGTTTGGCTTGCAATGTATTTTTCCCATAGGTTTTCTCTTGAGGTTTGCAAATAGTTGTTTCTGATTTAATGGAAGTTTTAAAGTAAACTTTTGTTCATGTTATGTTGTAGAATAAGCATTGTTTTAAAACAGAACTTGGATGTAACCAGTTGAAATAATTACTCCACTTAATATTAACCCTATTGAAGTAGCAGATTCAAAATATAATATTGCTCTCTGTTGATATTTTTTTATTTTCTATTCTCATTTCACTATCTACCTTATTCGCTTTAATACAGTAAAATCTCAAATGTAATGTGATCATGGATCTGTAGAACTATTTTGATGGAAAATAAAAATTCTGTGCATTAAATACTGTACACAATATTCGAAGTAATGTTCACATGTTTAAATCCTGAGCATTTATTTCCGGGTTGCAAGCGACCGGGAAAATCGGGAAAATCGGGAAAATCGGGAAAACCAGGAAAACCAGAAGTCAGGGAATTTGCTCACTGTCCAGGGGAAAAATTGAAAGCTTAGCAACGTTTGTTGAATTAAAAACATACATCGCAAATTATTTTCTCTCATTAGATTTAAGGCGACTTATTCAACCCAATAACCCTTTCTTGAGTTTTTCTCATTGAAAGGCGTAAGCGCTGTATCACTAATACTGAAAGCAACCGGTATCTAACTTCTTGTTTAGCGGCATTGCAACGAAGCATTAGCAAGACTGTTCCAAGTGGAGCTAGTGAGGTTGGAGCGGTAACTGCAGGGTAACTTTTGTTGCAACGCTCCATAGTTCGAACGAAACAGTAACCGTTCAGTTTTAACGAAACTGCTCCAGAGGCAGTTCCAGTTGACCCACTTCTATGGAACTAGTTGCACCGTTGATACAACTTGCGTGTAGGGTTGCCATCTGTCCGAGATTTTCCAGATTTGTCCTAGTTTCAAGGGCGTCCGGGGAGTGTCCAGGCGAGGTTTTCTTATCCGTTCGAGTTTTTAAACAAACCGTACGACGTAGTCTAATTCTCGCGATCATTCGAAAGTTGCGCATGCCATTGCAAACGCGGCGCGTATTATTACGCGAGGTACAATTACTCCGAACTTCAGACCACCAAACACTAAACTTAGAACAAAACAATGAATAAAAAATTATGCTGGGACACACAGAAATTAAGCAGCGGCACGAGAATTTGAAGTAGAGCCGAAGTATGTACGGATCTGGTGATGTAAAAATTATTTAGCACTTTTAATGTAGTTTGTCTCTTTATGTTAATTTCTTAATAATTTTTCTGTTAAAGAATTGGTGGCTTGCCAATCAATGGTAAAATTCAGCACATAAGCTAAAAATTCTTACTTTTAATTGTATTTGTATTAATAAACAAATATAATTGCTTAAAAGTGCTGTTTATCACTTACGGAACTCTAAAAAAAAATTCTAAATATTAGCTACAAATCTATTTTTTTAAACAAAAATGGTAATTGGATTACAATAGAAATCCGCCCAAGTACTCGTTTCCCAAACATTTCATGCAAGCAGTGCATTATTAATAAAACTATTAATGGTTTTAGAAATCAACTTATAAGTGAAGAAGTTAACCAAAATGTTAACATTGTTAATTATTAATGGATTAAAACTTTTCTGCACAGCTATGTTTAACAAAATCTTCCTTTTCTAAAGAGTATATTTCCTAGGAATTTAAATGATTCATTTGCTGTTATTTTTTGTATGTTTTAATTGCAATAGCTCTGTTTAATGAGACACTCCTCACTTATAATGCAAAAGTTTTGTTTATAATCTATGTGATGGGTGATGCCACTTACTGTGATCTTTGGAAAATACATCCCCCTAAGAATAGGATGCAATACTTGCATCATTTGAACACCACCAACCAGTTTTATGACCAAAGTTACACAGAATATTGCAACTTCTTTTTTCAGATCGGCCAAGCCAAGATTGTTCGAAGAAGCAATAAAGACAAAGTACTTGTGATTGGTTCTGGAGTCACTTTGCATGAAGCTCTTGCTGCTGCTGATCAGCTTGCTAATGACGGAATATATATTAGAGTATTGGATCCTTTTACGATCAAACCTTTGGATGCCAGTACTATTATTAAAAATGCTCAAGAATGCAATGGTAGAATTATTACTATTGAGGATCATTATGCTCAAGGTATTTTAATTTTTGTTACAACTATGGAGAAAAATATTAAAAATTAGAATGAATGGACATGGATTTGTTGGATATTTCATTGGGATTGTGCAGGGGAGTTTTCTGCAGAACCTAAGTTAATGTAGAACACAGCTTCAGAACCCATCATAACGTTTTGATGTACAGGGTGTTTAGAAGTAAAGTCACACTTTGAGCTGGCTATAAAAGGAAAACCACTGGACAAAGTGTTGTCTTAACTTGGTGATAATGTACAGGAGGTCATGGGATTTTATTTTCTGCAACAAAAAGAATTACAGATAAACTCTCGACTAAGGGGAAGGGGAGATGTTACATTATGAGGCTAAGCAAGATATTAGGGCATGAAGGCATTGGTTTAAAATGTTACTAATAGTTTGTAAAATGTGTTACAAAACCATATTCAATGTGGTGTTCAATATTTTATGAAAGATAGTTAAATAGCATTATTGTGTTTTCAGCAGTAGCACCTCAGTGTATTAGGAGGAATGTTATGGACTTTCAAGTGTATTCATGTATTTTTCAATTCCACCACATTGTTTGTTATCACCATAAACAGCAGCTTTAAGGTAATCCTGTAACCTGAAGTAATGGGTTGAGGTTTGGTGGTCAGGATGGCTGAGAAATGTGGAAGTGTTGACTACTGCAAAGCACTCCATTAGTTGCTATATTGTACATTAACACTAAACGAGAAAAGTGCAGTCTTGCATATTTACGTACCAAAACTTTTATTATTATTATTTTGTTTGTTTGTTTATTTTATAAATATTTGTTCATTATGAATATTATGGATTTCGAATTTGTATTACATATTGGTGTTGGAATTCTTGATATTCTAATGAATTTCAAAACTTAACTTTTTTCCCAGGTGGCATTGGAGAAGCTGTCATGTCTGCTGTTGCTGGAGAGAAAGGTCTGATTGTTCAGCAGTTGGCTGTTCGAGAATTACCTCGTTCTGGACCTTCTACTGTTTTGTTGGAACGTTATGGAATAAGTGCCAAAAATGTTGTTGCTGCTGTGAAAAATATTGTTGCACAGTGAAAGTGGAGAAGAGGTCTGGATCAGACTGGAAATGAGGATCAAAATATGGACTTTTGAATATTACATTCCAAGAAATACTGATAAGTGTTACATTTGTCAAAAACAAATCTTGTGATAATTGAGAATTGCATTTTTCTAATTATATATGCAGGTTTGCCTTTTACTTCCATGTTCTGGTCTTGATGTTGTAGATGAAAATAAATTGTTATGGGAAACAAAGGACTTTTTTCCTCTCTTGAAATAAATTTATTGTCAAAAAACAGTACAAACTGCGTATGACCACGTGGAGGACAATAAACTAATTTACTCTTCGGAAGCAAGCAAGGGACCATCCCATCAATTCCGATCAAGGGCCCTAAGGCAGAGGCGGATTCAAAAAAAAATTCAGCAAAAATACCTAGATAAGATAAAAAGTTAGCTGCGAGTTATAATACATATATAATGTCAATATGTTTGTAATTTTAAGCAAAAAATTACATGTACAAGTTATTATCGAACTATAGATTATTCTGAGTATAGTGTTTAAAAATCATAAGAATTGAAATAACACTAAATTCACGGTTTATTGTTACAATAAACACGCTCCTAGACAAAGCCTAGAGAACCTGTATGATAAATCCGCCTCTACCAGAAGGAAAAACGGAGAAAAACCCGGGCCAGGATGGGGCTACAGAATTTATGTACACAACCGTGCCAAAGTTGAGTACACATAAAACTAAATTAATAGGAGCCATACGGCAACACAATCATGCAAGAAAATAGTTTTTGAAATTGTTATAAGTTGTTTAAAAAGTACTACAGCAATGGCGTCATAAATTACAAGATGAATTTAACTTTTGTTAAAATCAATAAATTCTTTTACATTGTAGAAGCACTGGTGCAGGAGGTAGTTTTTAGCTGCTGATTTGAACAGATTCAATTTCATAATATCTTTTAAATTCTTGGGCAGGGAATTATATAGAACGATTCCCGAAGGATAAGGTCCTTTTTGGCAAAGAGTGGTTGACACTCTAGGGTGATGAATATTACTACTATTGCGTGTATTGTATTCGTGAACGAGACTGTTTCGTATAAAGGAAGAGTGGCACTTCAGTAATTCGGTCTTAACAAACACGACTTTCATAAATATAAATGCAGGGAAGTGTTAAGATATTTAATTCCTTGAATAAAGGTTTACAAGAGTTTCGGGGGTGAGATTTACAAATTATCCGAACTATCCTCTTCTGAATTCTGAAAGTTTGAATACTCTGACCGGAATTACCCCAGAAGGTAATGCCGTAACGTAAATGGGAGTAAACGTTTGCAAAATAAACGCAACAGGAATATTAGATTGTTTAGATTTATATTTGGAAATTAATTAGTTATCGCTAGAAAGCTCAGAAACTAGTGATGAGAGACTGAAATCAGGGAATTTTGTTAAGAATATAAACTACTTTGTGTGAGGTACCTAAATAGTTGCATTGGTCCACAATTTTCAATGTAACATTGCTATGAAAATGAAACAAAATAGGTTGGGATAGTTAAAAATACCATTCACTGCCTTACAAAAAGATGATATCCTACCAAATACATTCCTATTTTAAAGACAGCAACATTTGGGTTACAAACATATTAACCATAGAAAGGAGGGAGATGTAGAGAAGGTCCCATAGTAAAAATTAACAATGTTGTAGTCAGAGTAATGATTAAAAAAAAAAAAAAAAACGAAAACACACACAAAACAACTCAACTCTTATATTAAATACTTGGTAATGTTTACTCATCTTATTTTTTTGTAATGTTTGACCTGCTTCGTGTAAATTAGAAGTTGGAACTCAAAATTCTTGGTTTTGGCAATGTGAATTTGTATTCATTAGCTGTAACACAAGCAGTGAATGGTGTAAAATACACCTCTGCAGACTCTGAAATGCTGGGAACCAGGAAGTTGTGAGGACCCAAAGGGTCTGGAAGCTTGGTAAGTCCTCCAGGTGTTTAGGTTTTACTAGTGGTCTTAAGCTATGAAAATAATTTTTCATTATTGCATTTAATCATAAATGGTTGAAATGAAAAACGTTTCACCCTCTCTCTTAAATGCTTTGGGAGTCTAACCAGTTTCAAGACAAAAGAAACAAGAAAGTAAAAAATAACTTAGGTGAACTTAGTTAAGATGAAATGTTGACAGTGAAAAATATGTTTTGTTTCTGTTTTTCATGTGACTGGGCACAGTGATTTCCCAGTTAAAAACTAGGTTCAAAACTGTGACAAATTGGAAGCCTTTTCTCAGTTCTTAT
Source organism: Laupala kohalensis (assembly GCA_002313205.1). Lineage (NCBI taxonomy): Eukaryota > Metazoa > Arthropoda > Insecta > Orthoptera > Trigonidiidae > Laupala > Laupala kohalensis. Next base: position 452,407 of record NNCF01128814.1, on the reverse strand, counting down.
CTCAAAATTATTGAAGGCAAAATATGTTGTGTGAGAACATGAATACCCTGGTCAACAAATTTGGAGTGTTGACCATAGTTTTTCAATCAACTCTTTTAGATTGGAACAGAAGATAGGCATTGACAAAAAAGACATGAATATGACTGTTACCAAATTAGGAAAACTTACTGAAAAATTATTCAATATCATCTAATATCCCTGCAATGTGCACTACTACTGTTTTTGATTTTGTCAATAACTGGTGAGCGCACAGCACTCATTTTCCATATTAAAGCTCATTAAAAAATTATTTAAGAAGCACATTGACACAAGAGGGGCTGAGAGGTCTCCCCTTTTTTAGTACTGAAAACAATCTAGCAGGAATGAAATATTCGAATTGTTGGTATGAAGCAAAGTGAGAAGGAAAGGGACTGCCAAAACTAACTTAAAAAGGCAATATCTATTATTGTTTATAACTAGCCGTAACTTTGTATTCATTGTTCCGTACTGAAATTGTCCGACATACTACATGGACTGTGTGTTGTTTTTTAATTTTTCGAAGGGCGGGTGGAAATCACCAAAACACCTGGCCTGGTTAATAAGGCTTACGGGATTTCTACATACTAAATCCAGTTCCCTCTACGTTGTTACTCCCACGAGACCGCCGTCAACCATTACTTCATGAAAGTACCACACAGCTACATCTTAGAATGGTTGGCTCTTCTTTCCTTCTGTGGTTGCTGGGTTCGAATAACAAAGGTTGAGTTGTTGGTCACTGCTTCCCAACTTGTCTTGGCTAGAATGAGTGTGACAGTATCTTCAGGTTCAAGATATTTATACAGCTCCGTTCTCTCGTCCTGGAAGCCAGGATATACGAAGAAGACGTGTTCTGCATCCTCCGCAATTTAAGTATATACAGGACACGTAGGATCGTCATCCAATTTAAACCGGTGTTTATAAGACCAGAAACAACCATTGCCAATTACAATTAGGGTCATGTAGTAGTCTACTTCACGTTGCTAGTCCATTCTTATGTATCTGATCAATCTGTGCGTCCACCGTCCCTTCTCCACATTATCCCAGTGATTCTGCCACTCGGCCGTTGTCCCTTTCTTCCGCTACCGAAATCTTTTGCATCAGATCGGTAGCAGTCTCTTGTATGTATTCTCTGCCGCTCAACTCCCAACGTTTCGGTGGGAGCCATATCCGATATCACGCAAACTGCTTCAGATTGTATTGTACGGAATACGACGGCTACCCTCAGTGCACTTCTCCGATAGTTTGAAACCATTTCTTGTCAATTTTTACTGCATCAACCCAGTTGGTACCACAAAATTGACATACGAATGCTAGTAGTTTTTGCTAGGATCACAGGTGTTGGGTTTTATTCTTGAAATGAGAGCCATGACGATTGCGGCCTCTAGTCGTACTGTGCAGGTGTTTCTTCACTGTTATTCGCGAGTCGATCAGCACACCAAGGAATCGCACTGAAGGCGGGGGGGGGCAATATCTGAATCTTCTATTGTCAGAGTGATAAGACTCGGTAACATTTCGACTAATGAGTACCACTTCTGTCGTATGGTTGAGTGTGTCAGGCGAACAGTGATAAGCCATCCGAGAATTGTCGCAACAGCCTTATCCGCTATCCATTTCACTTTCTCCAGGATCTTGGCTACCTTGGCCCCTTTCGGCAGCGCAAGCCTGAGGACATCAAACATGATGTTTCGCAGTATAGGACCCATCACTGATCCTTGTGACACCACCGGTATGTTCTGAAGCCTTATCATTCTAACTTCCGCCCAGCCTCGCCCGACTTGCGGAGACGACCACTCACCCTCTCTTAATGCTCGGGCCCTGAGGTGGCCAGGATAAGTGAGTCTCAGACTCAGCTCATGCACCTCTGGACTTTCGCCACCTCGTCGAGTGTCCTTCGAGTCCGCTACCGGTTGACCGTGTCTGCTGCCGCTCGATCGTGCCTGCTGCCGCCGCCTGCCCATGGTGACCGCTCGACTAGCTATCTGCCTCACGATGCGCCTGTGCTCGGGAGGACACCTGTAAGTTGCTAAGTGGAGTAAACCATATCGCCATGACTTGGGTTGCCTTTCATTTCTAAATCCTCAATCTCTCTTAGACCCCAAAGAAGCGTACACGATCACTTCTCGGTTCGCAACCAACCGCTCGTAGTGCCAACACGAGACCAGCTCCTTGTTGCAGAGTTGTCAGCGGTCAACGATGGCACAGTAGTGCATGCTACCCCTATTCCACCTTTTGCATTGGATAGTATACTGAGAAAGTGTGATGGCAGCCGCCTTTGAACGAGACTCTAAATCCATGTTGATTTCCCGCCAATCCGTTTGACCCCTCCGTGAATTGCTGCTGCTGATTAAACATAATCATTTCGAACACTACCAGCTTTATTAAGCAAAAATATACGGCGAAAGGACGATGAATAGTCAAACAAACCCTTTGAGAGGAGCAGCAGTTGTCGAATCCATTTTCAGGAGAATATAACATCGGGCAAGCATGCGTTGTATATCTCCACAAAATCTTGAGGGTGCTTCTTATTTATAATAATAATAATTTATTACTGCAATTGGGATGTCATTCCCGGTGGCAGAAATTTAAATACACAAAATATACATCAACAATTACAACAAAAATAGAACGAGGATATACAAAATCATACATGAATTAAAATAAGAATGTGTTAAAATAAGAGTATATTAAAATAAGAAAAATACTAAGATGAAAAATGTATTTTAAAAATATATCACACCATTTAAAAACTAAATTTCATAATTTAATTCATTAAAAAATAAAGTAATTTGCAGCCTCTAACGTCACTCCGTCGACTTTGACGATAGGTATGAATTTTTCAGGGACAGATTCGTCATATCTAGGTTGGTTCCCTGCTGCTGCTGGAGCGGGTTACAATTTTATCCGTCAGTTTAGGGCACGTTGGCATTGAGCTTGGGATTTCTTCAGTTTGGCCGCGACTATCTTGTATGGCCTTCCCCAAGCGTCGCTGTCCACAGTTCTTTCCATTGTTGCCTCTTGCTTGCTATAATAATAGGCCTGTCTTGCTGGTAAATAAGATAGTTTGGTTTTCCTCTCGCGTTAAAACAGTCTTATGGAAGAAAAGCATAGTATACGGTGTTCTGCAATGCCATTGTTCCTTAAGTGCACTGCAGGCCTCCGATGCCGAAGTCGCCTGCATCACAAATGAACGATATGAGTTGTTGGATCGTACATATAATTGCCGGATTTTTGTCTCATCACTTCATTGTTGAACATGGAACATCGCTGTTCTTGATGGACCGTTACTACTGCCGGCAACAATTGACCGCGCTTTATTCGAACTGCGATAAGTCCACTCAAGTTGTCGAAAAGTAGTGTAATGGCACACAGTTGAAATATATTTATGTGGTATGGTATCATTGTACATTAAAATCATTTATTTATTTTCCATGTCGTAATATAGTATTTACTTTTGAATAACGTAAATGTTAAGACCTATTGAAACGAAAAAGTAAAAATATATAAGTTTTATTATTGGAGAAGAGGAAAAGTTATGGAAAAAAATAATGTAAAACTCATGTTTGAAACTCTTTTAAATGTTTAATATGGCGGAAAATGAATGTTGAACTTGATAAAGGAATATTTGTGGCGCCGCGAAGAGTTCCGCTTGTTGTTGAAATCCAAACAACAAATAAAATTACTTTATTAATATTACACAAACGCTCTTCCACCACTGCAATATTTTCAATAGCTCATGAAGACTAAGTAGTCTTTCCAGGAGAAAGTAAGGGACTGAAGCCCGCATCCACCCCTTCTGAAGTAGTAATGTAAGAATTATTCTGTTAAACACAAAAAAATAATTACCCAATCGAAATTATACGGAGTATAATTTAATGATCAAAATTGATTTATGGACATTCATGAAGGGTATGCAAACTCTTAGACTTCTAGTAAACTATTCTTGAAATTCGTGACGAACCCAAGTTCCAGCCACGAATTCTCCGCCCCTACCTCGGTTACTGTTTATCTCTCAACGTAAACAGAAAGATCAGCTTACAACCTGGTCCCATTCCGTTCTCAACCTTCCTCTCCGGGGTCAACACTTCTTCATGCGGATGTGTTCGCATAACTACGCGTTGAGGTGACATCAAGAATATTTCTCGTTTATCCAAACACATGTATAGTATCCTCTGTTTGGGTTCCCATTGGATAGATACTCTCATGTGTAATTCATATGGTCCGATTTCATATTAGAGGTTTTTCATGATACGTACACTTTTTCATGCTGCTTTACTGCTGGACGGTTTACCATATATTCAGGGATAAATATAAGTATATATCATTCAATTATTAGTAGTTCTTGTGGTGTAAGCATGAAAGATTGTTATATACTCACGCGACAAATCCGATCAAAATTCGTGATAGTCGATGAAGATACGTAATTAAAGAGTAATCTCCCCTATTCCTGAATGTCTGAGAAAATTTAAAACTTAAAAAATAACACGATTTAACTGCCGTTTGAACGGAAACATACGCTGCAACCTGTGAGCTTTACTAAATTTCATATTTCATCCAGTGACCGATGTTATCAAAACACCTGAATGTGATAGTCCCTACCAGACCCAATGAGAGGAAGGAGTAGTCGGTGCTGTAGCCCCGGCGTCTTGGTCCCAAATGGTGCCCGACACGGCTGGTCTTGCCCTATAATTTTTGCTCAAGTATAAAATTTATCGTGTACATATATTTTTTTCTCAAAAATATCTTTAAACTATATTTATGAAATTCAAAGGTTAAGTGTGATTAAATGTCTTATTTTCGAGTAATTGTCTTTCTTTCAAAGAAAATCCTCCTGGTGCGACAAGAGAACCTGCTAAGCTCTTGAACCTGGAGTTGCCACTTCGTATCTGCCTGACTGGTTACTATTTTTGTTCTGCGTTACCTAGTTATCTCATTACTCCTTTATATTTAGCTTTTCAGACAGGTTACGAAGATAAGGTGGGGTTATTGCTTAAAAACAGAGGAAATATTAATATGCAAATGATTGTGGTTTTACTACTTTGCAATAGTCTGTTTGCACAGTATGAATATCGATAAGCAGTCACGTTTACTGACTTTTTTAAGTAGTAAACTGGAAAATAGACCAAGGTTTCATTCTACAAAATTAACTAAACTTTGTGGAGGACGTGCAGGATGGTTATACGCAACATGTTACTAAATGGTTAAAAGATTGCAGATTACATATTAGAAAGACTTACTTCCTTACACCTTCTCCCGGAAACGAAATCCAAGTTCCATCACAGTTTTCAATTAGTACTACTAAGAACTTAATGAACATGGTAAATGCGTGCATTGTTACAAATGTTAAAGTAAGCTGTTAAATCGTGGTAGAGGCAGTGAGATAGGAGAGGGGGGCAGAACAATTTTACCCTGGGGCTCGTGATTTCTGTTCACGGTCTTGGTCCATACGAGAATTGAAAATAACCCTAGGCAGCTGTCGACTTCACGGCTCCGTGGCTGGGACATAGGTGATATAGTCCACGTGTGGAAACTGATATCTTTTTAGGAAGGTCCAGCAAAGCGACCACGTTCGCAGAAATAATTAGTGGCGACCGTACTCCGCCAACTGGGCAGTCTCAATTCGCTGTGGTGAGTTCGATCTTTTCGTAAAGGTAATCTGTGTAGTAAAAATTACTAACAATTCGTTAAATATGAAATGGCAATTAACCAATTATTTTAGGAAAACAAATACAATTATTAGTGTGATGTGGATGGAGAAACGAGTGAAAAACGAAAACCACGCTTGGAAGCAGGAAGTTTGTTAATTGATGAGGCGCCAGTAGAAAAATGTGAACAGTGTCAGCAAACAGTGAGGGAAATAATTTCCCCCACTTAAACCGAAGTGCGAGAGAGCCAGACACCGTACATAGTTTTCTCCTTTGGACAACCGCTACGTAAGACTGCTGGGTCTATAAATATTTAAGTCTGTGAAAAATACTCGTACTTCGAGTTGTCAGTACAAATCAAACTTTTTTAAATCAAGAAACGTTTTCCTTCTAACAAGTTCGAATACACGCAAGGCCTTAAAAATTAAATATCGATAATTATATAAAAACATTCGATATTTCTATATATCGATATTTTTGCCCCTCCCTATTTGGGGCTTTCCAGTTACGCCAGCTGCTGACTAGTTGACTACAGTCAACTTTGTGAGTATTCCATTCATGAAATAAGTTGACTAGTAGATTTCCCTTTACTGTGCTGAGGAGGAGAGTGGAGTGCAGTCAGAAGAATCGATAGAATTAGAAGAATCGCGCTGGGCTGAGGATGAGAGTTGAGTCCAATAAGAAGATTCGAATTAGAAGAATCGCCAAGCAATTCATTGTTTATTAAGCATTTTGTGACGTTTACCTCACAAAAAGCATTTCAGTAATCAATAAAGTTTCCTTTTATTATTTACAAAGCTTACACGAGTAAAATCTGCTCATTGTTTCAAAATAAAAGGCATTAATTAATCTTATTCTATTGACAGTTGATGCTTACAGTGTCACACTAAATGACATGATTAGGTAGCCGATTGGATTAACAGGTTTACAAGAAAAGTGATTTTCTCTTCGCATTTTCGGATTAAAGGCATGTATTTTTTGTAGCTTCTGCCTCCATTTTCTCTTACCTTGACTCGCAAGAGTTTGAGCAAAAGATAGTAATTAGGTTCATGAAATTTGTTACATTCCACATCAAACAATCTAAGAATGTACTTTATTTTAGTACAGAATCGTCATAGATTAGATAATCCTAATATATGGGAGAAGATTGAGATAGACAGATAACTTTCAATAGATTTTAAAAAACGCAGTTAAAAATGAAGACAACTTTTATTGGAAAATGAAGCTTTTGTGATAAAAAAAATAGTAATTTAAAATTAACTGAGATGGTGTCCAAAAATGTCGTGTCTATTGCCTCTTTATATATCACTTGTGTCAAATTATTCACAATTTCACTGCACTACCCGAAGCAAGCAAAATTCGTTAGTACGAGGTTATAAGAATATGGAATCAATTCGGGGTTCGGGCTGAGTCGGGGCCACAGATTATATTAGGTACAGATGGATCACTCGTAACAGCGCTCCATTAGCAAGGAGCCAAACTAAACATCCCCCACAACCCGTTTAACTGGTTGCTCGCGTAGTGAGTGTTCACGTTGGCGGCAAGCTCATGGCCTTCATGTGGCGACTACGACTAATTTAAGCTACTCGAGCTCTGCTTGGTGTTGATTTGTGGGTGTTTTAGTTCGAATCACGCATTTAGAATTGCTGGTTCTGAGTTTCCACTGCAGGCTAATTGTTTGTAGGCTTCTGCAGAATATGACAGCGGGTACTCGATGATAATTATACGATGTAAAATGAGGAAAAGCGAGGAGTGTTGAGCGCAATTTTGACGATGGTTCTTGTCCTTCCCCATGGCGCGCAGGAGTGCATCTAAGGTAACCATTGGGCTAATGGGAGTGAACTATCTGTACCTTATATAATCTGTGGTCGGGGCAACATCAAGCATTTTCTCGTTCATTGTCGCTCGATTCCTTACCCAACGCGCATGCGTGAACCCTGAAGTCGACTTCTGCACCACTTTATCGTTCTATTCGCGTTTCCGAGCGAAGTTGACAACAGTCACAGATTATAGAAGGTCTTTATTCTATTGAGGCTTTCCAGTTACGCCAACTACTGACTGGTCGACTATAGTCAACTTTGCGAGCTTTCCATTCATGAAAAAAGTTGAATGTAGTCAACTTCGCTGGACTCCTCCTGGAGAGTTGAGCGCAGTCAGAATAATCGATAGTATCACAAAGACTCAGAAGAATCGCACTGGTCTGAGGATGAGAGTTGAGTCCAGTCAGAAGGTTCGAATTAGAAGAGTAGCCAAGTAATTAATTATTTATTAAGCATTTTGTGACCGTTTACCTCACAAAAAGCATTTCGATGTAAAATATGACTCAACGCGCATGCGCGAACCCAGAAGTCGACTTCTGCACCACTTTAGCGTTCCATTCGCGTTTCCGAGCGAAGTTGACTACAGTAAACTTTTTTGGTTATTACTGGAAAATCCCATATATAGGGATGGTGATGTCGAATGTATATAATATATTATATCGATTATTTGATATATTGAAAGAAAATATCGATATATCGGGATCATTTCGCGAAATTATAACAAACTTGCATAAATTGTTTAATGGTACTAAAAATACTATTTTGCAAAGAACTATTAATTAAATTTGCTATAGACAAATATCAGTATAAAGAAAATTAACAAACATACTGCCATAACAAACGTATTTTTATAGACTAGATTATAGTTTCTTTGACTAAAGAATTGTACTCGAAACTAGCACTACTTCATATCAAGCCAAATCCTTAAAAGCCCGATAGTCAGTAACTAGGCTTAGTACATAAAATCACTTTATATTTGTGTTAAGGACTTCCATATGTACGTACAATCCTTGTAAGTTTGCGCAAGAAGGGGGAAGATGTATAAACTGCATAATAAAGAAGCTAGATGGGAATCATTCCGTAACCAGCATTGATTGTCCAGAGCACAAACAGACTCAAAAATGGATATTGAATAAAATTAAGTATGCTGATTAAAATTTGGCAACAAAATTTACAGAGGAGTAAAATTGCAAGTTCAGAGATTTAAAAAATAATGGAAAATAATGATGTTGATACAAAGAATATTGTTTACAAGAATATTGTTTTATAGAGGACATCCGTGGCATACAGAAATACTTGAGTAAAACAATGCAAGTCATTTTATACTCTAAAGGGAACTTACAATTGGTTATTGTTAACTTGTATTTTAAATTTAATAGGAATACATCAGAGTATATGAGAATAATGGAAAATATTTTCAAAGACTACCAGAGAAGTGAAATTTTGTTTTGTCTCGATGGCAATGGAAGATCAAAATTATGGGGTGACCAGTTAACAAAAACACGAGGACAGAAAATAGAGGAACTCATATTAATGAATGATTTACATGTGTATATATTCTGATGATCTCATCAGTTAAGAATTTATACGAAAAGATATCCTAAATTGTGAGAAGTAAATTTGAAAGGAGCGCGCCTGGTTTAGTTCGGAGAAGAGGCGACATCGAACGATGCCCGCGATGACAAATACATTAACATTTGAATCTCCGAACAAGCTGAATGAGATGCCCTGCAGGTTACCAAGGCGTGAAATCAGCGGGGAATATCAGTGGGTCTAGAAAGTACAATGAGAGAGGGAGGAAAATTGGAGTAGGGGAAATGGCTTTCCTAGGAGTTAGGAAGGGAAGCAAAGCTCTCGTGAAATTTTGTCAACGACGAGGATAGAAGGAGATCTCCCGGTAAATTAGTCACGGAAGTCACTTGATAAAAGTGCGAGTGATACAGATACGTTCTATGCGATCAGTTGTTAATGACGATATTTTGTACACTTTTAATTACACGTAATCGCGTATGACGGACTTTCATTAGTTATCGGAAAGTCACAAGTCGCGATCGTGGAAACATTTTCATACGATACGTGGTTGAAAAAGACGGAACAGCTGTGCGAAGTAAAAGTAATTTTGTTCACGCGAAGAATGGATGTAAGGCATCGGGGAAGTGAAATACTATGCAACATACATACGCGAATGGCCCATTTTCGACCTAAACGACATCCAGAACGAGTGTGGTCGAGCGTAGCCGTGATGTGGAAGCAGTCTATGCGGAGAACCCTTTGGAGAAGGTCAGACTCTGTAATTGTGTTTGTGAGTATTACGTCCGTAAAGGATGTATTTTATGAACTTATAGATTCTAAACGTCGTTGTGATTTGTCGCTGGCTGGAGATTTTTAAATAGACTGACCCCTACAAAATGCTTTATGATAAAATTATATAAATAAAAGAAGATGATAAAAAGATTGCCAAATTAATGTCTTACGAAAGAATTAATGTTTAATATGAGGAGGAACAATTTCAGTTGTGATTCTCACAGCTGGAAGTAAACCATAAAACTTCACGTGCATTTTGGTTCGTCCATTTATGACATGGAATTAAGCGTAAAAAAGAAAAAAAATGAACATTCAATAAATGTAAAAATCATCTAACTGTATGATCAGAATTGTAGTATAAGTTAATATTTTTTTGTTTGTAAATTTTATTTAAATGTTGAAATTTGTCAGTAATGAAAGAGAAATTTCATTTTATTTTTGTTTGTTTGTGAGTAGAAATGAAAAAAGGGTAATACATATATTTTTTTTGTTTTAATAATTTTGGTGGTAAGAATTTTCATTGAGATGCNATATATATATATATATATATATATATATATATATATATATATATATATATATATATATATATATATATATATATATATTCTAACGACCATAAATCGTTAGAGGATTTATTAAAATAAATATAAACAAAATTACAGCGAAAACAGAGTTAATTAGAACATAGAACCCAGGGAGAAAGGAAATTTAAACTTAGCGTCAGGTGGCAGCGGGTTCTTCCTTGCGCGATGTATAGAAAAGATTCTCAGGAGATAAACATCAATGTAAACACACCCTTTGGGAGTTAGCCGCCCGTATCTTTTTGTAAGCACTCGATTGGCTATTGTCTTAGCACATGATCTAGATAGCATTGGGAGTGGGGAGACGCGAGGGGAAAAGAATATGAAAATTTGCCGTGTATCGTGTATCACAACAATCAAGACCGTCCGGGGTAGGTGGTTCTCCACCTATCGAGCCTTTCCTGACTTGTAATCGTCCGAGATAGGCATAGTTGTTCGGAGTCGTAGTAAATTCTCCGAAGCAGATCGAAATTACGTTAGAAAGATATTTTTTCGAGTACGTATTATTTTTTGTCGCGTATAAAGCACTCTAAGTGAAGCACTGAATGTCCGGATGTATAACGCGGAAGTTAAATCGCGACGTGAGTTAAAAGCATAAATACGCTGATGAATAAGAGAATTCGCCGTGGGCTAGAAGCCGTCAACAGTTGGACCGTACGGTGGGTCGTCGCGCCAACGAACAGCAAAGACAGGCAGCGTGATCAAGGTCGCAGCCCGGCAAAGAAGGGACGAGCGGTACGAGGCGATCAGCTGCAAATACGACGAAGTCGTATATTACGGAGGAGGCGGTAGGACGAACGAGCTATTTCTACACACGATTTCGACGAAGATCTATGGGTTGTGAGTATCTGTCTCTGTGAGACGAAATTTAATGGATGTGACATCAAATGATAGGGACTTGCAATATTTGTAATTCGATGAGGTACAATATCTGTTCTCAGAGAACGGCCCATCGAAATAGAATTTCGTAATGCATTTGTTTTGTACAAGAAAGAACTTCAAGAATCATATTAGAGGAACTGTTTTAATTTCCTCTGCGCGTAAATTATTTAAAGAACTCATAACGTGCAATATTATGTCATTAACTTTAAAGAGTATTAGTGGTTCCTTTTATTATGAAATTTAAATACACGAAAAAATATTAAATAAGAACATTTGTAATTGTAGTATCGCAGGGTAATATTTCTTTAATTGTGCTAGGCGGAAGAAATATTTGTACATGTTACTTCTGTGTAAATATGTTCAACTTGAGAAGTCAAAATAAAATTGTGATAATCTGCATCAGAGTTCCGAATCCTTATTTTTTATTTAATGTGAATGTGTCTGTGTAAAATAAAATAATGTTATATTATTTCATCAAGTTATTAAGGGTACATTAGAATATATATATTGATAGATAGATAGATAGAGAGAGAGAGGGAGAGAAATTACCCGAAGAATGGAAATACGCCTTCATTTATCCATTACACAAGAGAGGAGACAAGACGGAAGCGAACAACTATCAAGGAATCTCCCTTCTTCAAGTTGCATACAAAGTTTTCTCAGTGTCTTATCCTAAGAGCACATGAGCACATACCAAACCGGCTTCCGTCCTGGTCGATCATGCACAGAACAAATTTTCAATCTAAAAACAACTTTAAAATACAAAGCAGTCAGAAAGAGATCGATCATTTGTTGTTTTGTTCATTTAAAAAAAGCATACGACTATAGACAGACAATCCCTCTTCACCATCCTCGAAAAACAAGGACTTGGTTGGAAAACTCTGAACCTAGTCAAACAAACACTCACTGACACATCGTCCAATGTGAAATTCATGAGTGAAACATCAGAACCGTTTGTGATCAAAACTGGCGTAAGACAGGGTGAGGAACTATCTCCATTGCTTTTTAACCTCGTTTTGGACAAAGTCATCCGAGAGTGAGAAAAGGAACTGAAAAATCAAAAATGTTGGAAACCCATACAACTATGACGACCTAAAGATATCAAAATTTCATGTTTAACCTTTGCCGACGACCTGGTCATATTAGCAAGCGATTATACCATAGCAATAAAACAAATATTAACTCTTAAAGAATGCGCTGAAAGAGTTGGCTTACAAATCTCCTTCCAAAAAACTAAATTCATCAGCTCAAAGTTAGATATTCAAACTTTAAGCACAAAATATGGATAAATCGACAGAGTTCCATAATTCAAGTACGTAGGCGAAATTATTGAGCCTACTGGGGGGGGGGAGAAAACAGCACAGATAATTCGCTTACAAAAAATCAAGAGAACCTACGGAAGAACTCACAACATTTACAACAAAAAATGCCTGTCCACACATGCAAAAGTTTGACACTACAACACAGTGATCAAACTTGAAGCCTTGTATGCCAGCGAAACCCTCACACTCTACAGGAAAAATGATACGGAAAACATCCTGAAAGAAGAACGAAAAATTATGAGAAGAATTCACGATCCAAAAAGAACCGAAGATGACTACAGGTTACAATCCAGAAAAATAACATAAAAATTATCCAACCTCGCGGCATATATCCGGAAAAGAAGATTAAAATTTTATGAACACATCCACAGACTTCCAGCTAAACGACTCATCCAAAAAATCTTAACATATATAGAACGACTGAAAACTATACCCTGGATCCAACAAGTCAAAAAAGATCTAGAAAGATCTCAGATAAATTCCCCGGAAGTTTTAGACAGAAACACGCACAAAGGAAAAATTGAGAGATGGGAAGTGCAGTTGGAAAACGGCGTTATGAAGAAATTTGGAACAAAATGGACAGAAGAATGAAAAAGAATTCATGGAGAAAAAAATGAGAGATGCCCGGAAAGTCAGAAAAATGAATCATAAAAGCTTTGCGTGATCCCACAGGGTCCAATCGCACATAATAATAATAATAAATCACCGAGAAGATACTGTTTCATATCTCTAATAACAATGTCATGAGTGAAGAGCAAAAAGGGTGCTGTCAAAATACTAAGGGATGTAAAGACCAGGTTACCATTGACTCGGTTATTGTAAGCCAAGCAGTGAAAAACAAAAGGAACCTGAGCATGACATACATTGATTATAAGAAAGCTTTTGATTCCATCCCACATTCATATCTAGTTGAATCTCTAAACACTTACAAAGTAGATCACACAGTAATCGATTTTCTTAAAAATATTATGACTAAATGGTCAACGGTTTTGAAATTCAGAACCCCTGAAACTACCTTGGAATCCAAGAGCATCAGTATTCGGCGAGGCATCTTCCAGGGAGACCCACATAGTGCACAATGGTTCTGTAACCCGTTGAGTGGAGCTCTAAATAACACGCAATATTGTTTCAAGATCATTACCCCGGATAAAGAGAAATATGTCATTAGTCATTTGATGTATATGGAGACCTCAAGTTATATGCCAGTTCTCCCAAACAAAACAACCAGTTACTGGAGATCACCACTCACTTTAGTATAGACATTTGTATGTCCTTTGTACTGGACAAATGTACGTCTATTCACGTAGTGAAAGGAAGTATCACTAAAACATCAGGGTTTGATACAGGTGATGGTATAATAGAAGACCTGGCTTCTGGAGACTGGTACAAATACCTTGGATTCATGCAGTTAAAAGGAACATCTCATGGGAAAATCAAAACAAAATTGAAAGCTGACGTCTGCTCTAGGATAAAATCAATTCTCAAGACCCCATTGTATAGCCGCAACAAAGTGAAGGCATTAAGTACCTAAGCATTTCCTTTACTTACATACTTCTTTGGAATTGCGAAGTGGTCAATGACTGATCTACAAGATCTTGAAAGAGAGATCAGGGTAAAGCTCTGTGAGTATAGGATGCGACATCCAAAAGCTGCCTTTGAGCGAGTTACTCTCCCCACAAGTCTTGGTGGTCTGGGGTTGTGCATTTAACCCAGCTACATGCACAACAAGTTAATAATTTGAGGAAATATTTCCATGAAAGAAAAGAAAAATGTACATTGTATAAGATCATAGTGATGCAGATGTGGATGCTACGCCATTACATCTTAATGTGTATAATTTGGAAAGCTAATGCGACTCAGTTGATCTTAGAATTCAACAATGGAAACGTAAATCGATTCATGGTACTCATCCTTGTCATCTGGAAAACTCACACGTCCACAAGGAAACATCTAATTTGTGGTTGAAGAAAGGAAATCTCTACGGAGAGACAGTTGGCTTCATGATGGCCATACAGGATAGAGTGATAAACACAAAGAATTATAGGAAATTTATTCTCAATGAAGACCTCCCAGATGACAAATGTAGAGCGTGCCATAGAACTTCGGAAACCATAGAACACCTTATGGGAGCATGCACAGCCTTGGCAAACTCGGAATATCTCAAGCATCATAACAATGTTGGAAGAATCGTCTTCAAAGAGCTTCTCCCCAACCTTGGAATAAAAGATCATCTTAACATCCCATATTACCAATACGACCCCCCACCAGTTCTTGAGAATGCTAATGTGAAAATCTACTGGGACCGTGAAATTAGAACAGGCCACACAGTTGCGGCTAATAGACCGGATATCACCCTTCACTTCAAGCAAAAAGAAGAAGCTTTTCTTATTGACATATCTATCCCACTATCCCACAATCTACAAACAGCGTATCAAACCAAGATTGCAAAATATGCTGAACTCGCATTTGACATCAAGAGGCTGTGGAAAGAAAAAAAAGTACAGATCTTGCTGGTACCAAATAACTGGTACCAAATAACACGCTAAGAAATGTGAAACTCCTCAAAATTCCTGATTCCATATCCCTAATCCAAAAGTCAGTCATCCTGGATACCTGCCACTCTATCAGAAAAACCCTCAATGAATAGGACCGAGGACTTGAGATTATCTCCGTCCTTCCCCCCCCCTCAGAGCCTAATTCCACTGACAACAAGGATAGGTGAATGTTTGCCAGCCAGCTGGCTGAGAAGTGCAAAAAGTAATAATAATAATAATAATAATAGTATTATTATAGTGAAAGTAGATTCTTGGGAAATAGGTTTCTAAGCAGAAAGTGACTATAAGGGAACCCTTATAAGCATAAATGAGAAAATACATGGAAAGGAAGTCGAAGAGGAGAGGAGTTCGAATCAACTTGACATAATTGTCAATCAACTTGACAAAATTGGAACAAAGGATGAAAAAATTTGAAATGGAAAGTGAGATGCATGAAGACAAGGAAAGGGAAAGTGAATATGGTTGACAGGATACAGTTAACTTTATTAAAAATCTGTATGCATCAAAAACAAAACACGCATAAAAGAGGCCATCGATGGTGCTGCCAAGATCTTACGATGCTCAAAGAGGAAGTACAGAGAAGTAAAAGAGATATGCAGTCTGCAAAAAAGTGATCAGCGGTAATATATTTTGCAAGGAAAAGATGAAAGGGGAAGATATAAAAAAATAATATTAACTGCTAAGAGGGAAAGCTGGAAAACACGTGGAAGTGTCTGGGATTTACTGTATGTAATTGGAGTTCAAGAACTGCGTCGGCGGGTCATGGTCCATACCTTAAGACAAAATACAATAGAAACAATGGATTGAGAGGGAACATGTCAATTGCTTTTACAAAACTTGATAAAAGAAGTAGGATTAGGTGATTTCGGTGGCATCGAGGAAGAGAAATGTACATCTGGGAATCACGAAAAACAAATGCAAAAGTGGGAGAAATAGTGCTGAAAGTGGAGAATCACAAGATATCTGATTCTGATCTAATAACATACGAGATCATTAAAAAGGGAGGGAAAATTGATTAAGAAACATGAATATGCCAAAAAGCTGAGGAAACTTCTACTCTTATATTACGTGATTGTGAGCTATATGGAATGGAGAGGGCACAATTCTTGAAAAGTTACTAGATAACTTCCGTGTTTAAACTGTCCTCATGGCTTCGTGTACCGTGGGTATCCATGGCTGCTTAGCGTACGTGTAGACGCAGTTAGCACCTCGCAAAGCAAAATCAGACTGACAGCCAGGCCAGCGTCAGAAAAACCCCTACGCTGCGCGACAATGCTGCTCTCAAGTGGTAACCCGGTAGCGCGAATAGTTTATGCTCTGCGTTGATGGGTGAGTCAGTCCGTCACTCGCCGCTCTTATAGAGAGATACCTGGGGAGAGATTTCGCTCGTAGTCAAAAGATACCGCTTTCGCGGGGTCTACATCGAGATGATAATTTCATAAGTAATATATTTCATTAATATGATTAACATCTATATTAATAATCATTTCATGCGCTTCTCTGTGTCAGCTTGGTAGTTGTCACACCAACATGGCTAACCCACTGTTATTGCCCTGTTGACAGAGATGGCGTTCGCAATGCCGTGCTTTCATAGTGCGTCTAAAGAGTGTGGCCAATCAGTTTACACTACCTAGTTCCGCCATGTTTCCGTCAATGTAACGCGTTATTCAAATATACTAATGAAAACTCATTTTTAAGCATGCAAAGTGAATAAGTTTTCATCCAGATAATTTTTTGTGCTTTACTGTTCTTTTATAAACTATCAATACAGCATTAGTAGAATATAACAGAACACAGAACGATTAAGATTTATGGCTAAATATGCTTCCGTCGCGTGAAGCACTTCACACCGGAAAGCGCGCCATTCGATTTTTTTAAATTGGGACTTTAGGGCTCGCCAGCATCGAGGATATTAAAGCACTTGCAGGAGGGAAAAATGAAGTTTCGCAACATAAGGAAGAGTCATGACTTGTCCCCGTATGTGGGACTCGCCGAATACCTCGACCATACCTTCTAAAACCCTCGTGAATTCACCAAATATCTAAACACAAAGATGATAGGAAAGGATAAAGACGCCCAATACATTATATCAAAAAATTTAAAAAATCTGAACTTTAAATTTGCAGAGGAAAAGGGAGAATGAAGGAAAAGCAGAAGACGAAAGGGAAAGAAGAATGAAAATTTGTACCCTCTCAAAAAGTTGTGGGTTGAGTCCCAATGTACTTGCGAAATTCAGTAGTTTATTAACATTATCTGTTTCATTTCCGAGAATTGTTGGTAAATCTGCAGCCAGGCCATTCTTTCTCCGTATTCTGGTGTATTTTCTGCAATAAGATAGTAGGGGACGCACTGTTAGAGAAGAACTACACTCCTCACTAACCGGTTCATCAAGTAAGAAGAGATACCGATGAGTGAGAGGACAATGTACTATGCGCAGGCGGGTTAGCAAGACCTCGTCGCACCTGGCTGACCTACAGGAACTGCTCCATGACTTAACAGAGATTTGATAAGTCGGAACTTATACCCCTCAACAGCCAACCACTCATTGCTCCATACACTCAGAATCCTTGTCATGATGGAATTTAGGAGATCCCTTGTTGGAATCGTAAAAAAAATTCACGCGATTCTTGAGGCATGCCGCTTCTGCGGAAACGTCTGCTTCCTCACTTCATCTGATTCCCGCGTGTCCGGGAATCCAGCAAAACATTATGTTCTTTCCTTAACTTTGGAGCGAAAAAGCACATCCTGGATGTTGTGGATCAGCTTATCAGCCGGATACATAGTCTGGTTTGCTAGAAGGGCACTTAGAGATTCAGAACAAATCAGGAAATTTGATCCGCGGGAGAACTTTGTTGATCGCAGTGCTCTCAATATGACATAGCACTCGGCGGTGTAAATACTGCACAGGTCTTACGGGGGAACACCACGGAGCAACCGACACCATTGGCTTGATTCGACCTGCCTGTAAACATAGGAATATACGTCCGGTGTTCGTGGAGGATTAGATGTAAGTATACCCTCAACACCGCGGCTGGAGTGCTCTTCTTGTCATATTGCAGGATATCGAAATTAATCTTCGGCTCATATAAAGTCTAAGGAGGAGTTTTACTAAAACCTTAATGTATGACATTGGGTGTGCAAATATTCAACGTTTCCAAAATTTGTTTGGAGCTATATCCAAATGGTTTGGTTGCTCTCAATGAGTTGTTGTAGAAACGGCTTGTTGCTGGAGGGTAGTTGTTGCTGGAGGGAGAGAGATAGTTCGCCACTCTCGGCATACAAACGGAATGGGACTAGTATGGTAAGCTCCAGTAACTAGTCGGATTCTTGTATGATGGACACTATCCAACTTTTTTAAATAGCTTGCACGAGCAGAGTTATACACAATACAGCCATAATCGAGCCGAGATCTTATGAATGCTGGATAAAACTGGAGGAGGAGAAGCGATCAGCATCCCATTCAATGTTACTCAGGCACTTCTATATTCAGAGACTTTAATGATCTTGCTCTTAGGTCTGTAAGATGATCAATCCAATTAAGTCTCTGATCAAAGATTAGAAGAATTTTATTGAAGGAGAGAATTTTAGAACGTTGTCCCCCAGGGTGAGGTGAGGTTCCGGCAGGAGTCTTGGTCTCCTATTGAAAAGAACACAGCGTGTTTTTTTCTGCAGAGAAACGAAAGCCAGTCGTCTTTGACCATGGGTACAATCTATTGTAATGAAAGTTTTAGAAAGAGGTTGTTATTACCTACGTTGGAGTGACAATTGTAATGAAAATTTTAATAGGGGTCTTGAAAATAATTAATGATAATACCACTTACCTAATCCACTCGGTCAACGTATGCTGAAATATTTAATATGCCCCACAATACAATAAACACAAGAAAGGTCGGGGTTTGGCCCATTTTATTTGAGTAAAATACACATAAACCCTACTTAAAGGAAAGACAACACTTGTAAAATTTGGTTTAATTATTTAATGACATGTAAATACACTTCATACCCGTGTAAAACTACCCTCAAAATACCACACTTATACACACCCATATCAAAATATCCCCCAAAATACACCATCTTAATAACTATACAAGGGGACACAATACATCTACCTCATTAATCACTTCAGACAAGCAAAACTTGTTCACAGACTGTTCAAATGAGTTATTATCTTATGAAGTCTATTATTAAGTCAATGTACATTTGCATTGGAACCTTTATATTTTAACATAAACCATAATAACAATTATCTGCGCCACAAAAGTCTGTGGCAACATCACGCGCGCTTCATCATGATTCGCTGGTATTTTAATGAGTCTAGCAATGTACCGTACTCGACACTTCATGCAGTTACCTTGTCATTTGAAGGTGTGACCACCAGCTACAAACACGCCGTGGGTTAAGCACGTTCATTGATGTGTGCCGTTGCCTTCCGTATCTTACGTCCAATCAAGACGGCCCTCAGTCACCGTCCTTCTTATACCCGCTGCTACGGCCGCCTACTTGATCTCCGCGTGGAATGCGAGACGTCACTAACTCCATAACCCAGTACAACTTGACAAAAATGTTACGATTTAATGGCTCTCGTACTGTTCAGTACCATTGACTGCTAAGCCAAATTGTTCATCGCTTACGTAGCGAAAACGTTTAAGCGAGGCAAACGCTACTCGCGTCGAACTAATTAAAAGTTGGACTGATTGCATTGAACTCAATTTTAAATAGTGTTTCACGCGTGTTAACAGAATGTTCTTATTGATCAAGCTGAAACTGCTTGATATTGCTCAAATAAAAATTATGTCAAATAGAATGATCACCAGAAGATTATCTAGTGTTATCTAGCAACAATCTGACTGAGATAGTCAATCAAACATAATAATGAAGAGACAAGCAAAATAGTATTATGTCTCTGAGAGTATCAGAACGGATATTGTCTGATTTCTCTGTGATACTGATCACAATATGTATCAATAATATGATCTGATCCGCTTCGAATAAAAAGAATAATAATAATGGATTGACACTGGAGTATCGCTGTTCCTTGTTTAAAAATCCCATCCCTTCTTCGTGGCCCAAAAATTTAGAAGATAACTCCTCCTACTCTGACGTAAGTTGTTCTCTCTAGCCAGTGACTCATCAATTTTCTTTTCACGTGAATCGCCTATGAATGGCTTACTGGTAATGACGAATCTTCAATTCTCACCAATGGCGATGTTGATTAATAGTAACACTACCCTTCTCCGAACCCTGGAAGGGCTCTAATGACCTTGCTGTTGACAAGCTCTAACGCCCCCAAAAAAACGAACCCAGGTATTTTTCCATGCCGGACACCTTAAGATTTTCCAGATCCGCAACCCTCTTCATTCCATAAAACAATATTGAATTTTGACAGGGAAATTCCATGCCCCTACGCTCTGACAATATTTTAACGCGTCTGTCAAATTTAATTTGCACCGCTTTCCATTTCGAACTCCAAAACTTCTTTTGCACAGACGTTCCCCACTCCATTATTCTGTTCAAGTTAACTCGTCTTTTATTGTTTACACGCTTGCCACGCTACCCGGCGGTCAACCTCCGCCCCTTCTCCTTTACATCCTTAAGTGTTTCCTCTCTTCAACCCACGTCGTTCAACGACTCGCAATTGAAAGTCCTTCTGGCGCAAGGATCTGCCAACAGATCTTTATTCGTTTCATGACCTAGGCTCTACACCCTACTCATACAATGTTCCTCACATATCCATTTATCTGACCTTCCTCCTCAATTTCTAAAAACGCAATATTCCATTTATGTCTTGACAACGTCTGTTCGTTGTTTTTAGCGAATACTCACTCTTTCTTTCTTGAGTTCCTAACCACGCAAATGGTCACGACGTATCTCGGAATTCCGACTCTTGTTTATGGCCCCTTCCTCGGCACTCTAACACGCGCCCCAGTGGAAACTGTTCTTCCCATTCAACTTTCTCTTTGTTCGTCAAAACAGTCCCTTTTTCACTCAGCCACGTCAGCTTTCGCTTGAGGGCAAACTACGAGTTTCCTCTCAATTAAATATTTTCCTCGATAATTTTTCTACATATTTATAATAAAAATGTAATTAATATTTATTTATTACACTATTGAGGACGAATTGGATTTGTAGCTCCGCACCTGTGACAGTCTGCGATGAACAAAAGATAGAAAAGTCATCGACAAAAAAAGAGCGCCGTTCTCTTGAAAAAAAGACCCGAGGTCTCTTCCAATTCTGTATCGGAAACCACTGTAACATCAGAGGAAGATCCTCTAAAACTCTACGTATAGAGTTGTTGTAAAATGCCATAACGGCAAATAGTATCGTAATCCTTCTCGATGTCCAAAAGTATACCGACAACATATTGTCTTCGGACGAAGGCATCTTGTATTGCTGTTCCTAAGAGAAAAAGGTTGTCCAGGGTGGAATGGAATTTCCTGAAACCACACTGAGATCGACTCAGTAGGTTATGCCTCTCAAGATACCAGACAAGACGTCGGTTGATAATTTTCTCAAGTTTTACCAAAGCAACTCGTCAAGCCGATGCTTCGATTACTACTGATGGCTGTCTTGTCCTTTTCGGGTTTTAATAGGGGGATGAGCGTTGCTTCCTTTGTAACATCAGGACCAGTGCAGTCTATAGATTTTGAAATATTAACATTTTCAAGCATTTGGTAGCCGGAAATTCCTAAGGAGATTAAGGGTCGGGCCAGTCACCGCCAAATAAGGAAAAATACCCGCCTTTAAACCTTCCCGTTCATTGTGTAGAGGCTGAACAGTTTCCATCTACTTCTAAAAAATTGAGTAGGAATGCCCTCAGAAGAATGTCGCAGAAGCGCGTGGCGAGTGTGAATGGAATATTTCCAACGGATGTAGAGTGCTCAGTGCGTTAGCGAGGGCGTGATCACGTGACCTCCGCTTCTGTATATATTGGGAGGATTGAAGATCCTCAGAGACTTTTTGAGACTTTCTGCGGAAGTGTTAGGAAGTACCCAGGTTATTTGAGGTGTGACTTGGTTAGTTTTGGTCGTCAGACCACAGAGAATTGCTGCGGTAATTCTATTACATTGCTATTAGGCGCGAATGACGTAACTTGGAACAGGTAGTTATTTCGGGATAGCAACTTGTAAATTTTTGAGATTCGGATAATCTGGGTAGATTTCCGAGTTAATTGATAACACCAGTATTTATATCTGTGTGTAAAGGTTGCTTTCAGATAGCAAGAACTCTGTAATAACAAATTCAAACTTGTATTTATGATTTGAGAGTTCGTTCAAATTTGTAAATACGCAGATATCAATTTGTCTTGTATTAAAGGAATATTTTATTGTTATTACACGTGTGTTTGATTGCTTGGGGAAACCAAGCTGGTGGCAGCGAACTCTACCATAAAGGTTGTGGTTTATGGTTGAATCCCGCTTCTACCCAAAAACTGCCCACATCGGATCTGGGCTTGCGGTGTGCCGTAACACCTTCCACGAATTAGGGAGTACGTCTTCGGACCATGAAAGATTAAAGTTATACAGAAAGTATTCTTTCGATACATGACTGAACTGTCTGAGCATCTCATATTAAATGGAATTAAGGCAAGGTGCAGTGTCGTGTGCTGTCGTTAGAGCTGACTCAAGTTCCCTCAAAGAAAAGGAAGAGTTGTAAGGTTCGCAGTTGATGGAACAAAAGTCAAAGGAGGTACTCTCTGCGATTTCCCTTTTCCTCGCAAAAGCAGGATCGCAGCTTGCTGTGAATGTTAGGTCAGCAAAGTATTCAGTCATCACTGTTGCGATTTCTCTGTTGTTGGTGAGAACCTGACCCTTGTAATTGAGTCCGGATATTGGGACTCGAGAAAACCTTCCAGATATCTTTCGGATTGACTCCCATACTATAGTGGACGATGTTGTTCTCTTGTTGGTACTTAGAAACTCTTTCCAGGAGGTGGATCTGGATTCTTGAATAGTTCTACGCTTTAGCTCTAGCAATCTGTTATGCAGCAAGGTTTTCCGAAGATGGTGTAACCTTAAATTTCTGTAAAGCCCTTCGCCTCGTCCGAGTGGAGGAATGACATGCGTTGCTCCACCAGGGGACATGAGGTTTTCTCGGAAACTTAGAAGTTTTCGAAATGAATTCTTCAGCGGTGTGATGAATCATCAGGTTCAGATGGTCGACCCTTATTTGGACATTTCCCGGTTCACTGCAATCATTTACAGAGCGGCATAGTGTCCAATTAGCGTTTCTGAGAATCCATTCCTGAAACCTGCGTTTGCGAACTGTCGCTCGTTCCTGCAAGAACAACAAATAGGGTGATGATCGCTACCATGCAAATCTTCAACCTCTCATTGGAAATTATCAGCAACTTCTGTGGTGCAAACTGACAGGTCTATAGCAGTCAGTGAACCTGTAGCAAATTTGAAATGGGTCATCTCTCTGGTGTTCAAAATGCACAAATCCCCGCACTCGAACAGGATGTTTAAGATTCTGCCTCTCGGACAGTCGCTTATCAAACCCCACAGTACACTGTGGGTATTTAAGTCTCCAAGAAGGAGAAAAGATCGAGGCAGTTGCTTGATTAGGTCCTTCATTGCGTCCTTCGAAAAGTCATGTGTCGGTGGAAGGTAAATGGAACACTCGGTTAGCACAGGTTTAGTATGAATTTTAAGTGATATAGCGTGGAGTTCTGTACGTAGTACAATGAGTAAGGAGAGGACAGTATATCGGACAAATACAGCCACTCCACCCCTTGCTCGTGGTGTCATCAAATCTGAAGATGCTGTATCCCCGCAGAGAGGTGGAGTGATCTGGAAGAAGATGTGTCTTTGCAGGCATATACATATAGGATTACTGTAACTCTTCAAGTTGAGATCTAAATCCATTGAGATTCCATGGGAGCCATTATATAATTTTGTGCCTCCCGAATCAGACAGTGGAAAGTTCATTGCCGCGTCATCGTCAGACAATGCACAGTCCAATTCGGAGGAAGAAAGGACAATATCTTTCTTTTTTCGCCCCCGTGATTCGGAGATAGGAGTTTTAATTTCGAATTTTGATTGGTCCAAGGGTTTATTCTTGGTAGCCTGATCTTTGTTTTGCTTTGAAAGTTTGTTGGATTTTTCTGCGGTAATTGTCGCATAGCTGGGAGATTTCTTTGTTGAAGAACTTTGCTGAATGCCAGTGACAGATGTCTCTATAGAAATGCTCTTTTCCACTACAGGAGTCTTCGCAACGGAAGAGTAGCTCGTAGAAAATACAGGATGTGTGGCCCTGTACTTTTTCCGTGCTTCGCTGTATGGGATCTACTCGGTGATCTTAATCTCGTGAATCTTCTTCTCTTCGATGAAGCTTAAGACTCGCTGCTCCTACTGAATGACTCCCTGTGCAATTAATGCACATGGCAGGCTCCGAGTATGTATCGCCAGGTTCGTGTGCTGCCTTAACACACCGGCCACAAGTTGGACGACCCTTACACCATGGTGTTGTGTGGCCGAATCTCTGGCACTGAAAACAGCGCAGAGGATTCGGATGGCAGGTTCTGCCATCCAGCCTTTAAATTATTTTGTAGCGTGGTACAGCCAAACGTCACGATGAAGGAGGTTGTCTTCTGGAGAACACCACCAACCTTCCTCGTGATCTGACTGACTTCGATCACTTTGTCTCCTCCCATTTCTTGACGATTTTTCTTGTGGGGTACTAGAGCTCGACATAGGCAAGCGTTGACGAGTTCTTCACTCCTCATATCAATAATATCCCTGCCCGGTTTCCCGAGGCAACACACGACGGCAGCAGCGGCAGTGGTGCGGTTGCTTGTAAAACTAAAACACTTGTAAAATCTAAACTATTCGTTCAAATTTTACGATTTAAAGACATTTTTATCTTTCTTAAGTGCACAAAACACAGAATGCATTTTATTTGATGGGGATTTATTTTTATCTTTTTGAACTACTCTCTTTAGACGCTATTGGGGCTTTCGAGTCACAACCAGAAAAGTTGACTATAGTCATCTCTTGACTGACTGTAGTCAACTTCGCTCAGAAACGCGAATGGAATGCGTAAATGGTGCAGAAGTCGACTTCTGAGATCGCGTATGTGCGTTGGGTTACTGAAACGCTTTTTGTGAGGTAAACGGCCACAAAATGCTTAATAAACAATGAATTACTTGGCTATTCTTCTAATTCGAATCTTCTGACTGGGCTCAGATCTCATCCTCAGACCAATGCGATTCTTCTGAATCTTTGTGATACTATCGATTATTCAGACTGCGCTCAACTCTCCTCTTCAGCGAAGTTGACTGGTCAACTTTTTTCATGAATGGAATGCTCGCTAAGTTGACTGTAGTCGACTACAGTCAGCAGTTGGCGTAACTGGATAGCCCCAACTCCGTGTGCTTTTGCCGGCACTTCACTTGGCGTGGCGTATTTGTGTATTTGCCAATACAGCGAAGTGTAGATGAGCTATTTGTCTTTATTCGATGTATTTGCTGTACTGTGGCAAATATGCAAACATCAGTATCCGTCCTCTTATCGTTTTTAGTAGAACAGCAAAGGACTCAAATAAGGCCAAAATTTGCGTGATCCGTCTACACTTAGTTTACCGTGTATCTCTTACCAGAGTGCGCGTGATCGAGATTTGTTTTTTTTGTGAGGCTTTAGTCGAGATTTGTTGATGTTCTGGTTCTTTAGCCTACTTTTTGACTTTTCTTATTCTACAATTTCTTTAATATGGACTGGAACATTTATATGGGTTGGGAAAATATTATCAGTATAAATATTACTTGAAGTATATCTAATACGTCCCGTCCATCATTGGTATAAGAAAACATAAGCGGTATTATTGTGTTATTTGCGTGATCGGACCATGTGAGGATGGTATGTTTGTGATATTTGTGAGTTCCTCAAATATTTATCCAAATACAGCGAATACGCTACACAAATACGGCAACGCCAAGTGAAGTGACAGCAGATTAAGGCGGCTCCACACATTCACTATTCGGCGAACCCCGAGCAACTGCTCGCCGAATAGCGACTAGTGTGAATGGGTTGCTTGCTATTCGTCGCAACACGAATACTGGTGCTCGCCCTTTCCCGCAGCGTGTCGGTCTTTTGAGACGCATCAAAGGAAGCCGAGCATAGGCGAATATTCACGAATGATCTGTTCATTGTACCGTCCACATATTCGTGCTTTTACGAATACCAAGGATCGCGAGAATACAAGTCGATACGAGTATAAGAGTCGATACGAGTATTATTATGGATATTTAGGAGTAGATTTCAAGATATTAACGGTAAGTAATCGCTGAAAAAACTAATTATGTGTCATTTTTCTCCTTATCGTACAAAGTAATAAGTGTTTTTAGTAGTGATCAAATAGAGAAATTGGAGGTAATAAAGTAGTGGTGGAGTAACTTATTTATTATCCCCAACTTGGTAATACGCAGTTTGCAACTACTTTTTGACAATAAAGTTTATTTGATGTGTGATTTAAACCACAAACATTTCTATTAACTTTATTTTTCTTTTTTATTCAGCGTCCTAAAGTTTCACAGTATTGCTATATTAGCATTATCTATTTTTTTTAGTAGTATTAGCATATATTTCCTGTACACGATCGAATAATAATCCATGCATGGACGAGGCTAGAGAAAATTTAAAAAAATACTATTATAAAAATAAATAATAAAAATATTACATTTAAATGTAATAAATGATTGAATAATTTTTGAATAAATAAATAGATTGGGATGTAGTGGAGACACAAATTATGATAGTTATACAGTATCGATTCTTTTAGTTAATGAAGACAATAATAATTATAAGATTCTTAAAATTGGAGAAAATCAATTGCTACAGCCAAATCCGTACGGAATAAAAAATTGCTTATTAATGATTTAATTTCATTGATTGAATTAAGATTAGATAAGACCCATTTACTTTACTTAACATTTCATAAGAAACAACTACATGCGCAGCAGAATGTGTGATTACTTCAGATTGTCTCTCCGTAACCTCTATTTTCTAACACGAATATTCGTCGTTCCCAGAGCGAGCAAGTGCTCGGCAAATTGCATATGTCTGAATCAGTGTGCTCGCCAAAAGGCCTCAGGAAATACCCCGAGCAAGTCGCTGCTACTCGGGTTTCGCTGTTCGGTTGCTCGGCCAAATAGCGAATGTGTGGAGCCGCCTTTAGACAGGCTCGTGAAACCCTGGAGGGAGGTATCGATTGGTGTCGATAATGCGTGCTGCGCATCGTACGACAGTGAGAGATCGAAAATAGTCGACTAATTTAGAGAGAGAACTACTTTGAAATCGACCATTAATGGATGTTATTAGGGATAAGTACGTATTTATATCGGTGTGTCATGTCGTTCCGGATCAGTCTTTCAGAATCATGTGAAAGGGCTTTTCACAATGAATTGCTTAAACGAGAAACGAACTATTAATCATAAGCATTGTTAACGTGCCAGAAAATGTGATATTTTGCAATCACTTTCCGCGTCGCATATTTGAATGAAAATGGAATCGGCGTATGATAGAAGGTACAAAGAGAAATGCAAGACGTTGAAGAAAGTAATAAAAGATCTTGTCTTTGTGAGTATTATTCAGTAAATTGGTTTGTCGTCTGACGGGCGTGTGCATTCACTATTTTTCTGACACTAACCTCACTTTGCACTTACATAGAACTTCTTTTTCTGTTGTTCTCTTGTTTCTTTTTCTAATTTTTTGTGACAACAGTTGTGAGCCTTTATTATCACAGTACTGATCAGGCAATGTATCGGTTAACTGCTTTGATGTTCTTTTGAAAATCTATTGCTTCCTGCATATTTACATATACTTTAAGTTTTTTTTTATTTATTGTACTATGTATTTTGTAAGTACTGAATGGACTTCATAGAGCATAGTTTCATACTTCATTAGATAGAAACTTAATTTGTTTTCATGAGTTATTCTTAAAAAAAATTTCAGGGTTTTGTTACAAAATTATATTTCAAGTTGCCAAGTGTTGTTTATTTTAATTTGATGTGAAATATGATTTTGTTCAGTGCCAATAATAAATGTATAATTCTATTAAATCATAAAACATTGATAAGCTTTATTTTACTACTTACTGCCGAAATCCTACTTTCCGGGACCCAGTTATCTGAATTCCCATCTTTCTGATCCATCTTTGATGCTTCCATGTTAGGTTGGGTGGTAAATTCAACCGGTCATAAATAAATAAATAAATTTGTTTGTCATTACAGTACTGAAGTGTATTTATATATGTATAAATATAAATAAAAGTTCCTTTGTATTTTATTATCTAGAATTGTGTTCAAAGTAACTTACTTGCAGTAATTGATTTTGACGTAGAGTATACCTAAATACAAATATACTGAAATGTCCAATTTCAGTTGAAAAATCTAATTTTTTTCTGTCATTTTTTATTTCTCTAACTCCTGTGCTATATTTATCTGAATTTCTATGTACCAGAAATGGCCTAATACCAAATTAATTTGGACAATTTAATTTGTCCAGTAATGTGTTTTTTAAATTTATATTGTGCTCATGCGTTTTACATCAGACATAGTTTTCATGATAGTTTCTATCATTTAATTCCATAACCAAATGAGGTTTAGGTCACGAGATCTGCTTGTTTATCTATTCACTTCTTATACGTGATAGAAATGGGGAGAAGAACCCCGAGCTGCTCGCTGAAAGAGGATTTTCTGAAAGTGGTATGCTATTCTTGTTGTTTTGGTGAATTTGAGAAGATTTAGAGAAGTAGATGAAATCAATTATACTTGTCTGAGAATTTTTTCTTTCTTTTGGCCATTCATCACCAATTTAGTGGTCAGGTTGAGTTGTTTATATTTATTCCTTATTTTATTTAAGACAATAAAAGGAAAAAAACTTGCAAATGCCTGTAGATAAAAGAACAAATATTTCTAATTCCTGGCTTACATTAAAAATGTTCAATAAAAGAAATTGTTTTAAGTAATCAAAAATTAATGTCTGTGAACTACAATGATTATAATTATTCATAATAGTTTTGAGTAACTTAAAAGTAATAATTCTACTATTATCATCCATAATATAATCTGTTTAAATAAATAGTTAAAAACTTATGACCTTTTATTATGGACGAATAATATTTTTATTTTCTGTTAAGAACTCCATACGTTCCTACGTGGATTTACGCCGTCGTCAGGTGATCTAGTAATAACAAATTATATCAATAAACATAACAGAACAAATGAACAAAATATAAACAAAATATGTTTTAACTCACAACTTCCGAGTACCTTCTCGAGGAGGAGTGTAAGCAACGTCAACAGCCAGGTGAAAATTGCAACGGACCGGGACTCGAACCCAGGAATTCCAGCTCTGGCCGCATGTGTACGGCTGTTGACGTTGCGAACACTCCTCCGCGAGTAGGTACTCCGAAGTTGTGAGTTAAAACACGCATCCGACGCGTAGGTACGCGAAAACCGGGCTTAAGAGCTGCCAGCATTGGAGCCGCCTGTGGTTACTTATCCCCTGAAGGAGGATGTGACCCAGGTTCACCGGATCAGGCCAGGTGGAAGTTGCATACGGACTGGGGAGTCGAGGCGGGTGGTGCTGTGGATATCACATCTGGACCAAGCAGGTGGTCCCGGGTTCGAGTCCCAGTCGTTCGCAATTTTCACCTGGCTGTTGACATTACGAAATATGTTTACAAAAAAGTAGAAACTACACCAACATGTTATAATATTGTATTATATAAACCAGATAGTTTTTCAGTGTCTGTGCATAAATTCAAACTCCCATGTGTTTTTTATAAATATCATTTCGGATATACAATGTTTGTAATAATTAACTTCTTTGTCCAAAATTAATGTATTTTCCCAATCCATCAAGTGATCACTATTAATGCAACGTGAATGTGAGGTAACTACACTTTGTTCTACTGATTTTAAATTTCTTGTGTGTTCCTGGATTCTAGTTTTTAACCCTCTTTTTGTTTGACCTACATAACTAGAATTACAATCTTTACATTTCATTTTTAATACTACATTATTAGTATTCATGTGATCTTTCTTATCTTTCGCTTTCGTTATAAAATTATTCCTATTATTTTTTAATATTGAAATCAATTTCATGTTCTCAGACTTAAGTAATCTATGAAGTGAAGGAGTTATGAACTTGTTACAAGGAAACACTGCATAAATCATATTATCTAGTGGAGGTTGCATTAGTTGTTGCCTGGTTTGAAGGTAATACAATCTCATTTTTATTAACAAATTCTATGGGATAGTAATTAGCAGAAAGTATGTTACGAACTATTTGTAAATTTTCTCTCTGATGATTTTCATTCGAAAGTACTATGGCTTTATCTATTAACTTATAAATCATAGCTCTTTTGTGTTTAAGTATTCTCTGAGTAAAAATTTAACACACGACCTGAATAAGTGTCCTTCCTATATCAATTAAAAGTGTGTAGTGTCCTCACAATTAATTAGTACATCATTCATCCATAAAAGGTCATAAGTTTCTAACTATTTATTTAAAAGCAATAAAATTTTCCTGATCAATGATTTTCTTAATAGAGCTACTACTTGTAATAATAGCTTTGTATACATTGTACAATTAATTGGGTATAATTACAGAATGATAGACATTGTCCTATTTCCTACTTCTAAGTGACTGGTAATTCTATCATTTTGTCATGAGTAGTACTAGTACTATTTAAGCAACAGTGATTGAGGTTATTGTATCTTAAATATAATAATTAATAAATGTATTGTATAAAATGCTGTTATAAACTGCCTATCACCACGTGGAGAACAATAAACAAATTTACTCTCCGGAAGCAAGCAAGGAGCCTTCCTTTTGAATTCTGTTCAAGGGCCTTAAGGCAGAGGCAGATTGAAAATTTCAGCACACACCTAAGATGATAAAGATGCCAATACCAGAATACCAATATATTTCTTCTTAATAAAACACACAAAGTTATTTTACCAATACGAATTATTATCAAACTAGCATAGTGCAACTGATTCTTAATATCAGGTTATCACAGTGTAACTAATTCTAAATTTTAAATTGATATGATCTTTATTTTGGTAAAATATCTTATTTTTTCTGGAAGCCATTAACTTCTCTGACTCCACAACAAAATTAATATTTTTGCATATCCAGTGATTACCATTCCTTCCTCTTCTAAGTTCTCAGTATGCAATTTTCTACTGTTATACAATTGAAGCCCTTTGAGACATCACCCTCCTGGTTTTGGCCCATTCTTTTTCAATTTTAATGGATCTCAACTGTGCATCATCTTTAGAATTCTATTTACATGTATGCGACAAACATGTCGAGGCAATCTTGATGCCTTAATAGAATTTACTAAAGTAAGAGTCAATGAATATCCTTTTCCTTAAGTGTTCACATTTTGGCATTGTAAGCTACAACTGGTGTAATTACTGCTTGATACAGTCTAAGCTTGGCTTGTGTGTGTTATGCTTTATTCCTAATTAGTTATTGATGTGCAATATGTGGCCTATGACATACTGCTACCCTCATCTTAATTTCTCCATCAGTGTTCTTATTTCAATTCGAATTTGATTCTAGATATTAATAAAGTTAACTTCCTCATTAAGCACATTATCAATGTTCACTCCAATTGGTCTCGTTACACTTTTCCTTTCTTGTATACTTCTATTTCATATATTGACTTTTCATTTTTTTCATATATTGACTCCATATTCATTTCATATATTGACTCCATATACTGCATTGAGTTTTCTTTGAGTATTCTGGAAATTTGTTTTGGAGATGCCCCTCATTTGTGTAATCAACATCATGTCACCGAAATATCCTCTATGTTGTTTTAGCCAATAATATTCTCTTTGGTTACCTGTTGAAGAACATCCATTACTTTGGAGAACAATGATGCTGAAGTAAGATTAGATTAAACATAGAGGTTACAACGAGAATAGGAGATGAGGAGATGAAGAACCTTGTATTGCGAAGGTGATGTAGACGAGGAGGCTTTCCAGCCTGAGACAAATTTTAAAAAAAGATGCTGAAAGAAAATTGCCTTGCATATCTCCAATTTAGTGTTAAATTCTCCACTTAACTGAAGTTAAAAATTCTATTTATTATTTAGAGTGTACCTTGCACAGATTTTCATTTCAAATTATGAAGGCATTCATAATCNATTTATTATTTAGAGTGTACCTTGCACAGATTTTCATTTCAAATTATGAAGGCATTCATAATCCATACTGTTTTTTCTAGTGATGGTATAGTTGCATTTTTCAACTACAGAGGTCAAACAATGTAAGTTATAAACTGAATGTCTAGATTTGTGTAATTTTAAGTTGTCAGATGTCAGTAATGTTCTTTAGATCCTATTATTTTCATGACGTTTACTGCTTCCAGAAAAGAAATGGGTTGGATTTGATCAATTATAGAATAGATTAGTGGATATTGAGATGATTATAATACTATGTCATGTCTAAAAAATCTGTGAAAGGGAAATGCTAAAATAATTGTAAGAAACAATCATTTTAATCATGTTTGTTTCTTGGTATGGAAGAGTTTTGCTGATTTAGAGTACTTTTTAATAATCATAGCATCTAATAAGACAGTTTGCTTAAGCAGCATCTAATATTTTGGAAATGTTATTTTAAATAAACTGTTTTCCTGTTTAACTTAGAAAATGTCAAAGTGTCCCCAGTGGCCGTGACTGACACAGGTGAAGGTTTTAAAGTTGCAGAGAGTAGGTGTTCTGCTCTATCTTGGTCTGTTCGTTATAACTGTTCGAAGATACTGTACGTTATTGTACCTTAGGTCAGGAATGCTCCCCAAAAACATCCTTCTTTGACCACAACCATAAATTGAAGTTCCTGTAGCCATTGTTTTAACTTCAGTCTTATCAACTTGGAGAATTTCACCAAAGAAATCTTCACCAGAGAATGCTAAAATTTCACCCTCTGTAAATTTTACTTTGTCAGAAGAATAATTTCTCAGTTGTTTGCCTTCATCTATTGTTACAAACCACTTTAGACGACAAGAGCTGTAAAACCCCAATGAAAAAAAGAAACTATAGACGACTACGACCCTCTATCAATACGTTATTGCCTTTGGTAGCTGACTGTGACAGCGGCTGCTTTCTTGGAATAGAGGCACTCAAGATACACCCTTGACAAGGTCTGTAAAAAGCCCTATGTTTGCTCAACCTTGGAAATGATAAAATGTGACAAAAAGGGGAGACAAATTGAAGAAAGAGGAACAAGCATCTATAGTGAAAAGGGCTCTAATGACCTTGATGTTGACAAACAACTGGCACTTCCACGGCCAGTACCAAGTCTGACGATATCCCAATCTCATGTGATGCCCGACTATTTAATTCGCTTTTTCTCCGACATAACTACTGTCTGTAATTCAGTTGCTCATGAAAGTAATTTGGAGCTGTGCTGAGGATCAAAAACTTATGCTTTAAATTTAAATATGTGAGTAATACTTAGGATATTATTATTTCCATATATTATGCATATTTAAAATAAAATAGTTCTTGCAGTTCAGAGCAAATGAGATGGAAATTCAGATTACTTTGGTCATTGAACAGTATGAAATTTTGTAACTTTGCAGTAGTCGAGAAAAAGTGAATGAAGGATATATATATTCTGGGTTATGGGTTTTGTTGCCTGCACTAGACCTCGGATTCGTGGGCAAATGTCTATTTAGTTGCTTGAGGGGTGAGAGAGAAATAAATGCAGAAGTCCACAAATAAAGAAAATTCAATCATATTGGAAGCATTTAACTATTTTTTTTATTTTAATGATTTTGACAGAAAGAGGGCACACTTTACCCATGGGAAAATAGAGAGAAAATGTTTTTACAGAAATAAACGTGTATGAAGCAAAATAATTTGGGAACTTACAGTGGAGTCACTATAATAAAATATTAATTGAGTGATGTCGGCTGCACACTCCACTTACATTAATTTGCCAGGACTAGTCTCAGAAGCCGTTTCTCTCATCTGCAACTCGTGGTGACTGGAGTGGAGTGTTTGGCCGATATCACTCAATTAATATTTTATTTTAAACATCATGTGTTTCTCATTGTTAAATTCACATATAAATATACTTTCTTGTGTAATAAAATTATCGAATTGAACCATTTTGTGACCTAGATGCCAAAATTATAACTTTTATCATGCATAGTATTTGAAAATTTCTTCTTGATTGAGTCATTTCATGCTGTGAATTTATTGCCTAAAAATCACATTTTTGTCCCTAGAACTCCAAGGTCTATAACAAATGGCAAAGTATTATTTCATTCTTGTACCTTTTGTGTAATCACTAAATGTTAGAATTTTGCATGAAGATCACATAATACGATGTTGGCATCTATAACTTTCTATCTGCCAATTTAACCAACTTTGGATTTTTGTGGGTTTGAATGTATTTAAGTAGTTGCACACATTATAAGATATATCAAACTTCATTGAGAAGAGGGTAAAACATTTTGAAATTATTAATTAATTTTGTCATTTTCCAGCAAAACTTAAAATGTTTATGGAACCTCCATTATATGTACAAATAAATGAGGTTGTTTTCTAAAGTTTCCTATGATCCAAATGAGGTGATTCCTTTTGCTTGGTTAATAGCAGGTGGCAATGACATTTTGTTTCATTTTCTGCCTTACCACATTGAACTTGATCTTATTTAGTGTGAGCCAATTACTTAGTAAATTTTCCTTATATTCCTAGGGAGCAATTTATTCTCTTTTATGATTTCTATTTAAAATTACTCAGAAATGGGGAAAAAATTGGTAGAGATCCAGACAAATACCGAAAGTCTGT
>NNCF01128814.1:295586-417422 GCA_002313205.1 Laupala kohalensis | reverse complement strand
CTCGGCAATAGAGGGAGGAGATGTGGCCAGTATCTCGCTCTGGCCAGTTTGTCCCCAGGATAGATCTAGTATTCATTTTATAGCAAGCTGAGTACACTTGGGAGTCCGTTTGAATGTGGAGGTGTGATTAAAAATCCCCACTCCACTGGAGAATGAACCCTTACAATCCAGCCAGAAACTCGGCGCTCTACTCACTGTTTTTTTAAAGTATAATTATTATTTTCCCACTAAGACAAGCTGACATGAGACAAATACCACTCTGTGAATATATTTTATCTTCAGTTTCTCTTTGGAAGACTGAGCTTACCTTTTTAAGGGTGACCAAGTATTGTACTATAAAATAGAGGACAACGATGGATAAAACAGAGGACATTAGGAGAGAAAAAAAGAACTAATTAAATGGAATTAATCACATTTAAGGATCAAATATACATGCAATAAAAATGGTAGTTAACATCAAAATGTATTACATTTTATATTAGAAAAAGCTTAACTTGACCAGAGTCACAAAAATTATGATTCCTTCAACTTTTTAATTACCTTCTCTGTGGCTTATACCTCTGAAGTTGTTCGTATTATCGCCAGTAAAAGCCACACTCTTATCTACAATACCCAAACTACATAACATTTCTTCAATAAACTCAGATTTCTCATTGCAAGTAGTTTTTTATATTATGGTCAATAAATAAAAAATGTTATATTTTTTTCGTGGGGAGAGAAGTAAAATTGAGGACATGTCAGCAAAAATGAGGATGTCTGGTCACCCTATTCCTCGTTCAATGTTATCTTTTTAGCTTAATTTATATCTTTGTTGCATTATTTTTAGAAAGTAGTACATAACAGAAATTAAGGTTAGTTACGAAATTTAAAATAGAAAAATTATAATTTTCATTAGTTTTGTAAAAATGTATAGAGGCTCTAGTGAGTACAATGGACTGGCTCACTCTATCCTAAAACCTTGGGACCTCATCCCATGCGAGTTCCTTTGTTCTGTCACTGATACTTGTAATTTTGTCTGTCTCTGCTTTGCTCTGTCTTTGCTTTATTCTTTGAAACTTCTATTAGCACTCAGTCTACTATGACTTCTTGCCCTTTTTTTTCTCACTGAATTTGATCTGGAAAATACTACTCCCATCTTGGAAACTTAATGGTACATTTCTGAAGGATACCTAGGAAAGTCTTAAGGTGTTTTAAATGCTGAGTTAATTTTTTATGACTTCCTCTTTTGATATTTCTGGGTTGAATCTTCGTGCTCATTTTTTGTTAATAAATTGTAAAAACATACTAATAACAAGTAGAGTTTTCATTTTCTTATCATATAATCAAGAGCTCTTTTATCCTTTGTATTGAATCTTTATTTGTCTGACTTCTTCAGTTATAATGTTGTTTTCAAATAAATAATCGAGTGTCTGTTTTCATCTCCTTTGATTGACCCCTTCATTTGTTTATCAGTTGTGCAGTTTATACTACACTTTGAGAAACAAATTTAATGATGAAACAGTTTAGATCTTATCTTCAGCTAGAGATAAGGTTTTGTGTTGCTGTAAATTACATGGAAAATTGTGATCGTACTGTTTCATTAGTGTCTTGTTTAAAATTATTTTAAGATGAGGGATATTTACAATAAAAAAAATTATTGATATATCAGTTAAACATTTCACTGTCTAATTTTGCAAAGACTTCTGCTTTTATTATGTAGAGTTCACTATTAAAGAATTGGCCATTAAATTTTCACTTTTCCATCAAACTTAATTCAGTGTATGAAATTTTTCTTACAAATAAAAGTAGCATGATCATTACACAAATTCAGCTTATCCACATATGATTCTGGTGCAGACACCAAATTTTCTTTGATATTTGTTATATTGATTAAACGATAAACAATTGCCTTAATCTCATTTTTAGACATTTTTGTTTTAGGAAAATGCTGCTCTATGTGATCAAATAGCTCTAATTCAAGATAAGGAACTTATAATCAGAGAAGAAAGGAAATTTTTGTTGAAAAAATATCAGAACTACCAAAATATGGTTTCTGGTGAGTAATTTGTGCAATGATAATTTTGTTTCATAACATGCCGAGGATTGGTTAAAGTGTGTGTTGAGCATTAAAACTTGCTGTATTCAAGTTATCCCTCTTGGTTGTGTTTTAAAATCCATTGGATGGATGTTGATATGAATGTTTTAACAGAGGGGAAAAATTTTTTTTTTGGGCTTTGGGAGTCGAGGCAGTCGGTGCAGTGGCAGCATACCTGCAGCCAAAGTAGGAGGTGCTGAGTTCAATTCTCAATTTTCACCTGGCTGTAGACCATGCATTCATACATTATGTGAGGAAAATAAAGAACATTTTCAATACCGAAATAAATTTCATTGTGGATATAGACATAATATCAAGAGTGACGAGTTTTAAATTGCCCATTTGAATTTAAAAAGTGCTGTTCCTACAATAAGGTTGGCATTACTAACAATGGAAGAGTGTTAATAATGTGAATGTTTATTAAGTGTTTTTATCAACATGAAATTCGAGGCCTATTTTACAATTTATTTTTGAGAAATATTTGTTTGAAATGTTAATAAAAAATGTTTTATCAGTTTTGTGTGTCCCAATCTCCAATCACTGTCACCTGACAATTTAACAGTCTCCTGGTGGCAAATAGGTGAATGAATTTTGAAATTAACATTTTTTTTCTAATTGTACTTAGAAGTTTAACAGTATTCTTGTGTGATGAGATCATGATCACAAAAAGTAACTAAAATGCTATTGTATAAGAGCATGATGCATAATAAATCAAAATTTTCACATTTCAGACCACAGAATATAGATGTATTAAATTGTAAACCTAACAAAAAACAAATAATATACTGTAAAGGAGGATCTGAATTACTCTATTTCTCTGGAGCAAGTGGGTAATACTCAGGTCATTAGTGCTACAATTACTCTCCAGGATAATATTAACATTTAAGTGTTGGGTGTTTATAGGTGTTTTAGTTATAAATGCTCTGATTTTGTTGAGGACTTGCATGAATACTTACTTGAAAACATTAATAGTGATAACTACTTAATAATTGGTGATACAAATATAGATATTCTCAAATTTAATGAGTTAAACAATAAAAACTTAGATCAATTCCTAGAATGAAGTTTCATCCCTTATATCAATACTGTAACCAGACCAAATCTCAATGGAGGCTCTTGTATTGATCATATAATGTTCAAGAACAGACTTCACAGGGTAGCCTGTAAGTTTGTACATAAAATTACAGATCATTATCAGATGCTCTTAGCGATTGAGCTGTGCTACAAATAAAGTAAAGAGATCTAAAAAAATTAATTACAAAATTTTAGAAAAGTTGTGTAAAGAGGAAAATTGGTCTGATTTGGAAACATATATGATGTTAATTATTCCACAAAAGAGCTCATGGACAAAATGTAATACTTATGTGAAAAGGCAACTGTAATTATGACAAAAAATGTGCTCCAAGGAAACCCTGGATTACCAGGGCACTCATAGAATCTTGTAATAGGAAGAAAAAACTATTACAAAATAAAGCTGACCCCAACAATATTACGCTCAGAAATCAGTTTTTAGAATACATAAAGAGGCTTTAAAAACTTATTAATTATGCTAAAAACAAATATGAATGGGAAAAACTCAATATAGCTGATCCCAAAATGCTTTGGAATTGGAATCTATAACTATTAATGGAGGGAAAGTATGCAATAATAAGTTGAAAGCCAACTATTTGAATAAGTTCTTTTCTGATATAGGTTAAAAAAAACTGCTAATAGTGTTGATATGTTTAATGCAAATAAATACCTTCTACCCCAAACCTCTGTAAACAGACATTTTTTTTTATATCCACTAGTCCTGTAGAGATATTTTTAATCATATATAATCTTAAAAATAAAGGGTGAGGGATATATAACCTACATGCAACAGTTCTTTAAAAAAATAAGAAAAATACATTATGCAGCCAAATGTCAACATAATCAATGTATGGCTCAACTCTGGTTACTGTCCAGAACAATTTAAAATAGCTGAAGTTGTACTGATAAATAAATTTGGTAGTAAAGAAACTGAAGGTAATTATCGTCCACTCTCGCTCATCTCAAATTTTTATAAAAATCTCGGATGTAATGATGCCATAGCCAAGAGATTTTCTGCATAATAATTTTGATAACAACAAAGCAACCATTTTTACTTTCCTTGACATTTCAAAGACTTTTGTTCCAGTTGACCATTAGCTACTAATAAGTAAACTTGAAAAGTTTGAATTCGTGGTGTAGCCCATAAACCAATAAAGAAAACCTACTTAACTCGGGGTGGTGAGCGACTGGGGGAATCAGGAAAACCGAGAAAAGTCAGGGAATTTTATGTTTCTGGAGAAGCCAGGGAAAAATCAGGGAATTGGCTCACTGTCCATGGAAAAAGAATTAATAGTAATAACAATGATCGTTGATACACAGCAAATTCGTTTAGATTTAAGGCAACTTACCAAGCCCAATATCCCATCCATGAGTTTTTTCATTGATAGGCAGAAGCGCTGCCTGGCTAATAGCGAAAGTAACCTGTAACCAACGTCTTGTTAGCGCCGTTGCAATGGAGCGAGAGCGAGACGGTTCGAAGTGGAGCTAGTTGGAGGTTGGAGTGCTAACTGTTTCGTTGCAACGCTCCACAGTTCGAATGAAACTAGCAGTTTCATTTCAATGAAACAGCTTCAGAGGCAGTACAATGCTTTACTATTAAAGAATGATGTATGAATTATTGATAATTTCCTTTTATGAAATTTCACCTGCTACAATGTTTGTATCTTGATTGTTAAAGAAATTGTGCATGTTCATGTTGTGCAATAACAGTCAGGGAAAAGTCAGGGATTTTGGGGATCAAGAATCACTAGCTACCCTGTTAACAGGTAGATTGCAATGTGTTAAGAGTTAATGGAGTGACCAGTGAGCTCACCAGTGTTCAACAAGGTGTACTGTTTTGGAACCTGTATTTTTTGTATATAAATTTATATAAACGACCTATTAAATATTTTAGATGTCATATCTTACGCAGATGATTCTGCTATTCTGTGTTGTGGAGATAGCTGAGATAAGGTAGCTAATTGTACTAATCAAATCTTAGATGTTGTTTACTACTGGATGTGCAAAAACAAATTAATCCTTAACATATCAAAAACTAAATACATAGCTTTTGCAAACAAAGTTAAACGCATTCCTAATCATTTTGCAATCCACATAAACAATAGAGCTGTTGAAAGAGCACAATCACATAAATACCATGGTGTTTTTGTAGACTCCAGATTGACATGGGAGGCACACATTAATTTTACTTTACGAAGACTTCGATATTTGTTATGTTTTTTTACCAGATTGAAATAGACATTAATGAAGTCTCAACTAATATCTATTTATTCTGCCTTAGACTTTTTTCTTGGAATCTGTAATGAATAATTATCAATTATTTCTAATTTATTTTATTAATAGATTGGGTTCAACTAAATATAATCAGCCTTCTCTGCCAAAAGTTTACAATGAAATAGGTAGAAGAAAGTTTAGTTTTATAGCCTATAAAATTTTCAATAGCATGCCTAACAACCTGAAGACTCTTGATACCAAAGCCAAAACAATTAAGTATCACATAAAGAACTGGATGTGTAATACATTAAACAATGATAATGATAGTAACTTAATGTTGTGAAATTACTGACGATCAGGAATTATTGCCAAAATTTTTAAACAGTTTTATAGTTAACGCACTATACCTGCTCAATTAAAGAATCTTATATGGAACAAAAATATCTTTAAAGGAAAATCTCAGAAGATGTTGGCTCCATAATATACCATTTACATAATGAGAATTATATTATATATTACATTTATTTTTAATTTATATTAGTATAACTTAATTTTAAGTGAATATGTATTCATTTTTGTATTAAAATTGGACCCATGCACATGTAATTTATTACCTCCTGCGGGAATTTTGTACCTTTGTACCCAGTAATTAATAAATAAAAATAAAATAAATAAATAAAATTGTATTAGGGGATCAGTATTAGGACCATTACTATTCTTACTTTATGTGAATGACCTTCCGACATCATCAGAGTATGTACTAATAATCTATACAGAAGATACTACAGTGATTTCCAGAGACCTAACAGTCATGAGAAAACATGACAGGAGCACTCAATGAAATATCTACGTACTTTAGTCACAATAATTTATGCTCGAGTATTAATAAAACACAAGTATTTTTTCCATCAAAGGCATTATAGACAAAACAATATTATTAGTATAAAAATAAACAATCAAGATATCCAACAAATAAAAAGTCACAAATTTCTTAGTATCTACATTGATGAAAACGTAAATTATATCCAACATGTTGATAAAGTATGCAGCAAAATAAGTTTTATCACCACCACCATCATCAATATTACAGTATTATTAATACCACTTGCAAACCAAGTTCATAATGCATGCCAACATTTTTTGCAAAACTCACTTCTTCATATATTTCAGTTTTGTTGGCCCAAAAATCATTAATTAATGTAAATTGTGAAGAAAAGTACATCCTTACCAAAACTACTTGCCTTTGGTAATGGTGAGTTGGAAAATACTTTGTCAAAATATGGCAGATTGCTAGACATTTTTAAGGTCTGCATTCTTTTTTCGTTTACAAATACAACTTACATAAATATTTTAATTTATAAATGGCATTTGCCAATATCTGTTCTCTGCACCTNAATACAACTTACATAAATATTTTAATTTATAAATGGCATTTGCCAATATCTGTTCTCTGCACCTGATGTATTATACTATGCAGTCATTAAAGTTTTTATAAATAAAAATGCAGATAACTTCCAAGCATCTAGTTATTTTGCCCGTGATTGGGCATTTATTGAATAAATTTTGATGATTGACATTATGACATATTTAAAATATGTTTATGCAGTCAAAACTAACATTAAAATTTAGAAAGTGAGAACATTTTAGCGCTTTAAATGTGGAGAGATTGAGCAATTAGTAGTAGCAACTCATTTTTAGAATGATGCATGTGACTGATGAGACAGTTTTAATGAAAAAATTTAGGCATTGTGAACTGTTTGTTGACAAGTAATAATTTATTAACTAATAGGAGAACTTGCTATTAATTTTAAAGTGCCCTTGGGATGCAAGGTAATTTCAAAATTCATCTACCCACTCAGCACCAAAGAGTTTGCGAGATCTTCTGTTGGTAGTAATTGAAGAAATAGCTAGTCTCCCAAGAGGAGTCCTTATTAAAAATTAATTTAGAGTGTGTGGCTGACAGTTCTGTGACAATAGAGCGACTCCATTGAATTTCCTGAAGTATTTTTATGTCTCTATTTTTTGTGGCTATTGAATGTATATTTTCTCTCGAATCAACTTCAAAACTCTCTTGAGTATCTTGTAACTCTGGTTTTACTATTTACTCACTTTAACCTCTGTTTCTATGGAAACTCAGTAGAGATTACAAGATGTGCAAATTGTAATATATCTCAGCTGTAGTATTGTATCTACATTTGAAATAATTTTTAATCCATTAAAGATATTTTGTGAAAAGTGTGCTTATTTGATAATGTTCTTTTACTTCCTAGTAACTTGGATTATGCTTTGGTAAAATTACCCAGAGAAATTTTATTCATGGTTAAAATGTTTCTTAGGGTGGGCAGTGTTAACCTAAGAGTAATTGATCCATTGTAGATGCAAGCACAAGTTCATCGTTGGTGTTATTTTCAGTATGTTTCGTGTGACGTGTAGACAATAACTGTCATGTTGTTGATCAAATAATAGGATGTTTTGGTAAGGTTTTTTAGAATGTACCATACTGTGTCTTCCATTTCATCGTTCTTGGTTTGGATTTTCTTTTTCACCCTCTCATCCATATTATCTTCCTGGGTGAAAGTGTTGAACTACTTCCTTAATCAAGCACACCTGTACACTGCATCAGAGACCCAAACTCGATGCTTGGCTTATCACCATTTTTACTTGTCTAAAGCCAATCTCGAAACATTTTTTTCTATTTGGAGTTTGATGCGTGTGTTCTTATGCCTGTGTAGAACCTGAGAATCAACAAATACAGTCACCTTCTTCCCTAACATCTACTCATACTTCACCTCCATTTAATAGCGAGAGTGCTTCACCCAAAAAGATTTTGACCAAGAAGAAAATGAATTCGGAATCACCAGGTTTGTAACTTGGAGTATCATAATTGTATATAAATGGAATTCAGCGTTCTATTTTGTCCTAAATACATTTTTATTTTCTATTCATTTATTTATTACAGAGGGAGTGAAAACATCTAAGCATAGGAGAAGTTATTCTTTTTCAAAGTCCAAAAAACTGGTTCAGCCGATTCCCTTAGATATATCTGGAAGGCCTGTTTTTCCTATCATTCTTGGGGGACCAACTGTTCATAGTCTAGGAGATGTAAGTTTTATTACCGTGTTATAAAGGTGATGGTTTGTTATGTAGTTTCACTGTTATATTGCAGTGGTTTCATTTATGCATTTCCATTCTCAT
This sequence comes from Laupala kohalensis, assembly GCA_002313205.1. Lineage (NCBI taxonomy): Eukaryota > Metazoa > Arthropoda > Insecta > Orthoptera > Trigonidiidae > Laupala > Laupala kohalensis. The sequence continues at coordinate 408,868 of NNCF01128814.1, read as the reverse complement.
AAAAGTGAAATCAATTTGTGTTGTGCTAAGTAAAATTTTATATGATACTTGATGGATCATTTTCATGAATTAAGACCAGGAATGGGTTTAGAATGCTATTATTCATTTGTGCATCTATCATTAGCTTGATAGTTCAATATTTTTTGTGCAAAAGTTTTTAAAGAGAAATCAGATTTATTATATTGTTTGAATAAACAGATCCATAATTTCCTGTGTCTTGAAAGTTGTTATACCCAAAATGTATAAGGCATAAGGTAGAGTGACTGCCAATCTTCTAATACACCATTTGAGACGTTGCCGTAAAACGGAATATGAATTTTATCCCATTCTATATAATACACATGCCAAATATGTATGATACGAGATGTAACCAAGACATAGACAATTTAAGAAGAATTTTATTTAGAAAGAAATACATGCTGAAACTATTAAAGCAAATTAAAATTAAAACAATACATTAAGAAGAAAGAAAAATACAAGACATTTGATAAACTAATAGAGAACAAGAACCCAGTAATGACTATGTTGAGTATGAGATTGAGTAATGAGAGCTGTAAATTTAAATATTTCTTGTAATTTTTTCCCCCAAATTTAATTAAAATTTTTATTTAATTTATACTCCTTGAAATATTTGTCATTCTGCCCATTTCCCTCTTCCTTCCCACCCTAACTTCTTCCTGCCATTATTCCCCCTTCCTTTCTACCTTCCATTCCTTCCCACTACACTTGCTATTTTCCCTTAATTTTCTTGAAGACAAAAGGCATTGTTTTAAATGTACAATTATCAGCACATGGGCAGTGTGACTGCAGCTGTCTACAAATTTTACTGTAATTGAAAGCAATTTTTATTAAATCTAGTAGTAACACTATTACAACTTCCATCTGACCTATTCTTAGAAGATGCAACATGGATATCACTTACATTTTAGTGAGGTATAAACAGTTCTTCATGTTATTACACTTTCTTTGTTAGTGATGTATCTGGTAGTGATATTGAATTTTAAGATTTTATGAGAATTAGTTTTATTGGATAATTGTAGTGTTTCTAATATCATGGATTGTTCTTTTGTGTGAAAATTGTATTTTCAAGTTTCTGATTATATTTTATTATTTAACATTAAAGGGTTTAGTATGGATAGCTTCCATCAGTTTCAGACCCTCAAATTCCAATCAGTAGTCATCCTTAAGATTCACCTCCTTTCCATCAATTTAATTTGTTGTAAACCTTATTAATCTTTTAATAATTTTGTTTGCATAAAATGTATTTTGAAAAAATTTATTTCAGGTTGTGTCAGACCGTCCTGGTTATCATACTCAAGACTACATTTTTCCTGTTGGATTTTGCTCTACTCGTATTTATGGAAGTCTGCGTGATCCTGAGAAGAAATGTGTTTACACATGCAAAGTGATGGATGGAGGCATGTCACCAAGGTATATTTTTGTCTATTCTAACTGAAATATTTATCTGTATTGTGGCAGAACGAATCTTTTAGGGTTATAAATATACTGGAATTTACAATTTTGAGCGCCTCGACTACTTAATCTCAGGGTTCCACAATATTTCTGGGGTTCGCATTTTTTTAGTGAAGGGAAGGGCCATACAATGGTTCCACTACAGGAAAACGCTATTGATAAATAAATCCATTAAATTTAATCACCATTAGTCTAGTACAATAAAACCCCTCATGCTATTCCCCTCAAAAGAAACACACACAAATGGTAGCCAATGATAACATATTCACTAACACACATAAAATCTCTCCCTCAAAAAATAAAAATACACTGAATTTAACATGTCATAATTCTATCACCATTTAAAATCTCTCTCTCTCTCTCTCAAAAAAATAGAAATACACTGAATTTAACAATAACATAATTCTATCAACATTTAAAATCTCTCTTTGCACTGATCAAGTCCACAGTTCGAGTCCTCTTTTATGACTTACGCCACACTATTCCTTACGCGCGAGCGCATTACGACGTCGGTTAAACATCACCGACCGTCGTAAAAATACATCTTAAGATGACCAACCACGGCAGACCGTAGAGAGTAGTGTCCTCGCATGGTCGACCAGGCTCCGATCTCGGGTGATCGCTGACGGTGTCATCAACGACGGCTACCGGAAGTTGCTCCTTTCATCATCTGCGAGTTCGGTGCCTTCAAGCGCAGCGTCGGCCTAACTTCGTTCATTCCGAATAGTCCCCCGGAAATTGTTCGCCCGTGGCTCGGATCGGGAATAATTTACCAGATTTGTCTGATGTTCAAAAAAAAATCGGCAAATAATTGACACGAACGCAGCTAATGTTTAGTGCGAAATCTCGAAAGACTTGTTTTAGAGTATTAACGCAAACATGTCCGTGAAGAAAATCTCTTACAATTTCTTCGCGCCAAAAAAATCTCGCTTCCTGTGATCTGGTCTGATATCACAAGTTCTACAACTCCAACAACGAGAAGCAACGAGGCGAAGCTCCGAGAGCTGACGCCGAAAACTCAAAAAGAAAAATGCTAAGATAAGATTGTGTGTCTAATTTCATTTTTCATTCCTTAAATGGTCTTCCTCCCTTTCTATACCTCTCTTTCCACTTCCAAGTCTTCCAAATTTTGAACTTCACGTGACTGAAAACTTCCAATGCCAAAACGGTTCCCCCTTCTTAAGCCTAAATTCTGATTGGGAATTTTGCATGATTTCGAATAATTTCCAACGCTCTTCTCTTCCAACGATTTTTACTGACAAGTTGGTTCTTGCTCATACACCCTCGCGTATCCTGGGTTATATGGCAGGTTGGGTCGCTTTACCCACCCCCTCGCTAACTCGCTATTCCTAAAAAGCCATAAATTTTTTTCTACAACAAAGAGCCGACCGCGGGTTGCCGCACCATACCAGATGCGAGCGTCCCTTTGTCATCTCTCAACGGTAGGCCTTTAAATTTCTAGAGAGTCATAAGACTTCCCTTCTTCGTCCGTTCTTTGAATTTCATACGCCCAAACGAGGATGATTTTATTATTTTAATTACTAAATTATTCAAATCTCACAGTATACAAGAACCTTCATTCCCTTGAGAAGTCATTGGTGAGAATGTGCTCTTAAAACTCTTCTGTCATTGAACTTTTTCTTTAACTAGCCAGGTCCGGCACTTGAAACCTGAGTGCCTTTTTAAGCTTTTTCTAATTTTTAATGTAGATAGTAAAAAATTAAGAATGAAAAATGTCATTTTTCTTTATCTTGTGCTCTTCGTAATTAATATAAACAAAGAGAGATTCTTGAGACTGGAATACTGTATGCCTAAAGAAAATTTATGTGGATCGACTGAAATTCTTTTTTGAGGTCAAAATTTTTGGAGAATTGAATATATGTTGCAATGATTTGTGTGATGATTGAGCTAAGGGATAAATTTACTTATAAGAATTCTTTTATATTTTTCAGTTTCGAAATTGTTGCCGACAATGAACTTGATGCTCCCTTAGCAGCCAAGTCAGCTAGTGAGTGCCATTCCATGCTGCTTCGTCATATTAACAATGCTGTTGGATATGATGTAGTCAATACAAAAGGTCGTGGTCCAGAGTTCTTTGGGCTTTCCCATCCCACTATTCAGAATTTGATACAGAGTTGCCCTGGGACGAGAAAGTGTACTCTGTATAAGTGGAGTAAGTTTGAGGTACGTATAGTTGAATAAAAGTGTCTTGAATCTCAAAAAGGCAGGAAGTTATAGTTTATTTTTCAAGTAAAAATCATGTTAGTTCAAGCTAATTCAATCAATATAGTTCAAGAAATCTATTCATGGTTTTCTCTTTTGAGAATGTTATTTTAAGGAACTCTGATGAGATGAGTTAATCCATTCCAAAGGATTTAAATGAAGCTAAATTGGTGTTTCTTCTTTTCTAAAATGCTTTTATTTGGAAACTTAATTTTATATATAATAAATGACCTGCTGGTGATTGCTAACTTCTAATTGATTTGGATTGTGTTCAGTACTTGCAGTTGTCATTAGTGGAGTCAGCATGGCTCAATGGGTAGAATGTTGAGCTGATTGGAGTGTGTGGATTTTAAATCCTGATGGGGTTATGAAATTTTTACTTATACATCAACCTTGGGTCAACTTGGCCTGCTATAAAATACTGGGTGGATTGCAGGGGACAAAGCAGTCTTGAGTGTGGTTTTGACCACATCTCTCCCGTATGCCTAAGCCAAGATATCATAGAACTCTATCATCTTGGAACCCACAAGGGTGGCCTGCCTGATCTGATATCTGAAGGGAACAGTTTACCTTGTCGTTTGTGGGGAGAACTCACGAACAAAATTTGACTGTGCTACATGCAGTTATTTTCTAATTGAATATTTGTTTTTGTGTATTATTGTGGTTTTTGCTGTACACTGTGAGGGTAAAATTTTGATATTGGAGAGCAACATTACAGTGTATTTAGAACAGCTATACGAGTGCAGCCCATCTCTCTATAGTGAAAGAAAGAAAGCATTTGTGTAGGATTACTCGTAAAACTTTTCTAAGTATGCATCCGAGTAGCCCCAGTGAGGCTCGGAAGTGCTGACTGTTGATCAATGTTAATGCATGGTTTTGAAATATGTTAAAGCATGGCCATTGAAATAATTCTCTGAATTTTTGTGAAAAATTACTTGTCTTTTACAAGGGGGAAACATGTTTTACCCCCTATAAATGGGCATCTTATTTCTGGGAAATAAATGTGTTTCTATGTGTTCATTCTTGGGACCTCTGATATTGTCCACTATAAGCGGGAATATCTTATCATTGTAATCTAAAAAAAATTTGCAGAAGTAACATGGCAATTGTTCATTGTTAATGTAGCTTACAGCTAGGATAGTTATAGTGTTTGCTGAGTTGAAAATACGTTTTTTGAAATTTTCCTTTTGTTGATAATACTTTTCAATTTAGATGGTACTCTGAATGTGACTGACTGTGGAATTAAAGTAAATTAAAGTGACAGACACATGAGAAATAAAGATTCATTCCTTCAATTTCTGAAGCTCTTACCACTCAACAAATGTGCGAAATTCACCTCTTCCTAAATGAATTTCTCATTTTTGTGGTGGAATGAAAGGAGGGGGAAATGAGAATACCCCAAGAAAACTTCTTGCGAACCAGAATTTGAACCAGTGTCGCCCAAAGGTAGAAGGCACTATACACTACCCCATAGGTCACTTAAAGGTTTTTAATGATTGTTACTGCAAGGTTACTTTACTTGCATTACTGAAAATAATATAATTTGTCACATCAAGTAGTTTAATACATGGTTTGGTTTTTGCAATTTATTATAAATTAAATGGTAAAACTTTGTCACCTTGTTGCAAAATATTTATCTTCCCGAGGTATTTTCATTTCTTTATGTTAGTTGAATACCCTACTTTTAGTTAAAGGGATTGCTTATTAATTTGGAAGCTGAAAATACGATTTTTATTGTTGGTGGGGTGGTGGCTTTCCACAATAATTATAACATCTATGATTATTTCTTTAAAATGAATGGTATTTAATTTATTTTTGTGGTAATCAAAAGGTAATTCATTAGAACTGTGATATTCCTGTTTTTAATGGTCTGCTATAATAGTTATTACAGTCATGAGAGGAGACCCATTTCTCTAATTGGTTGACACTCCAATATCGCGTGCAAAAATGCCCGAAAAATCGAATGTACTCTATTTCCCTAACATTTCACACCACACTGCATAGATTGCAGTGATGTAATTTTCCATCTCAGACTTCACGGCTGATATCATAATACATTGCAGGCAAAATTGGAGCTAAAAATGCCAAGAGAGTTTTGCTTACTACCATTTGTCATCTCATGTTGTGTGCCATTTGTCATCATTGTTGATATCCTGAAGAAATTCCTGAAGAGATATCTCAATGTCAAGCATCTTGCCTGATATAAAATTATGTTTGTGATACTATTTCAATTTTAATTTTTGGGTACCCTGTGTCTACAGATCAGCATACAAAAAAATGTCAAGCTTAAACCCAATAGTTCAATTGTTTTTGTTCCTTATGGGGATGGTTGAAAATTTGGATTTACTCAACATAAAATACACCTTTACATAACTGGACTAACTTGCATTGTGTAGCAAGCTTGGATTTTCACAGAGGATTTATCAGTCAGGAGACCAAAAGGTCAGTCAGGAGCGACCTGGCAATTCTTTTTGTATGTCCTGAATTTGTTTTGTAAACAATTATCTTTCAACTTGTCTAAAAAAGAATTGGACCTTGTGGGGCTAATATTTGAATAAAACCACCGAAAGCTGTAGGTGCTCTTAGGGATAAAGCATGTGGTGGGACGGTTTTTTATTGAATTTCCTTTTCGTTTTTAATGGAATCTATATGAATAACAATCACACATGTCATAAATGTTATATAATAAAGAAGAAAACAAAATTTGCCTTACTTTCCTGTCAATTAAGAAAGTTATTCAATGAAAATTGGCACAAATATGTTGTTTCAATTTAAATGGTATTATTAATGGTTTGCAGTTTTTAATACACCATAATTCGTGGTAACTGTTATAACGACTATTTTTTATTTAAATAAAATTGATAACTTTATTGTAAGTTTCATAAATGGTTATGTGCTTGACTAGTGCCTGGTATGCTCGTACTATTTCATAAAATATTCTAGGTTACTGATTGGCAAGTAGTTTTAAAAAGTATGACAAACTGAATGTTTAAAATATGTATTGAGTAATGTCGGCCACTCTCTCCCATTACAGTTTTCTTCAGACTAGTTTTGGGAACTGTTGCTCCTATCCTCAGCTTCTGCTGATTGCGCAGCTACTGCTGATTTTTCGATCTAACCTAATTTAATATTCCTAAAATGTTCCTTTTTTTTCTAATTTCAATATTTCTTTTTGTTGCTATTATAATTGATCAGTTTAAAAAATCAGCATTAGCTGTGCATTTCTGGAATGAAAAACATGAAATCAACAATGAGATGGTTTATTGAAACATGTTACTGGTCAAATTAGGTGATGGTGAGCGTTCAAAGAGTTTTCAATTATAGAGGAAAACATTGTGTCTCTTTCTAAATCACTTATTTCATCAGAAAGCTTTTTTGACCGCATAGCAGCCATTTTCAGTGCTGAATATAAGGATTCTTGTGGCAAAGCATCCTTATATTCAGCACTGAAGATGGCCGCTAAGCAGTTGAAAAAGCTTTCTGATGAAATAAATAATTTAGAAAGAGGTACAATGTTTTCCTCTATAATTTTACTGGTCAATTTGAACTGCTCATTTGAGTAGGAATATGTATTCGCCACTTTTTGTAAATTTTTGACATTCTATTAGAAAACAGTTTAATTTCAAAATTCATACATCCGCTGGCCACTGCAGTACAAAATCAGTAGGCAGATGGGAGTAACAGTTCCTGAAACTAGTCTGAAGAAAATTGTAGCTGGAGAGCCAACGTCGCTCAATATATTTTTCAATAGTAGTGACAACATTGTATGTTCCTGAAGTATTTTACTTCGAAACTTAGTGTTTATTTTTACGTAAGTGTTAGTAATGGATTATTAATTTTATGAAAATCTGAAGTGGTAGGTGATCAGACATGGAAAGGCCAATTTAACATAAAAAGTTTTATTGATGGAAATGTGTGATAGTAATATATAAATTGTGTTGCTTAGCCATTTATTTTCATTTCTTTTATTTTAGGTAAGCCGATCAGCAGAGTTGCCAGTGGAGGAAAACGATGCATCTCTCAATTTTGAAGCTCTGCAGAGGAGTATTGCTTTCTACAAACTATACATGCATATGTTGCGGGAAGAACAACCCTCAGAACCTGTGACAAGAGAGAATAACCTCCGGGATTTGCTGATGGCATGACAAAAGATAAAGCTGTATAGGGAACTTACATTGTACACATTTTTTTCTAATTTCTAAATTTATTTTTTAGTTGATTATTGCTATTGTTAATGCTTGTTTACCTTCTCAAATGATTCAGCACTATAGGAAGTTTATGTTGTACACATTTTTTTCTAATTTTATAAATTTATTTAATTAGCCAATTTTTTCTATTGTGATAATTGTTTATGCTATCAATGAATTGTATTTGTTTATTCTTATTCATTTACTCTGGCTCACTATATTTATTGTAATAAGAACTTTTCTTTACAAAATATTTTTTCTTTACCTGACCCATATCCTTTCTGAGACGAAGAGCTGTCATAAATTGTGATAGGAGTATCAATAATGAACAGTAGCAGCATAATGTTACTTTCTGTTGAAGCTGGATTGATGGAAGTTTGGTTTGGGAAGGGGGTGGGGGTAATACGAACACTGATTTTCAAGAACCATTAGTTTATCTTCCAGAATATCTTTGAGGTAATCTTTTCTGTAAAAAATGTGATGACAATTTTTTATTATAGTAATAAGACTTCACTGTGTGAAATTCTTTAAGAAGTTCATTGTCAATACATCACGAGGATAATTAATACATCAATATTAGCTATAATAGCTCCCAATATTGATAAGACGAAATAGAAGCCACTTGCTACCGAAGCATCCGTTGTTCAACAAGCAACAGGACTACAGTAAACTCCAAGGATCTCAATTTTATTGAAAAATGCCCCTCCTTGTAAGCCAAGTGACCACTGCGGTAGACAGGATCAGAACATCAGCAATATTCATGGAGTTGCACCCACAGTGGTAGTTGTCTGGGAAATTTCGGAATCCAGTTGGGTGAAAGACTGCTCACTCCCTCAAGCGCTGAGGGTTAGTATCTGAGAGCCATCTGCCTAGCACCACCACTATTAATTGTGTAGTGAGCTATATCGAACAAAATGTTAATAGTTTTACTAAATATTATAGTTCATGTATTAATACATTCAAGTTCTACCAAAAATTACAAGAAAAATGAGACCGGACAATTTATTAATTTAAATTAATGACTTTACAACGACAGTAGGTAGGGAGACGGGAGTAAAGGGGCTATTGACTTGTACTCACAGGAAACTACTCCAACTTGGTGATATAGCTGTGAACTAACTCATAGTGAAGCCATTAGTGTTCTGTCAAAGTGTGTGCGATCAATTAATAAGATTTCTCAAGTTTAATCAATTCTTCTAATTTCTCTAGTACTGATGTAAGGTAAGTGTTCTGTTATTTTCTCATTATTTGGTTTTTCATTACTGTTCCAATTTGTATAGTGACATTGTTGAAAACTTAGCCTAATTATCTTTAAAATGATACAGCATATGGTGAAATAGAGCGTTCAACATTGAAAGTAGTTGCGATTTTGTGAAATGGTGTCCGACAGGGTGAAGTGGCCACAATCATGATGGGGCAAAGTGGCCAGGTCCTCTGATCACTTCTGAAGTTGAATTATTTGCGTATTTAAACATTGTTTAAATGTAAGAACTGTAGGCCAAAAGCTTTTATTGAATTTCTCATATTTACAAAGTATTATTTGTAAACAGTGTTATTTTCTTTCTAATTTTAAAATCTTACACACCAGTTAAGTTAAATATGTTTGTAAATTTACAAAAGACTTTTAAAATTTAATTTCTTTCTTGTCATCTTTTAAGATGTCTTGGTCCATGCAATTCAGATTTGAGATATTACAAAAGGCAATAGAACATAATGGGTGTGTTTCTGACTAACATGAAGGCAGTAAATTTCCTTAATAATTAGACCTACATTACTGCAGGTTTGGACCCCATCAATGCAATGGGACACCATTTAAACATGTTTTTGTTTTATTGAAGTACATTTTAACTTTAATTATAATTATATAATTTGAACTTCTAAAAAATGACAGTTACTTTTGTCAAAAAAGAACATTACTTCTTATTCACGTATTGTATACGCAACATTAATAATGATTTATAATGATTAATACCAAAAATATAGTTCGAGTTAGGTATGTACATGTATTTATCATTTCAAGATTTCCTGGCTGTGGGGCAAAGTGGCCACTTTGCAAGAGTTGGTAAAAACAAAAATTTCTAAAATACCTTTCAAGATATTGTTGATTTATTGATGGCTATTCATTCTACACCAAGTTTTATACACATTAAATCCTTTTTATATTTTTATTTCGTTTTCGTATGTTTAATGAAGAGTTTCCTTACAGTGGCCACTTTTCCCCAGAGTAAGGGTCCGTTTTTAAGTGGAAGGTTTATCTTGGAAGAATGTGGTTCATAGGCGTGACTTCAGCACGGGTAGCGTGTTCCGTCGGTCGCCCAACTGCACGCGCCGAGCGGAGACGCGTTGGTTAGCGGGCAGCACGGCGACGAGGGAGGTAGAAGGTGCTATTGCATGCAAGTACTCGAGTGCCGAACTTGTTTAATGTAATCTATAAGTCATAACTAATACTATGCAGTCTAATGTAATCTACGAGTTATTCCCCCCAGGGGACTTACATCTAGGAGGCTCCTTCCTTTCTCTTTCCTTCCTTTTGTTTATGAGATTTCACGATCACTAATACTTGTTCCATATTGGAGTCTAAACTACTCATGGCTTAGGAAACTTTATTTTTCATAGAATCGAGCATGATCTCGCGTTACCCCGAAAACTCATGAGTGCCCGTCATCTCTCATTGCGACTGCATGTTAGAGAGCCTTGCCTTACAATAACTTAAAAATATAATAAAACTACACGGTTTTCTTGCGATCTGCACGATTCTTATACGTTCGATTAAAACAATATATCATGACACAAATCAATATTTGCAAATTTCGATAAAACATAGGAAAATCCACGCATAAGTAATGTCTGTCTATTTCAACTATATGGTTTCAACACACATTTATCACACAAATATGGTGCACACCATGTTGTTGCCATAGAAATATACAATCTACTGGAACTCTGATAGTGTTGGGTCTGCGAACCGACTGTCTAGCATAGTTCCCCCTCCACAGTCGGGGACTCGGACGGCTCGCGTGTAACCCTATGCAGGCAGCGTCGTTTTCATTGAAGTTTTTCACTTTTCACTAGTTTTATGCTTTACTACAGTGGAGTTGTTTTAGTGGGACAACGGACTATTAAAGTTACAACAATTTATCAAAATAATCTGTTTGAATGTTAAAACCATGTGCATAATATTATAAAAATATTCATCCTTTTTGAGTGCATGGTTTAATTTAGTTTAATCTTATAATATTTTAAAACAGTAATACAAATACAATTCATTAACATGAACTTGTTTGTCCGGGACAAACTGCATCTTAGTAGATAAAACTACTAGCGTTTCGGCCATCATGCTGGGGCCTTTTTCAGGGCAATGTCAGAGTTGTACAGGCCTAAGTCGCTGTCGCTTTTTGACGGTATTATATACAACGATTCCTGAATGATACGGCCATTTTTTGGCAAAGTGCGGTTGACACTCTCGGACGATGAATATTATTCCTATTGCGAGTATTGTGTTCGTGAACAAAATTGTTTTATATGAAACAAGAGTGACGCTTCAGCAATTCGGTGATAACAAACACGACAGTTTCATAAATATAAATGCAGGGAAGTGTTAAAATATTTATTTCGTTAAGTAATGGTTTAAAAGAGATTCAGGGGTGAGATTTACAAATTATCCGAACAAACCTCTTGAAATCTGAAAGTTTGGACGCTCTGCCCGGAATTGCCCCAGAAGATAACGCAGTATTGTAAATGGGAGTACGCATTAGCAAAATATACGCAACAGGAAATATGTGGACTTACAGTATTAACTAAGATTCGTAATGCTTGACACAATTTACTTAATTTGGAATTAAGATTGTCAACTGACAATTCAATTTGAGATTGTCTTGAATATGGAGACCACAAACTTTGTATTAGTAACAGTTTTTAATTGTGTTCCGTTTAAAGAAAGAGAAACCTAGGGTAAAGATTTTGTGATACTATTGTGAAACGACATAGATAGTTTTGCCAGTGTTTACAATGAGGTGATTTGCATGGAACCAAGCCGAGAGGTTAGACAAAATTTTTTGAGCGTTTGTGTGTTTACGTAGTAAATTAGTGTCATCAGCAAAAATAACAATTTTGCAATCTGATGTTAAAGACATGTCGTTCACATACAACAAAAAGAGTGTAGGACCGAGAATTGAACCTTGGGAAACTCCGCGAATAAGTGGCTTTGTTTCTGAAAGACAATGTTGAAGTACTTCATTTTTAGTATATGATATTTCGACCTCTTGGTATGTATCTTTTAAATAGGAAGTTAGTCATTGATATTCAAGTCCACGAAAGCCAAAAGATTGCAATTTGGAAAGGAGAATTTCGTGATCGATGACGTCGAATGGTTTAGATAAATCAAGAAAAATACCCTGAGATTTTCTCCATGGTCAAGAGAAGTGGTAACATCGTTTAAGAAAGAAAATATGTCGCTGGAGGTGGAAAAGGATTTCCGAAATCCGTTTTGATCGTCAAAGAGAATTTATTTTTTCATAGAAAATCTAGATGACGCTTATAGAATAATTTTTCAATGATTTTTGAGAAAGTGCGTATTAGAGAAATTGATCGATAATTACCAACATTGTGTTTGTTTCCTTTCTTGTATAAAGATTTCACTTTACCTCTCTTAAACGTGTTAGGAAACACCCCTTCTGATAAAGAACTATTAAATATATTTGTGAGTGGATTTCATATGACGTGGGACGAAAATTTAACAATAAATTCGGATATATCATCTAAGCCTATTGAAAGTTTTTTTTTAATGAACTGATGATTTTCATGATTTCACTGGCGTTAGTTTCGGAAGTGAACATAGTATGAGGCACGTTGGTTCGTGAATATGAATTTAACAAATTTGCGATTTCAAGTGGATTTGATACGATTTTGCCATCGTTTAGTAGGGAAATGTTTTCTTCACGATTTTCAGGTGACGTGTAATTCTTAACAATATTCCACATGGTTTTGGACCGGTTGTTCGATTCTAGTATCTGCCTGTCATTTTCCACATCTTTAGCTGCATAGACTACTTTTCGGAGAATAGTCTTATATTTACGGAAATAATAATGGAATTCGGGTGGTTGGTTATAGAGTTTTGAAGGATAATATAAATGGCGTTTGTTTTTGGAAGAAATTCTTATCCCTTGGGTGATTCATCAATTGTATATCTTTGTGTTAATTAATTTGCGTTTTATTGGAAAGCTACAGTTGTAATGTTTTAGGAATGTTGAAATAAATACATTGAATTAGTCGTCGGTGTCTTGGAAATTTTTCCAAGTTTCCTCACGCAAATAATTTGTAAATATGGATAAATTTGTGTCGTTAAACTGTCTAGAATACTTGTAAAGTGGTTTTAGTTTATCTTCAATGGTCAACACTTGAGCAAGGTGATCGCTGTATCCGGAGTTGAACACTTCAGAGGAATAGATATCATTGTTATCAATAATCTGATCTAGCAATGTTTGAGATGAACTGGAGATGCGAGTGGGGTCGTTTATCGTAGTTACAAGGTAGAAGGAGTCGATAAGATTTTTGAATCGATTTATGGATGAATTTGTGTAATCGGAAGCACTTAGGAAATCTATGTTGAAATCGTCATAAATAACGATAGATTTTTTGGACTTGCGTGTAATACGTTTTAAAATAATCTCAAAATTCAGGAAAAAAGAAGATTTGATTGAGGAAGTCTATAAATACATAAACCTATGTCGATCAAATTAACTGCAGAAAATTCGAATACGCTATCAACGCAAAAGTTCTCGGGATTCTGACAATGAGAAGATAAAATATCATTACGAACGTAGATGCACGTACCTCCGTAGGGATTTTTTCCTTTAAAATTTTGTCGACTTGCTAAATGATAACTGTATGAACTTGCTAAATAATAAATAGAAATATAAGTATCATTGATGTTGTTAATTGGAAACCAATGTTATGTGAGACATAGCAAATCGAATGGATTTTTGTGTACAAGAATTTCTATGTCTGTCAATTTGTTTGAAATATATTGAACATTACGATGAAATATAATTATTTTATTTTCGCAAAGAATTTGTGATTCTCAAGAAATGGAATCGAAGTTAGAGTGTGGAGGGGAATATGAATTTGGTACAGCTTCTAGTCCCGGATCTCCTGCACGCTGTACCCGAACGCGATTGTCACCTTCGAGTACCACATCGTATTCTTGAGCACAAGTTTTGTCTGTGTATAGGGGCGGAAGATGTGGATGTAGGAATAGATGAGGGCGAGTGAGATAAGGGAGGAGGAGGCGAAAGATCAGGGACAGTGGAAGAAATGGGTGTGGATGGGTAGGGAGGAGGTGATGATGAAGTAGGTGCAGAGGGAGGCGGAGGAATTGATGAAGTAGGAGCAGAGAATGTAGAAGAGAGTGTGTAGGAGCGGGTGAAGGGGTAGGTGGAAAATGTGAAGTCAGATATGAAACTAGGAGAGAACCGAAATGATGTTTTCCAGACTGTCTCAGGTGTAAACTGTGCTGAGTAAAGTTCTTGGTAGTCAGGAGTGGTTGCAAATCAAAAAAATGTGATTTTTGTGTCTGCCAGGTGATGTTTTAGGGAGATGTTTGCCAGGTTAATTTCGTGGTTTACTTGTGGATTGTTGAAGCGTGCAGGCAGGTTAGAGAGTACTGTTTGTGTGCTGGGAGTTCGTTTTTAGTTTTGGTAAATGTTAAGAAGCGTTGGAATGACCTTCCGAGTTAACATCGTTCTGTCCACCTGTGATGATTACTGTGGCCCGCTCTGTGTTAGTGTAGGTGTCTAGTTCTCGAATAACTTTAGCCAAACGAGCGTTTCACTTGAAGACACCGGAAACTGAGGACTGGTTGGGGAGCAATCCACGCAAATCGGAGAACATTTGATAAAGTGACAAAAGTAATGGAAAACCGTTATAAGATTCGGAACCATAGTTTGCGGTGCTGCTGAGAAGGATAATGATACCCCCGATGCTTCGTAGTTCCAATCAGTCCCCACGAGAGACAATACGCTCCTGCGTCTCAGTGTAGGTGTGGGAATGGAGTGACAAGTGAAAATAATTGAAAACAGCCGATATTAGTATTGAAATTTTAGACCGCTCAAATAAGCAGTGACATCCCGATTGCGTTTAAGTTCACATTCAGCCCCTACAGACTCCAACGTCCTTGCGGAAAAGGATCCATTTGCATTGATTCCGCAGTTTTCAGGATTTCGGATTACTAAAAGTTGTACTCTCAATGACACTATGTCCGAGTTCAAACCACATGCTCGACTCTAATTAGAGGTGGGATTAGGAAAAGCGCGAACCGTAAAAAAGTTCGAAAACGACCTATATTAGTGTCGAATCCATAGTGAGCGGAGTTTCTGAGATGAAGTATTACTACTTCCGATGCCGTTAAATCCATGTTCAGGTACATGGTGTGTGTGTGTATGTGAGGATTCTCTCACGGAATTAAAGTGGGAAGAGGTGAAACGTTAAAGTAATGTTAAACGATCGATATGACGGTCTAATCCATTGTTTTTAGAATCACCTAGATCAATGCTAACGCTTTCCAAGTCAGAGTTCAGGCACCGTAGGGAGGGATGAACATCCTAAGAATCCTTATGGGCGGAGTGGGAAGGAGATGTCATATAAAAAGTATTGAAAAGGTTCCGTATTAGTGTCAAATTCAGATTTTGGAACAGTTTGTATGAATAGTGACATGAGGCCGTTTAAATACACGTTCAGAACCTATAAACCTCGCTCTCCTGTGGAATCATTCTCGGATATTATAGACGCTAAATTTAGGAATTTAAGAATAGTAGTATTGTATGTGTGTGCTACATTCCGCCTTTTTTGAACTTGATTCCCAACTTTTTCGGGTGAATGGGTCGCAAAATGAAAACCAATGGCTTTTATAGCGAATGTGGATAATACTCTGTGGGGAGGGGGTGTTCAATAAATGTTAAAATTGAAGAAAATAATTTAAAGTGCAAGTATTAGAAAATAAGAAAACAAATCATATTATCTTTGACTGTAAAATAAAGTAATGTTCCCGGGCAATGCCGACTTCATTTAGTTAGTACAATTATATTTTCCAAATATAACAATTTTAGTTCATTAAAGCATTACGATATTTTTAGAGTTTAATATGTTAATAATTAAATTCAGATGTTAATTTAAAAATGTTTTATCATTTTACTATAATGAGAATTTTAATTTTAGTCCTTCAAGTTCAAATTAAAAATAAAAATATTTTTAATAATGATACAATTAAGATTAATTTCAACTGTCCTTTGTATCATCGAGGTCATCTTATTTAGGTATCGTTGAATTATACACTCTAAAGTCAACAGGCAATGTTATCATTGACGGAAGGAAAAGTGGTGTAAATGAGACTTACACCTCTATTTCCACAACCACAACAAACATTTGTCTTATCAGTCAAACAAATGCTAATAACTATGCGGCTAGTGAGAATGAAAATATGCATCACTCTCCAATCTAAAAATTTGACTATGGAGAATTCAGATAGGACTATAACTCAATATTGAAAAAATATCCCTCTTTTTCTTTCTCCACCTCAACCAAGCGATTACCTTTGTTTCATTTGATATCAAGTCGCGTACCCGCTGTGCTGGCGCCATCTAGTACCCTGCAGAACTAAACCGAACAGGTTTGCGTGCGTATTGTTTATATCTTTGTCAAGTGTTCTCATTCGTCGTAAACATTTACACTGCGTTTTGGCTCAACCACAATAAAATACACGTATATTTTTTACATACAAAGTTGTGAAACATTATGATACATTATTTCTATTGAATGAACGTGCAGCAGCCTCTTAGTTATCATTTCTACGAGCAATTTGTGCAGCTATTTTTATCTGATAATTTACAAAAATATATATATTTTTAGATTATTCATGATTGCTATTTAACGGGATGAAAGTTTGTCTATTCACTTCCAGAATGTATGTTATTGTGAAGAGAATTATGTTAACAGAACGCATTGTTATAATTGGTAAACATTGCATGAAATAATTACACAAAAATATTTGGAGTGTGCACCACTCACCTTTCCAATTATAATTCATAACAAAAACTCGTGGCACTAAACACCCTACATAACACTAAAAATCATCTTTATTACAATCTCTTTGGACATTATCCATCGGTCATTACCTGTTTATACCTTCACAACAGGTGTACTTCGTTTGCAACGTTTCGGATGTTCTGTGTCAAAGTCCGTCGTCAGGCGTCCGACAGCACCGGTATTCGAACAAGAGTAGTTTGGTTCTTTAGGCGAGGACGTTACCAGTGGGTCACTGCGACCCGGCGGTGTAGGTGATATGTTTATCCTTTTGTGTTGTGCTGCTCAAGTATTAGTACCCCTTATTATTGGCATCCATAGGGGATATATGTCGATTGGAGGTTGACTAATTGGTTTATTAGCCAGGCGGATGTATGCGGTCTCCTTGATTTTCCGTATTTTTAAGTCGCTTTCTCTGGCGATGGGGGAGATCTTTTCCCATAGGATGCGATGTCCATTTTCCCAGGCGTGGTCGGCTATCCTTGAATTGAAGGTTTCTGCCTGGCGTACGGTTTTTTGGTGATCTTTTAATCGACCGGGTAAGGGCCTCCCTGTTTCGCCAATGTATTCTTGGCCGCATTCACGTGGAATACTGTATATGCATTACTTGAGTATTTGGTTTTATCCGTTTACTTCGTCTTCGTGAGATTGCTCCTTAATATTGTTCTGGTGCTGAACACGGTCTTCAATTGGAATTGGTTTCCAAATCTCTTGAGTATTTCCGCTAGACCTGGGACGTATGATATGACAATCATGCGTATGTCCTCTTTCTGTTCTTTGACGCTTGGTGTTTTGCGTTTGAAGACCTTGTGTGTCACTGTAGAAGGGTAGCCGTTGGAACGGAGGTCCCTCATGATGGATGACTGTTCTGCCTTCAGTTTCTTGTTATCGGAGCACATGATATCTGCTCTGTTAGCTAGGCGTTTAGCGATGCCTATGGGTTCGAACTGTAATGAAGATATCGTCCGGTGTGCGTTGGCTTGCGATACACCGTGGTGTGGAGGCTGTTGTCTGATCTTTATACCAGTACGTCTAGGAAGGGAAGTCGTTTGTCTTTTTCCTTTTCGATCGTGATCTGTATGTGTTCCTCTTTTTGATTGAGGTGTGTCAGGAACTCTTGTAGGTGTTCGTTGCCATATGGCCATATCACAAATACATCATCCACATATCGTATCCACATGTTAGGTTTCGAAGGGGTTTCATTGATGACCTCTTGTTCGATCTTTTCCATGTATATGTCACTCATTACGGATAAGAGTGGAGAGCCCACGGCCATGCCTTCTTTTTGGATGTAGTAGTCGTCACCGGTTCTGAAATATGTAGTTTTGAGGCATAAGTCGAGAAGTTCCATAATGCCTCCTACGTCAAGTTCTGACCTTTCCTTCAGGGAAGAGTCTTGTTCTAACCTGGTTCGTATTGATTTCAGAGCTGCATCAACAGGGACATTTGTTATCAGGTTGGTAACGTCGAAACTCGCTAGGTGGTCAGTGGGTGTGAGTTGCACACCTTTAATGTCCTTGGTGTTTTCAATTGTGATGTGGATTTGCCAGCTAGTGGGGATACGATTTTAGGAGGTGTCTGGCGAGAGGTTGACATGGTGAATTCCTGGAGCTCACGATTGGTCGTAGTGGAACCCCTTCTTTGTGAATCTTAGGGAGGCCGTAGAAATGCGGGACCTTACTGTAGTGAGGAGTCAACCTGGAACGTGTGTGGTCGTCAAATGCCGCTTGGTGTTTATGTAATGTGCTGGCAATTTTTCTTTCAATGGAGGACGTGGGGTCGCTGTGCAGCTTCTCGTAGGTTTCCGATGAGAGTAACGTGTTAATCTTCATATCTTAGTCCACGTATTCAATGATAACAGTAGCGTTTCCTTCGTCAGCTGGAAGGATCTTGATGGAGTTGTCCTTTCTGAGTGTTTTGAGTGCCTTTATTTACTCGGTGTTAACGTTTTGGCCTTAAGGTTAAATTTTATCAAGTCTGAGGGAGTTTTCCATCGGAATTCATCGCCTTTGAGACCAGGTACGATTTTCGCCGCATTTTCTAGTCTTGCAGCCAAATCTAGGGTGTTAATCTGCGGAGTGATGGCATAGTTAAGACCTTTTCAAAGGATACTGCGGTGTGCGGCTGGTAATTCACGCTTCGTGAGATTTACAATTGAAGTTTTGGCCGTACTATTATTAACATTCTTGATGTTCTTGGCTTTCAATACCTTCATTTTATGCCTATGTTAGCAGTTCGGATGTGTACATTCTCAGCACTTCTCTGGGTTGCGTGCCATACCCGATTATAGTGCAGCCGGGTCATGCCTCGGAAGCGAAAATTCGATCGGTGCGGTTTCTGCGATATGGTGGAGTGTATAGAGTCAAGTTTTGTATTAAATTTGTATTATTGTAAATTTGAAGAATTAGGATGCTGTACATGTTCTAAAAAACCAGGTATTGTAAGTAAAAGTATTTTTATCTTACAATATATATCTATTTCTTTCCTGAGTAAAAGAATATTAGTCTAAGAAAAATCATGGGTAGCGCTCGGCAGTCAGCTAGTATATTATAATTATTAAACTAGATGACATTTAAAAGATCAATCGGTTTCAAAATATTTATCATCATATTACATGATAAACTCCAAAAAATCGTAATAACATATTTAAGTATAGATTGCAAGAATTATCTTGTACATTAAATGCTTTGCAATAGCCTTATTGGTAGATTTAAATAAAACATCTCAAAGATTTTTTTTTGTAATAAATTTTCGCTGTATCTCGTAAACGGTGCGACGTACAGGAATGCGGTTTATCAATCTGTACCCAGAATTAGCTGACCCATCAAAACAACTTCTATACATATTTTCAAAATTTCGAATTAAAAAAAACTAGCAGAGGAGCGCGGTGTGTGAATGAAGTCAGCATGAGCTGTCCAGAAATAGGCTTCTATTCCCAACGCATTCAAAGTCACATCCCAAGTTTGGTTTCGATGCATCTATTTGCTCATGAGTTATTGGGGGAACAAAATTCTTAGCATACATACTTACACACATACGACATTGGACATCATTGCCAAAATTAGAAAGTAGAGTCTCCTGGAGCCAATTCGCAAATATCCGAAAATACCTCAAAATGTTTTTTTCGGCCGATTACAATACTTCCCTTACATTCTGTGTAATTGGAAAGTATAATTAATGATGCATTACAAACCAAACCAAAGAAGAAGAAAAGTATTTTTTCCTAATTTTAAGAATTCTTGTAATGAAGTGCTGAAGAAATAAGAAATGAATCCCATACAGGTTTTAAGCTTTTTATTTCAAATTGTCTTTATATACTGCACATTAAGGTATTAGTAAATCGAAATTTTTCACCCAAGTATATTGTGTTTATTTTCTTACACAAATTTACCACAAATTAACCACGTAAGCAGTTACAAAAGTATGAGCTAATGAGTAAAGTACGTTAATGCATTACTGCGAGTGGTTGAAAATGGCCCGCCTGGCGGCGAAATAACAACGTTGCCAGATAGAAAGGTCGCGACCTTCTACTTGAGATAGCTAGGATCGGTTGCGATTGTGTTCGTGGGCGTAGTTGTGTCTCTTTCTGTTTCGGTATATTCTGGTTAGTTGAAGTTTGTAAAATAAACGTAGTGAATAAAATATTGTATTAAATCAACCATTCATTTATCTATAAAGTCTGTACACATGTTCAGAAAATTGGAAGCCCAGTTGAGGTTACTTTTTGTTGCGGCTCCGGTGGTGTTGAGAAACAACACGTCCTAACAACAACTATTTCTCGTCCGCTATCGCGTTAAACGTTTATTTTGGAAGTCCATTTTCTTGTCAATGAGATGACGTCAAGCGTGACACCATACAACTTACATCCATTTCTTGTGCAGCAATTGGTCGCAAATTGCTTGGAAAACGGACCATGTAAAGCGAGTTCTACAAAGTTTATTGGATGGAGGACCTGGCTACATATTTCTCAGCCGAAGTGGAATGGAGACCGTAATTTGAAAGAATACAAAAGTTGACAACGCTGATATCGTCACACATTATTTTCAAATAGATTTCACAATTAATAATATGTATTGTAACCGTAAATTTCCAGGTTTTTGCCTTGGACACAGATAGTGAAGGTTGGGCGCAACGAGAACGGGAAAGGTTTCACCATCCACAAAAATAAACGATAGTGCTTTGCACTTTTCATCATGGCCGCCGTCGATTGGTATTCTCCACTTCCGGTTAAGGCGAAGCCATATGTTTAGCATTGGTAAATGGCAACCGTACTTTTCCTTCTGAAAATACCTATTCAATATGGTGGTTGTTGTCTCCCGACTAATTCCACAAAAACAGAGGCCTTACTTTTTACGGCTATCCAAAAACTGAGGTCTACGGAAAATCTGGCGCCTAAAATTTTGCCACCAAGCGAAAGCTGTCATACGTTAACCTGCAGTTAGCTCTTCGAGCAAATAGAAGACAAGGCCAAAAGTTGCATAATCTTTACAGATACTGTGTCACACTATTTGTTTTCTTTAATGGAAGTAACTTTTGATATTACATTTTTTTGCCAATTTTAAAAATATAACTATGAGAATAATCACAATGATTTTTACTTACCCATTGGGTTCCATGTTTTTCACAATCCTATTGATGAAGTGGAATATTTTCCTCACAAAAATACATTTTCCCATACCACTGACTATGAAATCATTTTATATTGATAATTAAGAAGGCCAATAAATATTCTGAGTAAATGTTTACTTTTTCAAAATGTTAAAATAACTTAGCTTCCTTCTTTACACAATAAAGTCAGGGAGAAACCATATATTCAGATAATATTTTGGTAACAGAATAGAAGACGTGAAAATTTGAATTAAGAATTATAGGACAAAACTCACGAGTACTGTCTACATCATTTTTTTCAGAACCTAATTGAAATAAATCATGGAAATTTGTAAGAAGAATTTAATATTATATATGTATATCTGTCTCTTATACACATCTAGATGTGTATAAGAGACANAAAATATGTGAAACAAATACTAACATGGGTACTTGTCCGTCATCAATATCGAGACATGAAAGTTCTAGTGAAAGTGAAATGGTGAATGAAGAATCTACGACTGAATCGGAAGTAACAACGAA
This sequence comes from Laupala kohalensis, assembly GCA_002313205.1. Lineage (NCBI taxonomy): Eukaryota > Metazoa > Arthropoda > Insecta > Orthoptera > Trigonidiidae > Laupala > Laupala kohalensis. Next base: position 386,780 of record NNCF01128814.1, on the reverse strand, counting down.
CTGGCCCTATGTTTGGAATAGTGATTTATGGAGTGAGAAGAAGATAATTTTCCTTTGCTGACATGCAATGACAGAAAATTAGGATGTTTGGCATGCGTTAGTGTGAAAAATTTAGGACGTACTAAATGTCAGAGGTTCTCTCTATCAAAGGAATGGTACTCGATAATGATTTCCTCTTATGGTAAAGATGGGTGTTCGGAATTGACTTCTGTGCGCAAAACAATCTTTAACCATTTAAATAGTACATCCCACATTAAACCTGATTTTTTTTAAATTATCGACTGAACACAAATTAGAAAATCTAATCGACAATATAAAAGATCCCGAAGTGAATAGTACATGTAAAGTATTCATGAGGGCATACTACTTAGCTGAGAACCATATTCTGATCATTTTGAATTGTTTCAACTTCAACAATTAAATGAAGCTGATATTGCTCATGGTTTTGAGTTCAAGGTATAGTGCTACTAACATAATCAATCATATTTCTTATAAAATGTGACGGAAATTGTTCAAGAAATTCTAAATGTTCGCGGAAGTATATCGATTATTATTAATGAACCTACTACTCTCAGTAAAAAGTCAGCATTGATTATTTGTTTAAAAAGTCAAATAGGTGAAACGTGAAATCCGCATTGTTTCTTTCTTGATTTAGTAGAATTACTGGATCAGACAACTTTTACAGTGATAGATTCTATTTTAAAATGCCTTAATAAATATGGGTTTGATGATAATAATTTGCAACACTGTTTAATATCTTTTACAAGCGATGGAGCGAATGTTTTTAGCAAAATTTCTGGTGTCAGAAAACGTTCATTAGATAAATTTCCGAATTTAATCCTTTGCCATTTTGTAAATCGTCGATTAGAATTGTCAGTGGTAGACACAATACCAGAGGTGCATGGGATAAATCATTTTTCAAATGTTTATGGATAAGCTATACAGTCTGTATAGTCAATCTCTGAAAAAACGAAAAGAATTAGAAACATGTGGTCAAGCCATTGAAGTAGTGAAAAAAATCGGAAGAACATTTAATGTGCGATAGGTGGCTAATTCATTTCGATCAGTATCTGCAGTATGGCAAAATTTTGACTCACTATGTCTTCTTTTAAAAAGGCTAGTACAGATGAACAGTGTGATAAGACAGAAAAAGCTCTTTTATAATCGAATATCATCGAAACAATTTGTTTTAAATTTTGCTCTTATGAATGATGTATTATTCGAAATAACTATTCTGTCTGAATCATTAAAAAATCGAAATGTCACAATAGTCTATGCAGATAAATTGATTCGACGTTGTATTTTGCATTTAGAACTTTTAAAGCATTCTTTTAAAGGAGATAAATTAGAAGAAGTTAACATGCTACTGATAAAAACAAACTAAACTCAGTTGATTTAACAAATAATGAAAGAGTAAGTATTATTATTATAAATCAATTTTTAACTAGTTTAATAAAAATTTTCAAATATAGATTACTTACTGACAAAGATTCTGGTACAGGCGTAAAACTTATCGACGAATTAAAGATTCTTGAGCCAAATGAATGACCTTCTGATATCGATTTGCTATTTGGAAAAGTTGAAATAGAATCATTGTGCAAACGCTTTGATGCCATTAAAGAACTTGAAATGCATACCGAGATCATTTAGGTAATGGTGGTCGTTCAATTCCTATAGATTTTGGAAGAATTGATGTCCTGTGCGAAAACGATTGCGGGTAGTTCTTCAGAATGCGAACGTGGTTGTAGTTGTATGAATTTAATATTAACTAATAAGAGGTCGCGTATTCTTATCAATCACGTTTAAAGTTTATTATTTATTAAACTTCATGGTCCACCCTTAGACTCGTGGAACACAAATTCATATGTTAAAACTTGGTTACATAGTCACAGCTCTGCAGTAGATCTACAAACGAAAAAAGCAAGCACGGAAAATTATGTACATGATTCCTCATGGAAATTTTCGTAAAAATAAAATATATTTATAAATAAATAAGAAAATTATAATATGTAATTTTTTAAAAATTATTATAATAAAATGTAAAAAGTATAGTTTATCCATTTTTCATTTAATGATTCCTATATAACAATTTTTAATACTTGAAGGATCAGCGTACCGGTTCTTTTTTATTTAGCAATATACCACTGCATGCAATGTGCGGAGTGAGTCACGAAGCTAATCAAAGCAATGAAACGTAAATCTTTTCTACAGAGTTTCCTCAGATAATTTGTGTCGTAAGAATGTAATGAAATTAATAAAGTGAATATGTCTAGATTTTTAAATCTGTAAAATATATATTTTTAATTTTCTTTTCACATTGAATATGAGATGCAAGTTAGAGGGTGTGAAGTCCTTTCGCGGAAGGTCGCGAATTCGATGCGGTTTTGGGGTGAGAGGTGCGGATGTTTGAATTAGATTACGTATTTCATTTAATCTCACAATAATTCAAATTATTGAAAAAAACAGAAGTGTGAAAATTACTGGGTTAAATATTGCTTTAGTGTTTCCATAACTCAATAAATTGGAATGATAAGATTTGTCTTTCTTTTTTCTTTTGTAGCTTGCTATTCTTTTGTTTATTGTTGTTTTCAACTTTTTTTTATTGGTATTTTTACTTTGTGATGTTTTTCTTTTGTTCTTAAGTGCGTATGATAATGCATAGTATGAACACATGTATATTATTCTGTGTTACGGCGGATGACTTCGTCACAACGGATTTGCTTCCATTTACAGCAAATATGTTATTTGTTGACAATGTTTTAAAAAGTGAAAGTACCGTTATTATTAACTGGCTGAACAAATTAATACAATTCATTTAATACGTTCTTGGGAAAAGTAAGCTTTGAAGTTTCCCAAATAATTAGCCAAGGAAAGTTGAACATTAAATGTTGATCATTGAACAAACGAATCAAGTCAAGGAAAGTCGAACATAGGAAAAAATTTAACCATTATAACTTTCTTAACTAAATTTTTATTGTTAAAATGTCTACATTTGCAAAAATATTTAATATACATATTTTTTTACATTTTGTCGCTTTCTATGCGAAGTGTATTGACAAGATAATGTAGGAAGGATATTCAGGTTCGCCAAGTCTATAACACTGAAGGTTGCTCAGCGTAGTGCCCATTGTATTTTCCGTTAATGCTGCACTAGGAACTTCCGATGACGTAGCTCGTCTGTTTTTATTCAGTTGGGAAGACGTAAAACTGTATTTGAACTATAATATCCTCTGGACCGTTGTCAGGGAACAGAAATATCCAAATCTGCAACAACAAGAAAATTCTTATTATTAAATTGCATGAGTAACAATTTTGAGGACATCATGTAGAAATTTTATCTAATACATTTAAACACTCAAAAGACTTGTTTTTCTAATCTTCGGTAAACTGATTGATTCTATAAAAACGAAAACTTCGACTTCGCTTGTTATTATATATAACCCATAAATTTAATTTATTTCTTATGTGATATTCTTGAAAACATTTGATAAGATAATGAATTGAATAAAAATGATGGAGTTATGCTCTTTCTTGAGGTCAAAGGGTTCGCAAATTTCCCTTCCTGACGCACCTCCTTATAGATAAATAAACAAAGTAACTGAGAAGATGAACTAATATTGTAAGGTGTAATAATATATGTGTACACTTTCTTGTTTATGTGCATGAATTTATTAGAAATCAACAATCGGAACATAAGAAACATATTTTAACTCCAAACGAACTTGTACGAGTTCGAGGACGTTATGTAGTGAAAGAAAGACTTATTTACTTTATACTAGTTATATAAAATAAAATAGGAAAACAGGTTGTCAGTACAATACAAAATTCTATATTATTTGGTTTTCAGTTCGATTGATGTTTGGAACCATCTCCAGTTCGTTGTTCCTCTCCCCAACCAGTCCCCAGACGTACGTATTGAGACGACTGAGTGAGAAGAAGACGTCATTTTGAATGTCGAACTAAGAGATACCCTTGAGATATTTGTTTAAACAATATTTTCAGTTTGAGAAATTCACTCTGAATTATTCGTTAACAAAATGGGTCATATTTTCTACACGAATGAGACATGCAAATTCAGATGCGATATCTGGATGAGAAAGAGCATGAGTAAATGTGACTTACCGGCACTGCAATCAGTCGATGCCTTAGCAGTAGGGATAAGCGGGGCAGGCGGCTGCTGGGACGCCAGCGGGGTAGAGGCGAGCGGTGAAGCCGGGCAGAGGCGGCGCGTGGACGTTCACGTTGCAGAAGGGGTAGTTGGGGCAGGCAGCGGCGGGGACTCCCGCGGGATATTCGCGCACGCGGGGTACACCGGCTGCCGAGTTGAATGTGGCGATGATGTTGTTGTCGCACAGCGGGTAGTTGGGGCACAACGCAGGGTTCAGGCCGGCGGGATAGCGTTCCGCTTGAGGGGCGGCGGCAACGGCTGCCACCAGGCACAGGGCGAGAACCTGCACATGGAGAAACTCTTCTAAACACGCACCCTAAGAGGTAAGTCTGATAATTGAAACTTGTTCCATTACTTTCGAACAATAATGATTTTGTCTAATAATTTTAAAAATGTTAACTTATCTAGAAAAAATTTCCACCTTGTGAACACTATTAATTCAAAATGTAAAGTTTGGCTCAACCTTTGTACGCAACAGTATATAAACTATGTACCATTATAATATAATTGTACATATATATGTTAAACTGTTTAAATATGTTTTAAAATGTGACTGATTCCTCTTGGACAGGAAAAAGTATGTATGGAATATTATATTCCGATACAGCTGCAGTTAATTAGTGAACGTATAAGATTAATATTTCTGTAAATGACGCAATAATGTATTATTACGCAATGCAATTAGTTGGTTAATATTTCCTCGAGAATTCGGTCTTTTGCGAGTGCAGTTTTACTGCGTTAATGAAAGTTATTTTAGAATTCTTGTAATGTAAATGTTTTTGTGATATTTGACATCACAGAAAATAATTTAACGCTAGCAGCACTTCTTGTAGCTTCTAAAATCGAAGGAATTGTAAAATATACATTGAAACTTCGAAAGTATTTCTGCAATGTTTTTATCCATTTTCGTGAACTATTAAGCATATTTTTCTTTATGTTAAGTCGTGGAAGTTCTCCAAAGTTAAGAGTCATCTCCTTTCGCAACAGTACACTAATGAAATGTACCGAACAGAAATTTGAAGCACAACTGTGATGTTTCAGTCTTCTACTGCTGACACTTTTGAAGGATGCAAATTCTAATATTTGAGGATATGCGTTGAATATCATGCGACACTTTTCTTTTTTTCGCATCCAACACATTGTCCTCATTTTATTATTTACTTAAAATAATAACTTATATAATACAATACATAATTCCAGACTTTTTTTTCGCAATTTTGTACAATTTTCATTTGGTATTGTTTTATAATGTTGCTGTCCTATTCGAATTTCTCGAGAAAAAGTAATTTAACAGTCAACTACAGAATATTAGAAAGAAAATGTTGTGCGATGACCATGGATGCTTGAAGATGTGACAAGTAAGTCTTAAATGCACATTTTAGTTAGACTCGTAACATCGGAACATAGATCTTCTTTCCCTGTGTAAAACGGAAAGCAAAATAAACGATAAGCGAAAGTAATATATCGTTTTAGTATCTTCAACGTTTTGAGATGGTTCCCTCTCAGAAGGGAGTCACGTTTAGATGAAGCACGATCGATAGGGAAAATCCTGAGGAAAACGCGTCCCTAGGTTTCCCGTCGACACAAACCTAAAGCCGACGGGGATTCTGGTGCTGCCGTAAGGCAACTGCATGCGACAGTGGCCGAGAGCCGCGACTCACCAGCTTGAGGGCCATGACTGCTACTGCGGAGTCTTCTTCGTCGTGAGTGAGCAACTAGTGGAGGTGTGCTTGCTGATGCGACGGGACGCTCCGCGCTCGCTTTTATACGTCGCGCGCCGGCGAGGCTTCTCCACGCGCAGCCACGCCCGGGCCACGCCCTGGGGGGCCTTGAGCCCCGCGACGCCAGCGGCCCCCGCCCTGCCCGTCCGCGGCTCACCGCCCTCTCTGCAGACAGAGGCCCGCGCCCAGAGGTTCCCATACCATGATGCTTCCACGGAAGTTCGATGAAGATACTCAAAGGATCCTCTTCTGTGACACACTTCAGCTTACGACCATGAGCAAAACTCTTATGTTGTTATGTCAGTTTATTTCTCGCAATTATTACATCTCTGGTATTCAGTGCGGTAAAGCATGGTTTATGGGGAAGTTATATAATATTATTTAATGATATTCACAGAAAAAATGTTGATATTAAAAAATAATGGCAGTTTTGGAATGAATATAGAGGAACAAAATAGCATGTCATTTCACGAAATTTCTTTCGTCTCGACAGTTTTGGGGCGCGGAACAATCTTAAACTCTGGACCCTACTGTTGTCGACATGAATAACTATACTTGAGACGGTTAAATTTTTTTTTCAACATTTCAATTCAAATGATTTTACGTGTTTTTGTGTCAAGGAAATATTTTACTACATCGTCGAACCAAGATTTCCGTGCCAAAAGTTTAATATCCGAACTATCGAGGGTAATATCCGGGATGTATGTATTATTTATCTCGTTGTACCCAGCACATATGAATACGTTTTAGATGTAAAAGTTATATATAATTTACACTCTATTTTCATGACGAATAATCTTAATTCATAACGAATAATCTTATGGGGGTTCTTAGGTCCAATTCAATTGTTTTAATTTTGGTTCGACTTTAGGTGATTGGGAAACTGCATTTCTACAAGGAAGGATCCACTCCTTCCGATTCTCTTCTGGCGTAGCATTTGGAGTGAGTGGACCTTAGTAAAAAGTAAAACATAACACCTGTATTAAAACCTCAATCTAATCTGATCCAAAATATTTTTATTTGGTTGACTCATGTTTCCATTCCATCCCTAATTTTAAGAGGAATAACGAATTCTAGTGCGTATTCTTCCTATGTGAGTGGGATTGAACTCACTCGAATGTTGTGAGGCATAGTTATGAATTGAATGACCTTCCATCTTTATTTAATCATCAGCGAAATGTTTTCTTCTTTTTTTTGATGCGTTGTGGCTGTCCTTCATAGTGCACATAATTGTAACTGTATCAGGAATTGCGCGGTACATTGAAGAATAATCACTTTCGTTCTATTTGAACTGTGAGTAAAGAAAGCTCGAAGTCAAACAATATGTCTTCAGTTCAAAATGTTTCTTTTTTTTTTCTTTTCTTTTCAAAAGAATCTCTCCACTATTAAGATTTATTTATTACAAGCACGCACATCTGCGGGCCCCCAGAGCATTATCACATAAACCAGTATTAGCATATTGATGATCGCGATTTCAATCGTTTCGGTGAATGGTATATCTTTTCATTTCAGCATATCGGAGTGTGTTTCTTATTGTATCATTCAGTTGCACTAAATGATGTTCTGATTTTTATGAGGACAAATGAGCCGCGCAAGATCCATGATAGATGGACACCTAGATTTTAGCTAGTGTGACTCTCACGGACAGTATTTCAACACTCGGCAATTTCTGTTTCGTTGACAGATTTTTTCTTCCTTATCGGAAATTTAGAAGAGCACTAATCTCCGAGAAAACACATTTTTTCCGGGAAAACGAAATACTAAAGGAAGTGAATCAAAATGAAGGCAACATCAATAATAAGCGTTTGTAAAAAAGTTGTAGTCCTTAAAAGTTGCCACTAGGTTCAGGCATTTGAGTGCATGCCCTCCATGATAAACGTGTATGGTACCTTTCCCAGTGGTCTTGTTACACCAGAAATTAAAAAAACTCCACAGCTTCTCGCAGTAGAGGTGAGCGTGTCACTTCGAAATAGCCGCATCTCGAGGAGAATAACACTGTATTTTTGATTGAATATGTTCCTCATAATCAATGTACACCCTTTATTACGTATTGTTACAACATCTTTAAGTGTATTTCTCAATTAACAATTATTTCAACTTTTTGGTAAGCCATTCTTGCATTATGTAGAGGGAATTAGATACGTTTTATGTCGATGTCAACTGTTGAGCGCAGTGCGTATATTTTTATCGGTTCAGACAGTCTCTGCGTCAACTGCTTTCAAACATAAAACACCCCTGACACCCTTCGTCTACAGATCGTTTTCAGCAGAGCCTCAGAAATGAAAAATTCATTGAAGAATTCAGTAAAATTTTAATTAAATTTCTAACTAGAAACGTTATCGCCCAATAGCGTAAAATATTAAGTGGTAGATGGAAAAAAATGAAGGTATAGAAATTACATTTAAGGGCTCTATTGTTAAATATGTATATTGTCGAGTGTGTAGCGGGGTTCGGAGTTCTACTTTTGGAACCACTGCTCTACATTAACCATTGAGAGTTTCATGTTAATTTACGCCTAGATCTTGGAGTAATAAGTTGTCGACCGTAGCAAATTTATTATGAATCAGGTGAAGTTGGAGCATCGAACTGTTATTGAATTTCTCAGGAAAGAGGGGAACGAACTGAAAGAAAAAGATGAAAGCATTGTCGCATTGTTTGGTGGCAATGCACTTTCACATTTCCGGGTATAGTACTGGTCTTGACAGATTAAGAAAGGTACAGAATTGATCGTAGACGATTCTGGATCCCGGAAACTTATGAAGGTTACTTCTTCAGAAGCGTACATTAAAATTGAGGAGGTTGTAATTTAAGATAGACGTATCAATGTCTCAACAGTGGCTGCAGAGTTTGGAGTGTTTGAACCAACAATTCGGACCTTCCTTCATAAACGGTTAAGTTTACCAAAGTTTGTTCTCGGTGGGTATCTAAAATGCTTATTCATTTCCGTATACAGTTGCGAGTCGATTTTGTGACTTTGTGAGACGATGTCACAAACTGAATAAGATTTTTTAAATTTATTTCTTTGAGACAAACAGAAATACCGAGATGAATCAGAAAAATTCAATTTTCGAATCGCAGGGGAGGCTGGGCCAGTCTAGATACATGCAACTTGTGAATAAAATTTTAATACTATCTACTTTTCCTTAAATATTAAGATTCACACGAAGCGTTGAGATGTTGTTTATTCTTTTGTAACTTCTTGTAGACACTGTGAGGGGTGGATGAGTTACCCCACAATTTTGTGATGAATTGTGTAACTAGGAAGCTTGGAGAAATTTGGTCAGGATGGATACAGTTACCCCAATATTTTGAACCGTTCGATTTATATAAATTAATTCTTTAAAGATAATACAATAGTCTGCTTTGGCATTGTTTCAGATCATGCAGCGAAACTATATTAAAAGAACCCAAAAGGGTGCTAGGTCAATATAAATTGTTGAGAACCCGGAAAAGGCAATGAGTGATGTAAAAAATGGAAGCATATCAACAATTATTAAAATTTGAGCAGCCATCATTACCTAGACAATTGTCAACATCTGGGAAAGCATCAACATTGTAGCAGTTAACATCAAAGCGCAAGAATTTGACGATCTGCTTTTAGACCTCTTCGAAAAAGAGAAAAAATAAGGAAGAGAAGCAAGATAGTGCAACTACATAATTGTAAAATAATGATCATATAGTCAAAAGAATAAAGTTAAATTGCAAAAGTTGAAGAGAAGAATATGGTAAAAACTGAAGAGGAGAAAGAACAGAAAAGCAAAGAAGAACGAAGAAAGGAACAAGAAAAGTTAAAAGGAATAACAAGTAGCACGAGGAAGTTGATTCTAACTAATCAAATCATGAAAATGATTGACAAATATTCAAAATAAGTAAGTCAGAAAGATAATTATGAACGTCTCTCTGAATGAAAATGAAGACTTCAAGAATACTTTGTGATTTCAGCGTTCCGATAAGAAAAATTCATTCCGATTATATGAGGAGATGGTTTTGGAGAAAGTACAAAACGGTTATGGATGACAAATTTTGTAAAAACCACTCTCAATCCATGATATTTCATGAGACAGATAGAGAACATGTTGCAGTGAGAGGTATTAGGTCATACATGATGATTCGTTCCACTACAAAGATAAGTAATTTAACAAATATTTGCTGACTATCGTTACTTTTTTTGCAAAAAAAACGTGTTTGTGTAATTTATATTTAATAAAATTGTTGGTATCTTTCCTTTAAAACAATTTTGTGCCCCTTTATTTTGCACTTCTCGCGTACGACTTTGTTGCGACAGCTTTAAGACCCCTAAATATTAAACAATGACATATTGAAAATTTGGCCTAATTAATAATAGCAACTGCCCAGTCTCTCCGGACAATTTCTACTGTGCAGGGCTTTTAAAAGTATTTATTCGTACTGCCTAAGTATTCTGGCGCCCGTCTTCCTGCTGGTGCTCCCTCTACTGCAAGGGGAAATTTTTTTAATCACTCTTTTTAATTATAAGAACATGCTTATCTCTCACTTTTCTTTAGCGACTCCCTAGATACTCCGAAATGATTCGTTATTAATTAAGGAATTGACAATTCATTCTTTTACGTATGTTACGAGATTGTTTTCCCACTGATATGATAGTGCATATGGTAGTTTAAACCCAAACAACCGAATTGCCTAAGTGCACTGACAGTATGTGGAGATTTAAAGAGCAGAAAATAATTCGGAATTACTGTTCAAAAACATGAATTATTAAAATAAAGTGTACACTGCTATGTAATATTACATAATTATTCCTTTTCTGCAATGGAAAATAAGTGTATTAAAATGAATGGAAGTAATTTAAGTTTTGATTCCTTATCCCCTAGAGTTTTGATTCTTTATCGCAGGGATGGCCACAGTTGCCCGTCCGGGCATTTTGCCCGCATGGGTATTCCGCGGGTATGCTAAAGACAATTTCTATCAGTTGACTCGCTGAGGAGGGGAACGCCCAAAGGTGGGATACAGCCAGTATTGCTTATCGCTTTCTTATCGGAGTAACTTCTTCTTCTGTGGCGCTACAGCCCAGTGCAAACCATGGCCCACTCTATTCGTCGCCTCCAATACTCTCGATCCTCTGCCTTTCTCTTCCAGTCTCTCAATTCTAGCAAATCCCAAGCATCCTTCCGAACTACATCCTTCAATCTGTTTTTAGAATTTCCCCTTGGTCTCATTTTCTTCTTCTGATAGTTCTTTCTTTGGTATTCCATGACCAGACATTCATTGTACGTGTCCAGCCCATCTTTGTCTTTGGAATTGTATGTATTCACCTACATTATATTCCTTGAGCATGTCTCTTAATTCCCTATTGTATCTTATCACCAAATTTTCCCTTCTTCTATTGGTCCAAATATCCTTCTTAGGATTTTTTTTCAAATACCAATAAGTTTTCTTTCGAGTTTTCTCCCAGAATCCAGGTCTCGCATCCATACAGGTCTTATAAGTGTTTTATAGATCTTTATTTTGCTCCTGCGGCCAAGTACTTTATTTCTCAATAAAGTCTGCAGTGCAAAGTAGGCTTGGTTTGCGAGAAACACTCTTCTTAATTTCTGCTACTTCATCATTATTATTGGTGACCCCAGTACGTAAATATTTGAACGAAGAAACTGCCTCCACATTTATGTTAACAATTGAATATGTTTCATATTTACGGCTGTTTCGTGCCTATTATAGCTTTTTTATTTATATTTACTACCAGACCCATCCCTCTTGCTGCCTCAGGTTAATATACTGCTCTTTGATATCTTTTCGACTTCTGCATAGGTCACCTGCATATCCTATAATTTGGTTCATTCTATTAATGATGGTTCTTGTTAGATCCAATTGCCTGATGACGTTTTCTAGAGCCAAATTGAAAAGCATAGGTACTAAGCTTCTTGTTTCAAACCATTACTTATGTGGAAGGAGTCCGTGGCCACTGAATGCACTCTTACTAACCGTGTTGTGTCCTACATCGTTAGTTTGGTAAGCCTTTTCAACTTATGTGGAATTTCGGAATATTTAATTGTATCATACAGTTGTTGACGAATGATACTATCATAAGCTTGCTTGAAGTCTATGAATAATTGATGTACTTCTATACTGTATTCCTTACATTTATCTAACATGCGCCTCAAAGTTAATATTACAGTAGATCTACCTCTACGGAAGCCTTCTTGATATTCTTCAATTATATCTTCAGCATATCGTGTTAATTTTCCATGTATCAGATTAGTAGAGATTTTATAACTAGTATTAAGCAGGTCTCTGTATTTCTCGCAAAGTTATTTATCTCCTTTCTCGCACACAGGACAGATAACAGTGGTCTTCCATTCTTCAGGCATGACTTCTTCCATCCACATTTTTCTTATGATATAATAGAGCTGTTTCCATAGATACTCTCCTCCATATTTAAGCAGTTCTGCGGGGGTATCGTCACATCCTGGTGATTTGTTGTTATTTAAAGCAGCTTTAAAATATTATTATGAGGGGGTTATAAGTATATATATNTGCAGTTGTTCATTAGTTGGGACGTGTACGACTTCAAGTTGTTCACATGTGTTCAGTAGTACTTGAAAATATTCTAGCGTACTTTCTTCAAATTTCTCTTCATTTCCAATAATTTCTCCTTTTGTTTTCCTACAAAGCTGTGTCCTCGACTTACATCGTTTCTTGATTACATTAATTTTTCCATATGCTTCTTTTAGATTGCGATTTTTGAAGCTATCTTGAATTGTATTTATACTTTTCTCTATGTTTTCTCTTTTCTGTTCTCTAAACAACTTTTTCTCTTTTCTACGAAGTTTTTCATCTTTTTCCTGTCTTTCTTGTATGCCTTTCTTTCATCTGTCTATATGCTTTGCTTTTCTCTCTATTTCTTCACATTATGCATTAAACCAATAATTTGTCTTTGAACTCTTACTTGCTTGTTCTGTGAGGCTGTATTTATTATGCCTTTCAACGAATTCCAGTAATCCTCGATAGAATTCTTTTGTGTACCGTGAAATAACCCTTCCGATATCTTCTTTAAATATTAATTTCTGTAATTCTTCAACCATAAATTTCTTTTGTTTTGCACTTTCTTTAAGTCCCTGTGCTACTATTCGGTGGCGAAACTTAACACTTGACTAAGTAATGATCCGATTCGCAGTTAGCTCCTCAAAATGATCTTACATTGACGACACTATTGGCCCCCCTTTTGCCTATAAGTAAGTGATCTATTTGATATCCTATACCACTTGAACTTCTCCATGTTTCTTTACGTTTGTCATTGAGAATGAAAAAAGTTGAGGATATGACCGTATTTTTACTCTTTGCTAGATTTATCTTTTTCCATTGTCATTCGTTTCTTTATGAAGACTATACTTTCCAATTGTTCCGTGATGCATGTCTTCTTTCCCATTTGAGCATTGATATGTCTTAGGATAATGTTTACGTCATGGCCGGGTGACATGTCATACCACCGCTCTATTTCATGATAGAACAATTCCTTATCTATTTCATCTTTTGTATGTGTTGGCACATCACGTTGAAGAATTTCGCATCCAGTCTAATAATACATATTCGTTCATTATATGGTTTGAAGTCTATTACGTTACTTCTAAGGTCTGTATGTAAAACAAAGGCGATCCCGAATTCTTTGCTCCCATTCTCTTTCCCTCTGAACATCATACTATAATTACCTATATTCATAATACTCTTCCTTTTCCATCCAGTTTCTTGGATTGCTATGATATGCAATTTCTAGTGATCAAGCACACGCATTAATTTCTTTAGGTCACTAATACTATTAGCACTTCTCAAATTCCATGTTCCAATATTCATATTCATAATTCTTTTGATGGTTCATTTCCTATTTAGTCTTGCATTCCCGTCTTCTCCTGAGGTTCCTTAATCCCATTAATTTAGAAGTAACGATCAGCCTATTGTTAGATTCCATTGGTAGTTTCCCACCTAACAGCCTATGAACGTTCTATTGGTTTTCTGTCAGGGTTTTTTCGACCCTTAGCCTTTGGGGATCCCTCCCCCTCCTACATGGCAGCAAGTGGTAAGGAACTAGAAATGTTTTTTTTCGACTCAATTTTATTTCTAATAATCCTCTGCTTACCAAATTTTGGTGTGGTCAGAGGTGTTATACTTATTGTTATAAATAGCAAATTATGTAGGAATGAAAATGTTAGAAATTTGGGAGTCAATTATTGAGACGAGTGGCTCAGTTAATAGATTTTCACTATTGATATTGTGCCAAATCTGCCATTTGGTCCTAATTTATATGGAAAAAGAGAATATAGATTAAGGCAAACATTGTTTTTCTATTATTTTATTTGGAGTATCCAAAAGACTTTCGTTTGGAGAGGAAAAAAATCCTTGCTAGCTTGTTGCCAAGGGGGTTCCCACTTAGCATAGGGGTGATCCCCAGCACTGACATGCTCCAAATAGACCCCCATAAACTTGGGGAGTGTGGGCATTTCAGCTACACTAAAAAACCGTTACTCCTGACCATGCAGGAATTTATATATTTGTTGCCTCCTAGTGGGAGCATCATTGACTGCCCCGACTAGGGCTATAAATGTATCTGTAATTAGTCTAATACTTAACCTAGTGCTTATACTTACTTAAACTAACTGCGCATTACGCAGTTTCTTTTTCAATGCATTTGTTCCATGACTGATTTGTGACTTAAGATACGCTAATACACTATCTACAATTACGAGAGTGCCCATCACTGGTTAGTGTTCTAGAGCACTCGCGCACTTACAGAGTCCACTGCTATGTCAATCATTCCGAGCACTACCCAGGCAATAACGGAGAGTATACAAATTTCTGTCAAATTTATATACAGAACCCACAACACTTTCTGTTTTGCGACACCGGAACTTGTCACAGTGTTCGTCGTTAGTGGCGTTATCTGTACACACTCGGACTCTCTTTTAAAGTTTTTAAATGTAAAGTGCCCTTCATGCGATGTACTGTGGTATGAAGGGTACTGTGTTGAATAATCGTAAATAGTTCTGCCATGAGCTCTACAAAGCTTTTTCGCCTCGCAAAGTAGATCAATTTTTTGCCTGCGTCTAGTTTACTTGTTCCATCAGCCTTGCGAGCTCCAACGATGTGGTTGGAACCCCATTGGAAGCAAGAGTGAGCCGAAGCTGAGAATCCGTTTCAGGAAAACGGATTGCTTCAGCCCCCTGCACGTGGGCCTTTATTACTAATATTAGCGCTGCACGGTCGCATTTGGACTCTTCGAACCGCGCTAACTGGCGATTTAATTCTAGATTACTATAGTTTAGTGTCACTGCGTTGTGTGCTGGTGGTGCTGGGCTACATACCGCAGGAGTGTCACTCTCGATCAGCGCTGAGGATCACTCAGGCTTGAGTGATCTTCTGTTGAAAGACCGAGAGTGTACTTCCACAGTTCAGTTTGTGATCCCTTATGTTCTACAGAAGAAGGCGAGGAAATCCTCTTCTGGAAGGTCTTTTCTGTATTCCAACAGTCACTGTCCGGTAAATCAGAGCTGCTGTAACGGCAACCAGGCACTTCGGTTTCCTCAGCAGCTTCGGCGTGGTCTTCACTGCTTCTCTGCGCAAGACCTGGGTGAAATTCCAGTGGTTGTTCATCCCTGCAAATGGGATATAATTATGGCTTCTGCGGTAGTATATTCGCATTTGAGGATTTGGGGATCTAAGGGTACATGTGGAAGGATTTTGTTCCTTTTTTCTTTTTGTAAGAGGTTTAGGGGTTTCGTTCCTTACCACCATCTCAGCTTCTTTTGTGACCTTGGTGAAAAGGTGAGCATAAGCATTTTCACTAAAGAGTTCTGCGGGTTGGTTAGTGGAAAGGTCAGGTGTGATAACTCTTAATTTTCAATAACGTCTTTTGTGACAGGACAGTGGAATATAACATGCTCAGGGGTATGTAGTTCCCCGCAGGTACACTGTGGAGATTCTTTTAGAGTAAATTTGTACAATAGAAACAATCACCTCCGGGGACATAAGAAATTTGAATTGGTTCCTTGTTTTTAAGTTGGGAAAAAAATTTGATGCTCTGTTGTCCATATTTCGGATTTGTTCATCCCACAGTTTGTCTGTATATTCTATTTCTCTTATATTGTCGAATCTGGGGATATCTTGAAATTTTGAGTTGTAATCTAAATTTTTCCTGAGATGATATTCTGGTACACTCAGAAGAATTGTTTGGTCAATTGGCTTGAAGTTTAGTATTAGCAGTATGTTTTCCCTAGATGTTGTGGAGTATACTTTAAACAGGCACCAAGACTTTGCGCCTTTAAGAAGTATTCTATCTTTGTTTTGGGTAGTCCGTCTGCCCATACACTCGCGGCATAATTGACGATACTGACAAAGATTGCTTGATAGTAGGTGGTACTGACACTTATGGGTACACCGTATTCCTTCCTGGTGATGTTATTTAGTATAAAGGCGTTATTTGCTCCCTCTGATATATTTTGGGGGTGCTCTAAGAAATTGAGTTTGGATAGTCACTCCCTTGTAGTTTACAGAGGGTATCATTTTTAAAGATTCATTCTGGATTTTGATGATAGGTGGTCGTTTATGTCTAGATATCCCTTCAAAAGAAGGATATGCGATTTTGTTGGAGATAAATTTAGTTTGGTGAATGAGTACCGTTGTTCCAATTTGTTTGTAATGGACAGACCTTTAATTTCCAGCTCATGTCTCCTGTTGCCTGGGACAAGAATAACAAGCTCATCTGCGGAAGCTATGGCTGTGTCACAGACTTCACTGGCCTCAGTGAGGCCTGTGTCCATGATAACATTCCAGAGGGTTGGTCCTAGGACTGATCCCTATGGACAGCTCTTGGTTAAATTTTAAGTTGTTGTTGTTGCTTACCAGATAGGAATACCCATCTGTTGACGAAATAATCTTGTATAATGTCAAATAGATATTTTGGACAATCGTAGGTTTTCAGGAGATAGATCAAAGATGGCCACCAGTGATAGTCAAATGAACCTTGTAAATCAAGGAAGATGGAAATGACGTAATTACTCGGATTAGTTAGTGTGTTTTGTTTATATAGATTTTTTCATCCTCTGTTAATCTACCTTCTGTGAATCAAACCAGATTTTGATGAGAAAATGGTGTAATAACTTTTTGCATTCTTCTGTTGATTACTTTTTCAAATAGTTTGCCCTTTACGTTAAGCAGGCAAATGGGGCGGTACGCTTTTAAATCAGACTCTGGTTTTCCATTTCCTTTATTCGGAATTTTGAGCTTGTATATTTTCCAGACACTTGGGAAGCATCCCATTTCTAGGCAATAGGAATGGTTGGGGAAAGGTTGTTGTAGAATACACTTTGTCTGATACCTCGGCAGCGGCTTGGGTGGTCCTGCTACGCTACCGCCGGCATAGCTCTCTGCTTCATTGGCATACACAGACCCTAACCTTGCTCACGGACAGTGCTTCGTTAAGGTAGTGTTCTCTGAGATGGATCGAAGTAAGTTGGGTAGATTGTTGTCTAGGTATGTCCGAAAAGTGGATAGGTATTTGGAATAAGTTTATGTGGCAGTAGCATTTATTTTTCCAACACACCGAAGGGGGATGAAACTCTATGTTATTTGCAAAAAAATTATGGTACTCAAAAAATACGACATAAAAAGACATTATGTCGTTATTCATTCGAACCAGCTCAATTTGCATATGAATGCAGTAGTAAAGACATTTGAATACGCTCACAATTGTGGAAGATACAGATTTCAAGCAACAATTTTTTTGTTTCTCTTGTTAAAAAGCGTGGAAAAAAGTGAATGTGACGAAGTATGGCAATATGCTTGGTGAGTTGCAGGATGTAATCATTTAACGTTTCAAAGATTTTGAGTATCTCGAAGTCAAATTCACTTTATTTTTAGCTTCTTTTGATGTCAATGTTGAAAATGTTCCTCTCTCCCTACGAAGGGTACACATTGATATGATACGGGACATAGGTTCATCTGCACTCTTCAGAGGACAAACGGTTTAAATTAATTTTTATAAACAACTTGCTCCAAAGTTTCGACAATTTCGTTCGTTTGCTGGTCAAATTATATCGATGTTTGGAAGCACTTACACCTGCAAACAGTTTTGTTTTCAAAAGTTAAGTTCACTGAATCCCGTTTGAGATCAAGGCTTGCGGATGAATCTTTTAAAGCTCTTTTGAGAATTGAATCTGCTCAGGACTTATAATCTAGAATCCAAGATACTGTAGCTGAAGAGGCAGTGAAAATACTTCTACTAATTTTCAACAATCTTTCTTTTATTTTCTTATTTCTCATTATTTATTTATTTGAGAATAAAACTGTTCATTATTATTATTTGTATTATTATTATTACTATTATTTATTTTTCACATTCTATCAGAATGGCTGATACAGGCAATCTGCCAGGTACCTTACAGTACTACTCTTATGACAGATAGAAGCTCTCTAACTATGTGACACGTGTTCAACAAAACGGTGTTGACCAGAACTTTCTTCAGGACCTTAGGCACTATCCCAGTTGCAGGTATTACAAGAGGAACAATTTTGACGGTTTCCAGATGAAACAACTACTTCAATTCTTAAACCAATGCTGCATACTTATTGATTTTTCCCGCTTGAGTTGTCCACAGGTTTTGATTAAGCGGGATGACCACATCATTTAAAAACGCACACCTCTTTTGATTGTTCATATACATGATGTTTGTTCTGTTAGCTGAAATTGTCAAATCCGTTCTAATTGACCAACCCCAGTATATTTTAGCGTGGTCGTTTTCAAGTGGGTTGGTACATGTAATACGGGCACTCCTGTGATATAAACCCATTTGAGAAAGCGATTTTCTAATGGAATATCTAGGCAACATCGTTATGTCTTTTGAGATATTCTGTTCCAGCTAGTGATGAACAGCTTCCAACAATGTAGGCGATCGTTTCCCGGGTCAGGGCACATCTACGACAACGCTCTTCTACTCCTCCTCCTTTGAGGATATGTTATCTGAAGCATCTAGTAGCGATGACACGATCCTGTATTGCTACGGCAAAACCCTCCCCCTCAGGGAACAATGAACCATACTTTAGCCACATGTTCGATAAATTGCCATCAACATACTCTTGATTAATCATCTGAATGTGTACACCGTGAAAATCATTTTGATTCCATATTTGTATCTTCTGATCTTTAGAATTCACCGCACTCGTGGGACAAAATGCAGTGTCTGCCAGACGCAAGGGTGTTCCATTATATCTGTTATTTCTGGTGATTACATGAGAAAGTGGTACATTGACTCTCCTAAAGAAGTATTGCCTCAAACTGTGTACCATCTTGCTATGGACATTAGATATGTCAATAATACCTCGACCTTCCGTTGAACGGGGCAAAGTGATGCGTTCCACTACGGCCTTCGGATGATGCAAACGGTATTTTGTCATCACCACACATACCCTTCTTTCAGATGCTTCCAGATCAGTCTTCGACCACTTTACTATCCCAAACGAGTAAGTCAGTGTAGACATCGCCCAGGTGTCAATTGCACGTACTGTCCTCCCCTAATCCAAGTAGGTTTTCAATACCTTTACTACCCTCAACATGAATTTATTTTGGATAGCTTCCTTCACTTTCGTATGTGTTATGCCACGCTATTGCATAAAACCTAGATATTTGCGCTCCTCATTTTCAGCCAAGCATTATTATTATTATTATTATTAATTTATTTTCATGAACTCTTTTTCAGAATTTGTAGTTGGATTCAGGTAAGGTGCGGGGTATACCAAGCATCCTCACCTCAAACAATGTCACAATTTGAAAATCTTCTGACTATTCTACAGATGTTAAGGATGGCTGCTTTTTGTAAAGTTAGAAATGTGTTTTTTGGGAGATGAAGCAGATTGATGCTCAGATGCAGATTGTGAGGAATGACTCCAGTGGTGGATAGGACTATATGAACTATATATACACGCTCCATATTATTATTATTATTATTATTCTGTGCAATTGTATTTCCTCTGTTCAAACTGGTAGTTGGAGCGGGCTTATACGCCAAGCCGGAAGTAAAATTGTGTAGTCTTAGTCGAGATTAAGAAATGTCTTTGTATGGTGGCATGTTTTTAATATAACAGATTTCTGCATTTCTGGCTGTACATTTCTAAATAATGGCAATCTTTCAGTGTTTTTCGAAGGACTTCAATTGCTGATATTATGAGGGGAATATAAATACTTCTTCATTGTGTTTTTAGATCTTTTGATTTCTGTGGTAAGTGCCTGATATTTTTGAATTTTTCTGTTCTCTCTTTTTTAGGTTGTTAGTGGAAGGATTATTATTGCAGTTATTATTATTATTATTATTGAATTCTTGTTCAAATGAATTTTTTCAAAAGATTTTGTTAAGTTTGCTACATTCGTTTGCTCTGCTCAGTGAGTAACACTGTTTCCGTGTTTGAACCGGAAGTAATGTGAGGGAAATAATTGACGACAGAAGAATTAGATGCTTTACTTTAATGAAACTCAGAAAGCCCCCGGAACTTTGGAAGTTCTAGGGAGGGAACTCGATAATGTTCGGCGACGTTTGATTTGAGAGTAGCCACTTTGAGTTGTTCGTCCTGAGGTTTTCTGGAAACGTTACAGAAATAGATAGTTGAAGTATCTAGGTTGTGTATGTAAAAGAACGAGAAATTAACGATCTGATGCTTTGTTGTGGATAAATGTGTGACTATCACTGATATATTATAACTGGCTTGTTCTCTTCGGGACGGCAGGCGATTCAAGGGTTAGAGACCTTAATCAAGAGAGAACCATGAGGGGCGGAAATATTATACGGAATTTCTGATGTTTTTGGAAAAACATACACACAGTTTCTCATAGTGGTGTCAATAAGCTGTAGTTGGTTCCGTAATGTGACGTGTCTTCATCTCTTTCTCAGTACTCTACCAATAAAAAGGGAGAATCGAATAACAAGCGGTACCAAACCCAGGTAGCAGAACAGCGCGTAGGATGCGCATACGGCGCAGGTAGCAGAGCGGCGCGGACGTATCTGCTGAATTGCCACAGACAACATGCGCATAAGATGCGCCGTTAGTGTCCCGTCTTGGAAGCGGTACCACCCAGGCGCGGAAATAAGCGCCTCTAAAACGCACTTTTTATGCGCTTAAAACGCTCTTACTTTCTATGCTTAATCCAGTAGTAATATTTGTAGGTTTGAATATAATGTTGATGAGGATCATTTCATTGGAAACAAAACAGTTTTATTTCATTAAACATTTAATGCAACAAATAAGAAAAGGATGCAATTAATGTGACATTTGTCTCAGTCAGATAAAACGCTTTCTCTCACGAAGCTTGTGACCACACTGTGCACTAGCACGTGTCGTTGAGTTACTCTGCCGAAAAATAGTTTGTCAGCTAGTCGGAGTTTCTCAATCCGAGGGTTTCACGAGCCGCCGTCTAAGAACGGCGTTGCGAAAGCCATCTCTGATCATAGAGCAATAACAGTGGGTCGGCCATATTTGTGTGACAAAGCACGCTCTCACACGGAGAAGCGCAAGAACCCATTTAAGATAATAATATTAAAGAAATACATTATTTGAAATTATTATCTTGTTGTCTATACCGAAAAAAACTGTATCTTTTCTCTATGCGCGAAATCTCTCCCCCAGGTATTTCTAAGACCGGCGAGTGACGGACTGAATCATCCACCAACGCAGAGCAAAAATTGCCAGCGACAGGCGCTTGAAATTCCGACCGAATGTTGCTTTTATATTGTCTAGACCCACAAATAGGGTGTTTTTGAAATTTTGTGTACACACAAAACAAGTCAGTTTTCACTTCGACTTGCCTCGCTGTGGTCACTGGAATAAAAAGCTTCCTTTCACGAAGCTTGTGGCCATGCTGTGTTCTAGTACGTGTCGTCGAGTTACTCCGTCAAAAAATAGTTCGTCAGCGAGTCAATGCAGGGAAGCAAAACAGAAATTTCGATTCAATGGAAGAAGAAGAATTCAAGAAATAATATGAACGATAACTTTTTAGAAGGTATTTTGAATTAACTTGAATGTACATTAAACAAATAAAAAGCATCTTAACCGCGATTTTTATGCGCGTTTTCAAAACCTCTAAGAACTAGACTCCTCACATTCATCTCCCGAAATCTGTGAATAAACTCCGGGGAATCTACAGAAATTATAATTCCAAAAATATTTAGTGCATTTAAAGTGCATACAAACAGTGATTTTTTAATGCGCATCTGGAATGCGCCACAAATGCGCATCCTATGCGCTGCTCTGCTACTCGGGAAGGGGCTGTGAGATTATGCGCACAGTAAATATAGCTTTATGAGAAATTACGTGCTCTAAAGTTCTGCAAGCGACGGTCGGTTCTCTTAAACTAATGACTCTACCAATCGGACGGGTTTCCCCCTCCTCCGAGTATCAAGACCTCGGCTTCCATGTTCATCCACGTAGGAGTCCCTACATTTCTAAGGGAAAACAGTTTCCTCTTGATGCTGATAGCTCACCTTCTTCTTAATCAGTGTCCTAATTTGTAAGTACTGTAATGATTCAAGAGAAACTAAATTAAAAGAAATTAATAGTTATCCATTTATTGAGGGAAAGAGGAGAGTAAGGCCGACGAAAGGGCTCCTGTTCTATGATGAAAATAAATGTATTAAATAGGTACATAAAAAGGAAAGTGACTCACTCAGTAATTTTTCACTAACTTTCTGACGATTATACGAATAACGCATCTTATTATCACATTGAATAAATACATAATACAAAATGAGTTAAAATTAAAATTCTATTCTATTTTGTAATATAGTAAATAGAAGTATTTTCATTGAGTAGTAAAAATATATTATACGGAAATCATGAATTGCATCAATTCTCACCAAACTTTCCAAATGCCCAGATCTGAGTCCCTCCCACCAAGAAAAAAATCCTGGATACACCACTGCGGCCAACACACAACAATGACACCAGAATCAAAATAAAATTGGTCTATGTTTTGGAATCTACTGAAGACATGACATGTGAAGGGTTGGGAGCTTAAATGAGCCATATTGTTAAAGTTTGAAACAATGAGATATTAAGTTAGGTTACAGTTAACAAGTATTTATTTTCTGGAGTACAGTTATTATTGGTCTCTGTTCAATTTGAGACACTGTGCACCATGTCAGATTACTTAAAAACAATTCATTCCACGTATCTAACAGGAATAATTGTGCAAATTTTTATAGCCTTGGGTTTGATACATTTTTTATTTGACATCCTTATGTACACCATATAACTTACTATCTCACTGTGGAAACTGAAAAACAAGACAAAGAACTGTATAGACTTATATTTTCTTTCTCAAATCTATAACTTGGATTTAGATTTGATAATTGAAGTAAACCACATCTTATTTTAATCCTATATCAATTGTATGGACTAAAATGGAAAAACAGTCTCTTTCATTTCTATGATAGTGTTCTTTATTTTGATTTCTTTGAATTAGTATTGTATATAATTGATATATTAGAATTATATCAACTATAATTGGGCTCTACAATCCTAGGAACTAGTCTACCTAAGATACAATTTACTTCAAATAATAAAAGAAAAATTTCCTTAAATGCTATTCAATGTTGTTTTATTTTCATAAAAAACACTATCTATTAAAGAAAATTTAAGAAATAAAGAAACTTGTAACAGAAACTTCAGATGGTTGTAAGTTTATCCATGTAATATGAGTAAGATGTACTGTTTATCCCTGTAAATTAAATATGAATATATTTGGAATCAAATGCTTTATTGATTTTCTTTACTTGCTGATAATATTTGAAAAGCATTCGCGTTAAACTGATTTTTAGCAAACCTCTCTCTTAACAGGATCTCTTTCAATGACAACCCAGTACCAAAGTGTGTTGTATTAATATAATACAGTAAAGCAATAATAACAAAAGTTCAAATAATTTACCCTATTTGAGGACTCACAGTTTGGATACAATATTTATATATGGAGCTCATAAATAAGAAATAAAATCACCAACTGAGGAACTGCCTTGAGATTTAACTTAAAGTGTGTATGTGATCACATTATGACTACAATATTTAAGGTAACCCTTAAATAGAGAAATAATTATCAACACAAATAACTGCTTTACATGTTAAATTCATAATTTTTTTCTTCAGTTTCTCTTGTTTCTACCATTTTTAAATTTCCACGGGTAGCTTTAACTATAATGCTAATAATATTGATATTGATGATATTGATTGTTTTGGTGTTGAAAATCCCACCTAACTTTTCCCTCTACATCTTAACATAAGTGTTTAATTAAAAAAAAACGGAAATATTAAAAATGTATATGTCATATTCTTTTATTGATTTTGAGCTTTGTTTAGTACATTCTTACAATAATCAATTTTGTTTAGTGCAAACAGATTGTTAATTTATTAATTTGTTGACCAAAACATTCAAATTGAAGATACATTGTTACAGATTCCTATTGCTTCATTAGTGTTAAGTCTTACATATTCCTCTTAACTTACATGTTATCTAACCATTTTTACAACAGGTGCTATCAATTTTAAGTACATTATTGATAAATATTCTGATGAAGTCTGTTATAATGGGGAAAATATAAAAGGACATTAAATGTTGATAAAATCCAAAAGTCTGAGTCTCAGTGTGTTCCACTTAAATTCAGAATTTCGCTAAACATGATGTCAATACCACGCACATATTGATATAAATATCACCACCATTCCGTAAATCATAATCATCTACTTCTTGAAAAAAAATACGTTCAACAATTACCTTATTCATCCGAATATAATTTTATCGATATTTGCTATTCCCAAATTTGACAGTAGCCTCACATTATGGTACATTCACATATACGATCCAAATAGAATAAAGTTTCCGTAATGCAGCTTCGGTCGATTTCTTCATCTTCGTCATGGGCATCCTTGATAATTATCGTTCTCTTTTGATTTTCTATAATTGCGTCTCCCGATATATGAGTGACAGAACATAAATAGTTCTCTGCTGGACCGAGTCTTATAGCTCTCAGTGAATCTGAAGAATTACTGGCAGACGATTCTTCATATGCGTCAGCATCAATCTTTTGAATGGTTAGTGATTTATTTTTAGTTTTCATAGAAACACCTTCCTTTGATTTCGTCTGAACCATTTTATCTGCCACTGTTTTCTTGATTTTTACATCTTCCTTAGTGACTCGAACTGATGCATTTTTACTCATTGTAGATGTTGATGATATGAAATTTGAATCCCCAGAAACTAAACCTTCTGACAACGCTTTAACAATTCTCTCTCTATGACCAAAGTCATGCACGGGCATCCCGCTACCTCTTTAACTCCAAATCGGCAGTTCTTCTCATGTTTGTTGGCTAACAACAGTTGACGCCCTTCCTTTGAAATGGTCAACCACGGTCGATTATAGTGGTTTCGTCTTAAGACGGCCATGATTCGTAGTATTGTATTTTGGTGTAGTGCAAGATGTAGCTCTAAGTAAGACCTTCTTTCAATACATAAAATATATTTGTTAACTGAGGCAAACAGTTTTTCTCAGACATCACCTATTGTTTAAGAACTCTTCAAATTTTCAAGGTTAATTATTGTTACACTTTTTTAGATTGGTTATTTTATATTAGTTGGAACAATATCTTGTGTTATTTATTAGGAGAAAAATGTGTCGATAATATTTTCATGAAGTAATGAAGCAAGCGAATAAGAACACTTACCAATATTAATCCTACATCACAATTTTTCGGTGGAGTTTCGTGACCGGGTCCGTTGTTTCTCTCTACCATCCTCGACAAGGACTCAGAAGCTGTGACTGTAGAGACATCTTATTTAAAATATTTTTTTTGTGGAAATTGACGAAATTTTACCCTGAAGCCTACAGTCCTTTGAGCTGTATGCTCAGATACATCACTTTCAAACCTGTATTCTTCTGACGAAGGGAATTAGGCCACGAAACAAAGGCTGAAGTATGACTGTACCTCCGATTAATTCGCGGAAAGCATGAAATGGTCCTAATCTCACCTTATAAATGTAAAGAGAGTTATTTGAAGCTTGCACCTTGTTCTCGCAGTGGGGGAGGGGGGCGGCTCCTTCCAACTTCCTAAATTTCGGACTTTTTCATTTTTTCGCAAATAACTCGTAAAGGACGTATTTTTAGACAAATTTGTTCTTACATAAATTACAGTTTATAAAATTCTGCATTGAATAAATACATGACAGGTGAAATTCCGTCAACAGGTTACAATTCTGGGCAAATTCAAGAGATATGATTTTTTCCTTTTCCACAAAAAAGCACATTTATCTCTTTGTTCCCTTTTTTGTGTAGCTAAATGTATTGGATAAACAATAACACAGTGTTTTACGTTTTTTGTCTTCTAATACTGTGTCAAATGTAACATTTAAGCGTATTAAGCTAAAATTTTATGTTTTCGTTTTCTCGCGAATAACTCAGACGCATTTCTCAGTAGATTGTACTAATAAGCACCCTATGCTGTACATCGAATGAGTATATTTCTTTAAAATTCCGAAAAGTGATGACTATGTAAATTTATAAAAGCTTAATTTTTTGGATTTTGTCAAAGAAAACGTGTTTTCAACTTGAAACACAGATTTCATGCCAGCATAATTGGAACAAAAAAAGAAAAATAGGAGGGAAATTTAAATGTGAATTTTGTAGAATTGACTGTCTATTTAAATCGGGATGGATAGAGGCTCCTAGAAAACAGATGAAACCTAATTCACGTGCTTTTTTATCTATGGATTGAGAATGTTTTGGGAGAATTTCCAAAATCATAACTTAAAACATTCATTAAGTTTTTCATTATGTAATAAAGCACGAGAGGGGACAGGTAGAGAAGAAATGGATTTAGCACACGAAGCTCTGTGTTTGTTCATCCTGGTGTTGAGAGAAGTAGTTGTTTCTCCTACATGAACACTTTTACAGATGATGGAAGCTCGAAGATAAATACAATTTCTGGAGGTGCATTCACTGGATTGATGGATTTTGTGTGTATATTGAGGGACCGGACTAGTAAAAGATGTATCATTGATTCTTCTACTCGTAAATTACGTTTCATTTGGTCCCGAGGAACCTCTACCCATACCAATTTTAATAGTCAACAGTAAATTCTATGAANTATATATATATATATATATATATATATATATATATATATATATTTACCAATGGTGTAGTGGTAACCATTAATTACCATACCCACTAAGCACTTATTCAAAGTCTCAATGGACTGATTTAACGAAGGGCGGGATACTGCCCATTTAATAACATGAAACACACACATTTAAGGTATGAAAACACTCACAGCTTTGATAAAATTAGCTTTAATTAACTAGCTACTTACATTTCTTAAAGCTAAATTACTATGCTACTCATGCACACAATTCCGCTCAACTCTCCCCAAAAAATCACACGTTTTACTAATTCACTATCTTTTTAACAAAGTGGTGTTGGTATTTTATGAGTCTCAACATTTTGGTCTTCTTCCTAAGATACTTTACACATCATTCATTTGCAAAACGAAGCTAAATTGTCTTTTTCTTTATAACAGACAATGACATTACCATCTTCAGTCAAAAGTTCTAGGTATGGAGCACTCGCGTAAACAAGTCCTAGCAAACACTGATCGCCTCTGCCCAGTACTGGTCGCAACCAGTCATGCCCATTTACCTTACTTATTAATACCAATTAAAGATGAGCTGCCCTTCACCGAATCTCGTGGGCGTGCCAGGTTCTTTCAGGATCAATGACCCAGAAGGGTCTCGCCACCTTCCGCTCCCCCGTCCTACAGCTGACTGGTAGACGCCGAAGGTCCGTAGACGCCGCCCCTCGAGAATCATTCACAGTCGACACCGGTCACCTCGAAGTTGTTTAGCGGCCTAATTATAGTTCTTTGCCATTTAGTCTGATTAAGCAACTCCCAGACCTCGAGTTGTACACAACGAGAGATTTCTTCAAAGAGCGGAGCCACTTAACGACTCGAAGATCTGTTGATCATTTGATATAACACCAAGTTCCTCGTCCTACATATTAATGAGATAACAAGTTAATGACTCATCATGAGGATGTTCGAGTAAACTTCGGAGCGATAGCCGTGATCATAATTTAGATGTAGTCAGAGTAATCAGTTCTACTCATCAACTCAAAATAACCATCTGTTAACTGGAAAAAGTGAGATACGCTTCCACATGTGCAAGCGAAATCTCTTCAAGTTAATTGATTGTGGGCCAAAGACTCTTGTTGCAAATTGTGTAATTTTTCTTGTGGTGATATTATAATTGAAGAAAAGTTAATTATGAACAGTAATTTCATCAGTACAATGAACTTTGGTAAGAAGTTCATAAATCTGAGTAATTTTCAAGCGGACTCTGTCCTTACAAAGTGATTATTGTAGTGAAATTGTAAAATGTTTTATAGTAATTAGTATTTGTAGTTTTTTGGGGGAAGTGAAAGTGGGAAAATTCTTCAGTGTTATCTTTGTATGAAGAGTAAATGATTAAACCAGTGTTTATAAAAGCTGTGTTTCTTTTACGAAAGATTATTGCATATTCCACGTAGATAATGAGCCAAACCTCGATCCCAATTTTATATCTTTATAATAGGAGGACATCTTGTAACCCTGAGAACGCTTGCCGAGTGGGCTAGGTAAATGTAGTTATTAATTAATTTCTTTTTATTCATATACCCCATTTTGTATTACAATTGACGCCGCAACGTTGAGCTGGCAACCCTCCATTTTATTTTATTACTATATATATATATATATATATATATATATATATATCACATACATGTGTGTGATGTAAAATAAATCACATGAAAGTCTCTCACGTAAATGTGTGACATACATGAGTAAATATATATTGTAACAAATAAGTAATTAATTTAGACTGTTTCTTAATTTAACTGTGGTCTCAGTTGAACAATTATTTGTTAAATGGGTCACTTGGTAAAATACTGCATCGCGAAGAAGAGATGAGAAGGTATGTATTGGGATCAGCAAAAAGAGAAAGTTGGGTGTCTGGTTAACATCATATTCTAATAAAGGAGGACCAGAGGCCCCGAACCTTTCTGGGAACTATGGAACGGGGAATAATATCTCATGGCCCTGCGAAATGTTTTTGACATCGTGTCGAGCTGTTCTGGAGTCGCGCCTGAACTGGATACGATGGAAAACAAAGAGTATATTCAAGGGTCTAGGCAGTCCCGGAGGGAAAGGGGGAGTACAGTGCCTGTTTGAGGTCGATAGGCGATATTTTCGCGCTTTGAGACCAATAGAGGAGAAATTAAACAGACACGGTCACGAGACAAAGCCGATAGCTGGATGGGCCATACATCATATGACCAGAGGGTTGACGACGATTGGTCAGAATAACGAGGTTATCAACCAAAGGAAGGAGGTTACTTCAGACCTAGTAAGGGATTATCATGGATTATTATTGGACAGACTAATTGTGACGTATGTCGAAGGGCGGAGCCTTGTCGTCTCACGTCGTAGAGGGATGGGGCAAGATGCTACTTTAGGAAGAGCTTCGTGTAACATGGAGAGGATTTTATGACAGATATTAACGATTAACACTCGGAATGGTTGCTCTCGAACATTGATGAATTAGAAGTTCGACGTTGTCAGTTTCTATAGTCTACCATTATGACTATGACTGTTCAACGCGTCTTCATCAGTTGCATAAATGATCTATGACTGATTGTATCGTTCGATCATTAGTTACGGTGAATAATGTTGTAATCAGTGCGGATCGTGATCGACAAAAATATATCGGAAACGATCGAACTTTGGGACCGTGATCGATACGCAGTGATTAAAATCAACATGTGATCGATAATTTCGGTGATGGATGGAGGTTGGTATTCGATAACGGCAGCTGCGAATCCTGATCGAATCCACGGCGCTATGGTACAGCATCTTGACTGATGGACGCCTTCGCAACTTCTAGAGGCACAATTCCCGGCGGTTATCAGCACCGAGGTAGGAACTTTGTAATATGGAAATGACGGCTTTCAACAGCAAGTGATTTTTTGTGTCAATTTGATTCAGATGTCATATGTGGAAGACTTTTGGCTCTGACATAAGCTCCCTAATTTATCAGTAAACTCGGTGTAATCAAAGACAGTGCAATTATTAATCAATGAATTACAAGTGTATTATGACTAACCTTCAGCTAATTAATGTGTGTATTATTAAGTATGTGAATGTCATTCATAAATGTAGAAGATGATTGTCCATGGAAACCATTGATAGTGTGAAAATAGTATTCTTGTATGTTTGTGTAAATTCCATGCTAGGTCTTATTTTGGGGGGAAGTGTTATTGGGTAGTAAATTGTATGGGAAATGTTAATGTATTTTGTTAATAGAGTAATTATACTAATTTTCATGAACAAGTGTGTTTTCTTTGTGAAGAATTAATATGTGTGACACGATATAAATTGGCCGACTCCCACAACCTTGTCCGTAATATATCGTCATATTAAGTAATTATATTTGGCTATTAGAGGTCCAATAACAGCATCAATTATTGAATCTATTGAGTACGCAAGGTAAGTGACAAATCATTTACCATTATGCGTCTGCTTTACCTTCATAATGTTGGTATCACAAGTGTGGAAATTATTAATTAGATTAAAATTGGTACCCCTATTTCATAATTATTTAAATAATTCAATCATGTTACAATTGGCACCCCTTGACGGGAGCCATTTTGTTGTCAAATTGCCTTTTTTATTAATTATGTTAGTCATATATATAAGAGATATTAATCTACGTGACTGACGATATTGGAAGCCGAAACAGATTCGTTCGATGTGTGAGTGACGTTTGAGTGTTTCTGTATCTATATTTTTATTATCTGTTAACGTTTTAATTGCTAGAAGACAGTAGAGCCGCATTATTTTCAAGATTTCCGTAGTATGTCGCAGCACGATAGTGAAATCAGCCTTTTTATTAAAAGCCTTGACGCTTTTTAAAGAGCCGGCCGATAATGAATGAAACATTTATTGTGTTAAATGGCTGATGTTTATAAAGTTCTTGGTCTTCGCCACCAGCTAATAAAATGGACTACTTATTTCTTTTCTGGCTAAATATTTTCAGCTATTTTAAAGCTGACTCTTTGCCACCAGATAATCGAAAAGAGGATTTTCTGCTAATTAAGATTAATTACATTCACTGCAATATATTTCGGATAAGGGTAACAATTTAAGGATATTGGCTTTAGTTTTTGAGAAAGACGTATAATAACACCTATTCATTAATTCAATTTTTTTATTTTAATAATTTAACAACAATTGCACATATTTAAGTCTTAGATGGTCTACTTGTTTTTATGGTTTTTATCTTTTGAACGTAAGCTCCAATCAATTGTATTTCTCCTTGGGGTGTTTGACACCCCAGTTTAGGAGTTGATTTGAAACACCCTTTTAGGAGTTGATTGGAAATAATATTTTTACAAAATATTGAGAAAAGACAATTATCTAATATTTAATTATTTTAGATAATCAATTTTCTAAAAACAATCGATTTTTTGGGGAGTGCTGGAAAGTCATAGACATGGAATTGAATATGGAAAAATTTAACTTCCACTTATGAGTAATGAAAGAAGAGAATATAAAAAGATTAATATTCCAATAGATTCAATAAATTTACTGTACAGATTCCCTATGTCTTCGTTGACTAGAGATTCCATTCTTATGAATTTGTTTGTCAACAAAAAAAACACTAAGGCTATCGTTAAGTTAGTATATGTAAACTAGATAATTTAGTGATAGGTATTTATTGTTACAATGTTGTGCTTTAGTCCTGTATGTATGTTTTTAAATTATTAAATTAGATTTTTTTCTGTATGTCTTGAATTTTGTATGTTACCAACAAAGACTGATTCATAGATATTTGAAAATTATCATGGATACTTGGAAATCTTATCTGTTAGACATATACACATTGAATTATATATAACTTAATTATTATTATTTCATATATTTATTCTCATTTCATTAATTAGCTATTATTCCAACTGATGTGTTCATGAATGAGGAGGATGCATATTGTTGAAAAATGGAAATGATTAATAAATGAAATGAATTATTTGTATATTAAAGCAAGAAAAACTATCATGGCATTGAGAATCATGACAAACGTCCAAAGGAGACAGTCAATCGATTGGAACTTACATTGAAAATATAAGGAGACTAACAATATGTGCACCATCTTAGGGGCATAAACGTGCAATTTTAAAATGTTTAAAGGAAAAAATTGTATTAATGAAATTGGTATAGAATGCTACTTTGTGATTGGAATAGATATTGTGAATAGAAGTGATCTATAGAATCTATATCTTGTGAATCTATAGAAGTAAAATTGGTATAGATCTTGGTATCGTTATAACTAAGATCTGGATCGTTATTCATGTTCAAAAAAGTTAACTGTTATAAACTGATAGCGTAGTTCAATGATGACGTGAAATATTTACAAATATTTGGTAAACATTTTTGAAAATGTATATTGAAAATTTACCATGTTTTGCAAATTGTAGAGAGTGCTATAAATTATTACAATCCAGGTTTGCAGTTTTAACATATTACATTTCATGCGTTTTCATTTGAAATCCAAAGCCAAAATTACAAAGTTGTTACCTTTTACTAAATATATTTCAGTGAATGTAATAAATCTTATTGAGTGGCTGAAAGACCTCTTTTTGATTAAATAGCGGCCGAGAGTCAATCTCTTTATAAGATGGCTGAAAATGTTTAGCCAGATAATAAATAAATATACCAATTTATCATCTAGCTGCGAAGACGAGGTACTTTATAAAAAGATTGAAAATCTTCAGCTTAAATGTTTCGTTATTTTTCGACATTTAATTTATTCTTGTAAGGTCACTGACTGATTGAAAAACCTGAAAGTTAGGTAGAATGGGACAACTAAGAAAAACCCCAGTCCTATATTTTTGCGTTCTTTTTGAGTTATGTGTTGATCTGAATCATAAAGTTTCTCAGGAAGGTCAAGTTCACCATTCCATTTTCTAGAAAGAACATTTTTAGATACGTGAGACATAGTTCTAGATTGGTATTGTATTATTGTTACATAGTGTAGAACTTAGCGTATTTTTAGTTTAAATTTGTCAGGTTTTGTTGGGGGCGTACCTAGGCGGGATATGGGATATCAATACTCCCCCTCGAAATTAAAAGAAATTTGTCTTTCTTTGTGTATCTCCTAATATTTGTGTATTAATATTCACACAAACACTTTTGGCCCATGAAAACGCAAAAATATTTGTACATCAGAAATTATTAGTTTGATCTACACCATAATTTATTGGGGGAATCACTTTGTTAGAACTGTCCTGTGAACTAAATTTGAACTAAATTGGTTGGTTATGTGGCGGGAAATTCAAACAATCCACGAGTGTCCCCCGTGCACATGTGCTTTTCTCTCCCCAACGTTTCTTATGTTAAGAATGCTGATTGAGTTGTTCCTTGGTTCTTCTTGAGACCAAAAGCATCGAGAGATCTATTGCTATGAAGTAATTTGCCCGAATACCTTGCTTCCACATAAGCTATAAATAAACTACAACGTCAAAGTCAATGAAAATCGATCACGTAAGAAATATCTTGAAATGAGCAAATTGAGAAACACAACGAAACGTAAATGCAAAAGAAATATTTTATTACCATTTGATATGTTGAATACAACATTGTAACACCAATTGTGTTCGTTTGAAGCAAAACAGATAGTTATGATAAACGATGAAAGTGTATTCCCTTGGAGAACGAAAGTCAAAAATGTTCGTTCGGTTCGATTACCAAGAGGTGACGTCACCTTTACGGCGGATAACCGCAACAAGACGTTTAAGGCATGGACGACACTAAACGGTTCAATGTGTCTGTTGGAATTTTTCTCCATTCCTGCCGCACATATTCCTGTAGTTGTTGTATATTGTGCGGACGACGATGGGCTGTCTTCCTCTTAATAATTCTCCAAGTATTCTCTATAGGAGAGAGATCCGGACTTGCTGCTGGCCACTGTAAAACAGGGATACGTTTCGTACGTAGCCATGTTTGTGTTATCTTCGCCGTATGGAGCCGTGCGTTGTCGGAAAATATATCGTTTTCTGCCAAACAATCGCTGCTCTGATGGGCGTAGATTCATGTCGAGAACACTTACATAGTCTGGAGCCTCTATTGTACCCGTACAAAAACTCAAATTGCCAACCCCATTCGCTGCCATGCAACGGCACACCGTCACAGAGCTTGGTTTAAGAACCACGCGCTTGTACCAGGATGGATCGTTTGCTTCATCTTTCTTCCTAATAATCTTTCGGTGAATATTTCCATATAAAACTTGAAAAATGGATCCATCTGTCTTCAGTACCTTTGTTCACTGATATGGAGTCCAGCTGAGGTGAGATTTGGCCCCCGCAACACGCTGACGTTTATTCGATGAAGTGAGAAACGGCTTACGTCTCACTTTGTAGAATGCATATCCACATCTTTTGATAAATCGACGCGTAGATGCTCCGGAAATACTTTGTTCAAACTTCCAAAACTTTGTCGCCCATGTGACTAGGTCTGCGACTATTTTTACGAATATGTCGGTGAAACAGGCGTACTTCCCAATCCGTCAACGTTAGCTTCGGACCGGGTGCCTTTCCCGGACAGCTGTTTACCTTAGCAGCGAAATACCTTCTTGGTGCTGTTGTATGATTTGATTGCGTATTGCAAGATCCGTAACTCATCCCCTTGCCATGCTTCTGCTTAACACTGATAACGATCGCAAATTGGTCGCCCTTATATGCTGTTTGCTTTCTCCGATGTCACTGACACAGAATTGTGCGCGAAACGGCTGGAATATTCTCGTTCTTTCCACTGAACGAACTTTATTCAAAGCGTTGGGGTTCAGAATGCCCCTTTTAAACCAACTTTCATATCATTCTTTTTTTTCATTTGTGACACTTGTATATAGTCTACAACTACATATAACTAAACATTTTCAAACGTTTCGGTGAAATTGACGTTGACGTTGTAGTTTATTATATCACCTTGTTTCTGATTGTCTGTGAATAATACAAATCTTACTTTTCATTTGCACATATTTTAATTATAGATAATCGTATTGGATTCGTCAAACGTTTTTTAATCTAAGCTAAACTAGTGTTGAAGTGCAATTTTTAAATGTTCTTTTCTGCTAGTTATGTAATACGTAATTTAAAATATGTGTTCTTCTGTTTGAGGAATGTAAAAGACAATGGAAAAACAAATTTTGCGCTTATGTCCTTAAAGTGAAATATAGAACTTGTCAAATGTACGTACAATACACGTGCGGTAAATCGCTATCTTGGGAAGAAGTATCAACAGTTAACGACATATATGCGAATCGGAAGGTATTTATAAATACACATGTCAAAATTATTGAACGACTTATATGCGAAGCAAGGTACAACGAGGACTGATAGTAATTATTTTCACCAGTTCTTATGCATTTCTGGAATATTTGTCTCTGAACATTAGTGACGAAATGGTTGTGAATGAGGTAGACTGATCAAAAAACGGTTCTAACGTATTATATTATTTTCAAATATTATTTCTGGACAAGTTTCTTCTTTCATATGCATGGAGGTATTAGCATTTGGCATTGAATTTCCTTAATAATAACCTAAATTTATTTTGTTCGTTTTAGTATGCGGTTTAAATAAAAGCTTGTTTTTAAAAAGGGTTTTTATTTATTATTTTTTAAGTGTTTGGGAAGTTGAAGAATCTTTGAGTGTGGAGTACTCAACGTGGCACACGTCGTTGAAAATTGTTTAAGTATTTAGTTGTTATGAATTACTTTAAATATTTACCTGAATACAAAATAAATTACCAATAAAATTAAATAAAGAAAAGTGGGTGTTCCAGTGGGTCAGCACACCATCGTAGAAAAGTATATCTGTGTATCAGAAGTTTCAAAGTTATTTTATAATATTTCATTACTGATGCATTAATGTCATCTTATGCAGTAAAATATTTTTTGACAAAATGGAGAAAGTAATTGGGAGCACCACAGGAAAATAAATCTTTGCAGAATATGCCTATGTTAATCAACAAGAATACATTCTTGATAATTTTCTACAAGGTTGGAATTATTACCATATTATTCATTCATATAAAATAATATTTATTAACACATATTTACGGATAAATCACCATATTAGCGCATCGAATTCTAAAGGAAGCTGCCCCTACTGGAAAAACAGGAAGGTGAATGAAAGTAATAAACCGGCTTGATATTATGAAAAGGAATAAAACACTTAAAGAAAATTAATTAGTCCAATATACACCACAAAAAAGTTGTTTAACAGATATCTACTTTAACTCTGTAAAAATCAGAAAAGAACAATTTATTAATGAAAGTACGATTTCGAAATACGATTGAAACTTTGACTGCGTGGAGTCAGCGTGACTTAGTTGACTGCTGGCTGGACGCGGCCGAGGATCGATCCCAAGTGAGGTATGGGACTTTTTCCTCATACTTCAACGACCAGACTGACATCCTAGCCGACACAACGGGCTATAAAAGGAGTTCCGGGTCTGTCTAGGGGATCAAACAGACCGGAGCGAGATGCTGGCCACACTCTTCCTCCTAGTACCGAAGGCTTATAAATTGCGGAGTTCTACCCTCCGCGTCCCTCATGGGTGCTACTTTAGGGTCTTTTGTGAGACAGTTCGAGTTATGAAGATTTCGAAACACTAATGAGTAATTGACTGAGTTCGACTACTTAACAATCGTTTCCGTGCACTATTATTTCATGACTTCTTGTAAGACGTGACGAGGTTCAGGCCATGAAGCCTACTGTCCCACTTAACCACTTGAAATGAGTGAAGAAATTGTGAAAAAAGAGATGCTTGGTTGGGTTTCAACTTTATCGATGTGGCTTAATACGTGATCAATGATGAAAAAGTAAACTGGAATATTTGAAAATTATAAAATCGAATTCAGTTCTTCAAACCAAATTTATTAGCCCAGCAAATTCAAATGAAATGTTTTTTCGCAGTAATCTGTATTACTAAATGACATATTTTTTATGATTAAACTGGTTAATCTGAGTAAATATCTCAAAAAATATTTAATAATGAATATAATATTTTTGAAAATAAAACACCAAGATAACGTTTCGTCAGGCTAATAATTAATTGCCGTATCATTAATTTAAGAATTTTGGAATAAAAGCAGATTTTCCTCTTATTACTACGTGAATGGTTTAACTGATTCTGGGAGAAAATATTTAGAATAATGGCGGTCGTTCGAATGAGTCACTTCAACCATTTTGAACATTTGCAAAAAATAAAAACGGCCTTAATGAACCTCTAACATAATACTTTACAGCTTGTCACCACGATCACTCCACATCCGAACATTGACATGATCAAACATGACCTAAAACATAACTTGGCATATATTAACTTCAGATATATTAATTTGCAACTCCATTTTTCTGTTCAGAGTTGCCAGATTAGGAGTTTCACTCCTAACCTAAGTGTTTTTTTAGTATTCGGAGGACAATTTAGAAGGAGAATTGTTTCAGTTTTTTTCAGGGACTTTTATAATATCGACATTTTATATTAACTTTAGATAAAGACGATTTAAAGTTGTTCTTTCATATACATTTCACTAAACAGTCACAACTAAATCTTCCCACTTATAGAACAGGAGTAAAATTTCGTACCGTATACTTTAAAATAATAACCCGAAAACAATCAAATAAAAGGCAATGCGAGTCTTCTTGTTTTCTTATCGTGTTTGAGTTCCCAATAAATCTTATGAAGATGTCGCCATCGGAAATCATTTCGTCAAAGTTCCCACGTTTAATTTTTCATATCACTAAGAATCGCTCCAGAAGTAATAATATAATTGTAATTTGAAAAAAAAGCGTAAAACTGTATTAACGATTACAAACCTATTTTTAAATAAATTATTTTATTTATAATTTTTTATAAAAAGTTCTCTTTTAGTTTCTAATTTATGAACAGTTTTTTATTATTTCATTCACATGAATAATATATCTACAACGTTCCTGCATCCTTAACTTTTACAACGATACAACAATATTTTTTTAAAGACACATTAAAAATTTCCTTTATTCTGGAATAAGAATGAAGGTTGACTCAAAAATGAGTCTGTCATGTGGTTCTTGAAGTTAAGCAGAATTCGACGTTGAAAAGGTATAATCTTGATGCTCTTCGTTCCCATGCATATTCTGATAATTTAACTTTTTGAAAATTTGAGTGAAATCGGAATGTTAACAACAAATATTGGCAGTAACGTACAACCGTATACGAATTGTCATAAATTGTCATAATTGGTGATAAATCGCCGATACTGCTAAACAAGAAAATACATGCTGCCCCGGCAGCGTTGTCATGAACCGCATAGTAATAATTGACAAACGGAAAGTCAAGGAGCGGGTTGTCACAATACGGTACATTCACTACTCCCCAGTCATCACCGATGTTTTTCTAGTGCTGTAATTATATCATTCCTAATAGACTAGATGAATGATTAGCATAACAAAGAAAATACACCAGTTTCGTTATGTATGAACCACCACAATAAAGATAAACGTATCTTCTATATTTATCGCTGTAATGATGTAATATTTTATGTTGAATTCTTTGTTTGCAAAAAACGTGTGGTGTGAAATGTTCATAAAACTATATACCAATTAATTTCATAGCACAGCGGTTGGTAAGTAAGTACTGGCCGAAGTATGTTCAATATAATTTAACAAAAAATAATTAATCATTTTAAAGGATAAAGATAGTAAGTACGTTTATTTTTACTAAGATCTGCTAAAGTGAAATATGTATGGAGGAATTCGGCATTGCATTTCCTTAATTAAAACCTAAACATTTCTTTTCATTTTAGTACATGGCTTAAATAAAAGCTTGTTTTAAAAAAAGTTTTTTATTTATTATTTTATACTTCTTATTTTAAGAATTTGTTTATTTCTTTGTCATAATAACTAATCTTGCTTGTTCACGTGTATGTAATACTAAAAATAATTTTTAAACACAAACTTTTATTTAGTATAAATAAATAACACAAATGTGATAGCGTCCATGTTGTACACCTTCCGATAGCTCAAAAATCCTTTTGAGTGGCGATCGTAAGAAGTTCCTTCACCGTTATAATGAAAGAAAAAGAGGTTATGCAATTCATTATACTTA
The DNA here is from genome assembly GCA_002313205.1 of Laupala kohalensis. NCBI lineage: Eukaryota > Metazoa > Arthropoda > Insecta > Orthoptera > Trigonidiidae > Laupala > Laupala kohalensis. The sequence goes on along the minus strand of NNCF01128814.1, from coordinate 347,660 downwards.
TTTGTATGAAGAAACGTATCGCATTTCAGGGGAAAATAATCCACTGACAGCTATCTCTCAATATAACTGTAAGTAAGAAAACTTTTAAAAAGTTTTTGAGTTAGACATCATAATTTTTCTTTATCAAAAATTGTATATATGTGTGCCAAAATTCAGCACAATCTGTTGGTGTGAACTGATTTGAAATGCATTTGCAAGATTTGGCCCAATTTCACTAATTAACTTACTGGTGAAATTAAATAAACCTTGTAAAATAACTTAAGCCAATATTTTATATATTTGTACTGAACAATCAAGTTTCAGAACCAGCTCAAATATTTATTTGTTGCGAGAGGTCTCTTTGCCCGAAACGTCTCTAACACCGAGGACGACTGCCCACGCTGCAGTTGCAGATGAAACGGTTATGGGAAAGACATTTTAGACCACAGTTTAATTTCTCGAAAATGTCAAATGACTCCGTCTGAGAAAACCATTATTTAACTGTTTTTTGGACAGATTGAAGTGTGATAAATGTGATAATGGAGGTTTATATTGAGACCTTGGATTAATTGGTTTAACGAATGAACCACGATCTCAAAAATATAAGCAAATACAAGGGTAACAAACTGAAACGCGTAGAAGGAGACGTTGCGGATGGTCTGCAGACACTGGGGTGTGGTCTGCAGCGCACAAGCTAGAACTTGTAGGGACCTTTCGAAATAATAAAATATAAAATTCAATGTAAAAGACTGCGAGCAAGAGCGGACGTAAGGGACAGTCGAATCCCCAAGCGGCTTCGGGTGAGCGTGAGAACTGCGAAGGGCAGCGAATGTCTCTTGGGACACGGCTCCCAAAAAAGAGGCGAGGTTTTAAAAAGGGAACTTTTGGCAATGGTTTCGGCATACTACAAAATGGGTCTAAATTCAAAAGAAGCAATAAAACTAGGGTGCAGCAGAAGCAAGTTGCAACTCGCTGAGGGGAGACACCACATCAAAAAGGGGCCGCACTATCATAAAAACATAAAACTGGGTGTCAAAAGAACTTGCCGCAGAAGCCACTGCGTAGGGAAAAATTGAACAAAGGACATTATTCCCTAGAAAAAAACAAAATGGCCGACCGACCTTCTTTTAGAACCATAGAACTCTGAAGAGAAAGAAACATTTCGTGAACCAATCTAAATTCAGTGTAGGCGGAGCCGAAAGTAGCAATTGGCAACAGGCTACAGAAACACACCTCTTAGAATATACCCAATAGAAATTGTGTGTGTGTGGGGGGGGTGCTGAAATAGACCTAAAACTTTACTTGGGAGCGTTCAAAAGTAGAGGAATACCACGTGAGCAAAATTTGTCAATAAAAAGCAGAGCAGAGAAGCAGAAAGGTTGATTTTTAGTTTGATTTTCAGAGGATTTTTGTTGTGATTCTGAGTCGATTCGGGAGATGATTCTCCGTGCTGATTTTTCTATTTTTGATTCGACTGATTTTCTATTCGGATTCTGAGTTGATTTAGTGTAAAATTCGTAATTGATTTTCTATTTTGATTCCGAGTTGAAGCTGATTTTTAGTTGGATTTTATTAGCTGATTTGCTATTTTGAATTTGGAGATGATTCTCCGTGCTGATTTTCTATTTTGATTTTGTGAGCTAATTCTCTATTTTTGTTCTAATGAGATTCAGACAGTGACTGCTGACGTTGATTTGTGAGATGATTCGAATATGATTTTTGGTGTGAATTTTTTAGGACTCGGAGATTTTTTTTGTGAGACGATTCGAACATGATTTTTGGTGATGATTAGTGAGAGGACTCTGAGAATTTTTGTGAGATGATTCTAAATTGATACTGATGAGATTCAGATGTTGACTTTGAATTGATTTCGATTTTGGACTTGTTATCCGAGAGTGTCGTGATTGTGATCGAGCAAATAACGATTTTCGATAAAGTGAAGTGTGGTAAAATTGACGGAGGGTATAGCTATCGTGAGATCAACAGGTTCGCCTGAGATCCCAAAGTGATTATCGATGCAGGTGACAATAGTAGCAGTATCATAAAACAGTGTAGGAAACAGTGAATGTCGTTGAGTCGTGTTGAGTTGTGGTTGTTAATTTGTGTGTCAGAGAAGTCAGCGTGATGGCCAGATTAGTAGTGACGTGTAGTCAGGAGGTCAGCGGCGAGCAGGTATTCGAGACGCAATACATAAGACAGCGACCAAAAGTAAAGTAAATGTTGCCATCGACGTAAAAGTAAAGAGATATTAATTCAAAAGAACAACGTGGTCACGACACGGCCGTGAGAGACATTCATTCATAGAAGCAGTAGGAGATCGAATTTTGGTGTTGCGTGAAGATTACCATTCACAAACAATTAAGCTGATGACCAATGAACTCTGATGGCTCCGCACATCCGACATTCACAGACAGCTGGTATGTGATCATCAAGGACACTAACGAAGAAAAAATGTGTTAAGGTCTAGAGTAATAAAAGAAGTAAATTGTCCGTGTATTAAATGTCAGCAGGCCCTGAGTGTAAATGTAATATGTTGTAAAGTGTGATCCCTGAAAGGCTGAACAAGTTACCACAGAAATTGGTGAGTACCCATACAGACAAAAAAGGAAACACCATGTCGCAGTAGGCGTAAAATGTGTAGGACAATCATTGTTATAAATGTCAAAATAGTGTATTTAATGTAAATAAAGTATGTTTGTTTGTTGCTTGAACACCGGAGTACTGTGTTTAATTGTAAGTGGCTCCCACAGGATTGAGTACTCGGGTCCCTTCCCTTTTAGGTTGATTAATTTTAAAAAAATTCTAAAAATAGAAATTTTTTTGAGACTTTATTATTAACTATTATTAATAATAATAATAATTAATTAGTCAGTCTCAATATAGGGATATGGTAAATATCTGTTAAGCTCGTGCTGTAGTTCGAGACGCCATGTCTTGAAGAAAGTTTGACTGACTTGAAAGATACCTTAATTTGTGTTAGTTCTACCATTTTTGTAAAACCTTTATCGATGTTTGTCAATCTTTCAGAAATCGAAACGCTTTGGATGACATACAAGTAGAAAGGAAGATAAGGAAGCGGTAAATGGTCGTATTATAAATTTTCTTTCCTGGTTTCAATGTAACTCTAATATGAGCTCTTTTATTCTGTGGGAGGGAAGAGGGTGAATTCACTTCGAGTTAAATTTAACATTTATGCTATTAGTTTCATTCCTTTCATTGACACAACTATATAAAGGAGAAACTTGATTATTGTTGAAGTTTCTTGATACTTGTGAGGTGACATGAGTTTAAGAATTGAACATTTCTTCCTTTGTAGAAGAGGCTATAAGAGGACTCGATGAAACACCTCTGAAAAACTTACTCTAGGCTCAGCTCCCACCTTCTTTAAGAAAAGGTAGAGAATTTTATACTTGGGTACTTACGGATTATTCCAAGACCTACATAAATTGACAATAAATTTATTCAATCTTACTTGCAAACGGTTACAATGATTAATAATGCAATTGATAATAATAAGGGATGACTGAGGAGCAGAATGGATGCTGCACATCTTCACATAGCTCTAAGGACCTATTTACTCTGTAATAGGTTCATTTGAAAAGAAAAACAGATGGAATCTGAGGATTTGCTTCATCGATTTCAAAAAGGTTTTCGATTCTGTGCAATATTCGTACATGGAGAGGATAATTCTTATACAAGTTCGACCTAATAACTGTTGGTTTCCTGCATCATGTAATGAGTACCAAGAGCACATCACTGGCAATTTCTGGTGAGGAATGCTATGTGAAAACGAGAATGATCAAAATTAACAGAGGAATATTCAAGGGAATTCGTTAAACCCTCTGTGGTTCTGCCTGTCTCTGAACCCACTTATTCGTCAACTGAAGATGAGTCCAATTAGCTTCAAATTAAAGCAAGAAACAATCAGCTATGTAATTAGTCACTTCTTGTGCATGGATGATATTAAACTTTTCTCTGACTCTACTTATGGACAAATGAATAAGTTATTATCCATTAATAAAGAATTTGGTAAAGCTAGACAAATGGAATTGGGGTCAGACAAGCGCGAGATCCTTCATTTGGAAAAATGATAGCTAATCAGAACAGATGGCTACCATGTGCGAGACGACCAGATAATCGATAACTTAGATGAGAGAGAATCATATAAATACCTAAGTTTCATATAAACGCGTGGTATCAAACACACCAAGATAAACCAGCATTTAATAAATACGTTTTGCAATCGTGTGTTCCAGGTTCTCGAAATAAAGCGCAATGCAGGAAATAAGACGGGATTTAATTTCGTACGCTATCATTCTCGTTTACTCATTTGGCATAATCAAATGGTCAAAAACTTACTTAAACGCTATATATAGAACTCTTAGGAAAAGGTTGACAAAGTATCAAATCCAACATCCGAAGGCTGCCATTGAAAGAGTCGCTCTCTCGCCTCCAGAAGAAGGTCAATGATTTATAAACATAATTCAAATAGCCGTATGACTTACAGCCTAAGGAACAATTTTTATAGTCAAACACACAGTTTGTATAAAATTATTGCCCCATTAGATGCAGGATATACACCTCTGCATCTAGCTGAAGGAAAAATCTGACCTGTAGCACTGGAAACAACAGAAACGCATTTAGCGAGTTGGGAGCAAAAGGAGGTCCATGGAACGAATGGAAATGTTCTCAGTTACTACTAAGTTGACAAAGTAGCTTCCAACTTACGGCTGAATACTGGGGAAGACTGAAGGCTTCGCAGTAGTAATCCAAGATCGTGAAAGTGCTACAAAGAGAGATGGAGACGCTGTGACTTAACGGGAGAAATCAGTGAGCACAAATGTGGGAGCATGGCAAATCTGTGCTAGCTAAGCAAGTGTAGACTATTCACGAAGACATAATAACGTGGTCAAATTGGTTCACCAGACCTTAGCCATAAAATGTGGCCTAATATAAACTTGGAGCATTCTACACGTATGAGCATTCTCCAGTCCTTGAGAATGAGGAATTCAAAATGTACTAGGAAAGGTCAATTGCAACAGATCGATCTATAAATGCCAATCGACCGATATAATGATCATAGACAGTGGATAAAGAAACAAAGATACTGGATGTATTTCTAAATAATAACTTGCAGAAAACCTGTGCAAAGAAAGTTAACAAATGTGTTACCTTGGCACAAGATTTTAAAGAAATATGGCACCAGGAGAAAGTTTCCATCCACCCTACTCTCTCATCTGGGATCGATGTAATACCATGAAATCTCGTGGAACACTTAGAAAACTTCAAATCATATATCAACTTGAAGCTATACAAAGAACCATAATTCCCTTGATTGTATAAACCCAGACCTAGGAAAAACGTTTCAGCGAAAGATGAGAAAGTACAAGAATAAGAATAATAAGAGCATATGAATAATTCATTCACTACACCGGAGAAATATCTTTCCGTTGGCAATGTCCTTAATACACCAGATATAATACACAGAAAATATACTTTTAGATAGAAAAATAAAATAAAATTTAGAGTAAAAAGTTCGTACACATTTTATAAAACTTACGTTTACGGAATCAAGTGATACCTCACTCAAATATTGCACTGTAGTAAAATATTTAAACAAAAAATTTATATTTTTAAACTAATTTATACGATGAGAGGTACATACTAACAAATAATTTTATCAATAATGAGTTTTCAAACTTATGTAATATATTTTTGGAACTGATAGTATTATGAGCGAAAGTCTCCAATAGTGTAGCTGACAAAACGTTCCCATTTTTGTTTCCATTGTCGAATCAATACTCGGTTGCTCGGCGCACCAAATTTAATTTATTATGTCTATTATATTACAAACTGTGATAATGGTTTATGTACTTTCAACAGTTCTTCTTCTGACACTACACCCATGTAGATCCTTGTCTTCCTTAGCAATCCGTCTCAACTCTTTCATCACCAGCCACTGATTCTCAGCACTCTCTGTCATTCTTCACGTTTTTACTCTGTGCCATTCTTTCCTCCGTCTCCTCCCGGATGTCCCTACCAAGCAGAAGAGAAAATCGATTTTTTCCCATTCTCGCGACGTGTTCCAACCATTGGGGTCACTTATACTTAATTGTACCTACCAAGTTTGATTGTTGGTAGAAATGAAATAATTCGTCATTGTACCTTTTGCTTCATCCATAACCGTCCTTCAGGGGGCAGTTAATTTCCCCCAAAATCTTCCTTTTCCATGTATTCAAAGTTAATTTTCTTTCGTGTTTAAAACCCGCGCCACTGATCTACAAGGCACCGCAGTTCTAATCATGGTCTGATATGTCTTTATTTTCATTTCCCGAGTTAGATTTTTCTCTTTGAAAATACTATTGAGAGCAGAGCTGCATCTTCTTCTTGAGATTACCCTAGCTTATATCTCCTCGCACTGTTAAATTTTGTCAGTCACAAATGCAGCTAGATATTTCAATTTCCTTACTCTCTCAAAATTCCTTTCCTTCCATTCAATATCTCTTGAGACCGGTGTTATAGTTGTTATTATATGTTTCGTGTTGATTTGGTCTGTTCCGTGTCCCATGTGATTAGATGCCTCTTAAAATTTTTGAAGGATTTCTTGAGGGTGTCTTGACGTCTTGATAACACGACGACATCATCTGTAGAGGCAATATGTTGGTGAATCTTATTATATATTGTTCCTCTGTTGTCATAGTCATGGTTCTTATTAATTTTACTAGGTCTATTTTATATCGAACTGGCGATATTGGATCTCCTTTTCGAAGGCTATTGTTGATCCGAACGCTTCCGTGACTTTTCCTCCTACCTTCACTTTAGTCCGTGTCATTTCGTGTGCACTTGACCAGAGACATTAATTGGCACGGTATTCCTAAGTCAACCATTGTCATAAGTAGGTTGTCCCTTTCCACATTGTCATAAGCTTGCTTGAAATCAACTACTTTCTGAAAATAACTTTCAGAACTAGATTAATTATGTTATGTCCAGTCTACCATTAACATTCAATTTGCCGGGAGGCGAGCGGGATGGCGCAGTTGGTAAGCGCATGAAAGCATTATACTCTAGATCCCGAATTCGTATCTCGGTCCCGTCTCCCATTTTCATTCAACATAACATAATTAATCTGTTACCTGGTGGTGAGGTTCACCGCAATTTAAGAGATTTCTGTGTGTTTCAGAACTAGATTATATTTATAGCGCTCTTCCATGATTACTTTAAGCGTAAACACGTGGTCCATAATTTATTTTACCTTTCTAAAGCCTCTCTAGTACTCACCAAGAATATTCTCGGCACACTTGTCTCATCTTTGCGATAGTAATGATGATAATATTTTTACCATTATGTGATGTATCTTATTAATGTGCTGTTGATCTGGTGAGACCCACATTCCTTTATGCTACTCCTTGTGGATTAAGTATGTGCTATTCACACTTAGTGTGTTTCCTGTTGTAAATGTCACTGCTCTCACACCGTTGTCATCGCATGTTTCATGTTTGTTACGCTTCCCTATTGTTGGTCTTAGTCTGCATTTCCTTGCAATTTGGACATTGAAGTCACCCAGTATTACTTTTATATCACTCCTCGGTACGCTCTCGCATTCTTCTTCCATTTATTCATAAAATTCTTCCTTTACTTTCTCATCCGCTTCTACCGTTGGGCATAAATACGTATGCATGAAATGTTCTTGAACTTTCCTATCAGTCTTAATACACATATTCTTTCTTGTATAGTTTCATATCGAAGTATTACGTACTTCAAATGCTTCTTCACCATAAATCCATTTCCTAGAATATTGTCCTTGTGTCCATTATTTATTAATACAGAATTTGCGATTCCTTGTATTTTATCCATTTCCTTCGTACTTGTTAAGAGTGTGGTTTAGATTTTCACTTGCTCCCGGTTGTAAAATACTCCTCACATTCCACGTGGCAATTCCCACGTCGTTAACATTAATTCTTTGCTTTCGTCGTCTTAGAATCATTTCCAGCTTAGATTATTTCCTTCTTCATGTTTCGTGGTAAGGTAATTTATGACCAAACGGGACTCCATCCCAATCTGACCCGATTCCACTGACGGGGCAGTCACGTTCAGCTTGTGGACTCGCTACTGTTTTTCAGTCTGGATTCTCCTTCCGATAGTCTTTGGGGATCCCTCCCTTCCTAAAAGGCAGCAGGTGGAACATAGGTGGGAATGGTTGAGGAAGATGAGGAACACACTTTGTCTGGTACCTTGGTAGAGATCTGTCCGGCTTGTGAGACCCTAACGGTATCTACACTACCGGTGGCCGAACTGACAGCTTTATTAGTACATACAAACCGTCGCCACCCGCACGGACAGAGCTGCGTTTAGGTGGTGTTCCCTGCGAGATTGCAACAGTTTATGCAATCTCTATTTTAGGGAGGTCATGATGCTTTCGAGAATATTTTAAGGTACTGTATTTTATCAACCACTGGGTAGGCTCATATATTTTGTCAAAAATAACTTTTCAGAAACTGATCATCTGAATATATTTTATTCCATTTTTTATAAAATATTATTATAATATTATTGATAGTTTATAAGACGTGATTAATTTGTTTTTTTAAATTCAACCCTCAATTCATTGCACTGATACGACAAGGTACACGCATAGTCGACCGGCAGTGTTACCTGAAGCCACCTCGCCGCTGCCGGAACGGTGTGTAGTCGTGGTGAATGCAGAGTACAACCGGTTGAAGCCAACAATTTTTGTTTCGTTTTGGATAACGGAGGTGATTATTATGATTTATTAAGTTGATTAAGTAATATAAATACTCACTCATGGTTACATCCCGTGGCTAAACTAAAATAACTATTACGAGAGGAAAAATATTTCTTTACATTTGCATGCTTTTGAAATTAATTGCATTACTTTTCTAGAAATTTCACGACTTACTTTTCTTATTTTGTAAAGTGTAGCGTGTTTTTCTCTTTAAAATGTTTATTCTTCACCCAAAATTTACAAAATTATCCGGGGGCCCTCGGGTACCCAGCAAAATTGGGGGAGTTCTGTTCAATTACCTCTAGTACACTTAATCCTCCCCCCTCAAAAATAAAACTTGTTCCAGAATTTCCCTTGGGTTTGTAACGTTTGATGGTTTCTTTTTGTTTCACGTTTACGATAACTCACAGAATGTGTCGCCTCATCAATAAGAATATATAAATAGGTCGTCACCTAACTTATTTGTTTCAACGGTCAATTATGCGGTAAATTCGTATAATTTATTCAAAAATTACTATTGACATTTCTCATTTCATTCCTGTCACTTTAGACAAGAGACATTTTTATAATATTCTTTAAAATGAAAGTTATTGAGAGTTATCCCTTCTAGTAATCTTCCGGTGTGGTGATAGGAATGTTCACAAAGTAGTGAACCGTAAACCTGTACCTCATCCACGTGGTTCCGACATTATTTCCCACCTGTTCAGGAAACATCAGTGCTTTAATAGAATTTATTGTTAATTAAACGTTTCTAGGGTTGTCTTTTATATTTTCGCAACACGATCACTGTTTCTCTACTTCTTTTTATTCTGAACATAACGATTCATTACCTAAAGATTAAAAAGATGATGATAGAGACTGGAATAGCAGACGAATCAAAAAGTTGGGTTTGTTGTCACATCACAGCACTGGCAAGTTCGAAGATTACGTTAGAACTCATACTTCAAAAGTGAGTCAAGTTTTTTCGACAATCTTTCAATTACTTGACGGTGATACGTTATTGCAAAGTGTTTGTTTTCCTTTATACAAATCTGCATGCTGCTTTTTCTTATCTTTAACATGATCATACGCAAGTTATCATGTCACGATGTAGAAGACACGTCATTAGACGCATTTAGTAAACTCCTTATCTGCTTCACATAAAAGAGAAGGAGCTTAGACGCTTTTTCAGACTATCTATTCCTAAACACACAATCTCCTCAAAATGTTGAGTGCAGTTGAAGTCTGCACAAAAGCAAGCAGGTGACTCCACGCACTCATTTAAGGGTTCCTTTTCCGACCAGTCCTTCAGATGTTACTCCTTTATCCAGGAGCTTACGAGAAGGAGTATCGAAGCTTAACCAAAGGCTCTGCACCGCAATCTCATTTGCCGTACATGGGCTGCATTCGCCTGGCAAGTTTTCAAAGCATGGCTGGATGAGATGGCTTGCTGTTTGAACAAACGGGAAGTTCGACTGCAGGGGCACTTACAAGACAAACATATTTTACTGCAACCAAGGTTAACTCCATCTAGAATGATGAGAGAGAAAGAGAGTTAAACGTTGCCAGTACTGAGGATAGAAAACTATTTGACTTATAGTCACGTACCTGGAAGTGGAGGAAATTTCGTTAACTAAATAGGCATTGCCATATGCATCTAGTGTTGACCGTAGCGCTAATGATAAATCATGATCATGAGAGTACTCATGCATTCACAGCAAATGACCATCAAGGAAGAATCTACTGGCCCCGGAAAAGAGGACACTGCTTTTAAGTAAAACAAAAGGAACTGAAGAAGAGATGCAAATTTAAAAAAATTAAAATGATGTAGGTACAAACTTTGTGAGCAACAAATTATGTTCTTAAAAATTAAATAGTAAATCAAAACTTCTAAATCCGATCAAAAGTGTTCAGCGTTATTGTCTATTTATTTAATGGAGCGTGATGGATCGTCGAATGCACAGGGGATGTAGGTGAAAAGTAAATCTAAGCTGATTAAAATGATAAATGAAGCGTCGTATTTTATTATACGTGCAATAGTTGTAAGTTGAAATCGACTATCTCGTAAACGTGTGGTGGGTTTTTGCCGAGACTTGATATATAGAGGGTTTTTAATATCAGGAATCGAATGGCATAAGTGTCAATCTTGTGAAAATTCGTTTTGCAAACTTATTTTTGTGAAACTGTTCTCACTTTGCACTCGGGGTTTTGAATATCAAAGAGCAAGCGCAACATAGTCACGGTTTCCCTTCGCTCGTCCTCCGCAAGGTAATATTTCCGTCAACACCAAATAAAGCAGCTTCCGCGGTTCGAGGAGGAGGTCGGTGACGTCTCCAAACAATTTTCAATGTCATGGGCGGCCGGGAGACATCCATTTCAAATCGTTCGGCCGGTGCTTCAAGCACAAGCCGCCAACTCGATCTTTGAAAAACTCAATGTTTAAAACTGTGAGTTGGTGTATGGGGTCATATAATATCCTACCGCTGACAATGTGCACGTTATCACACGGAAGAACGGCAAGAGCTGTAATCCCTGCATTGATTCTTACTGTTTAATCTGTGCGTGGAAGTCTATTATTAGCTTGTTGTGTCCCTGCACTTTCAGTATTTCATCTATGCAGGATAGACTGGAAAATGAAAATATCTTAATTATATTAAGTATAAATAAGTATTCATTCATTAAAAATTTACTTGAACATATTCTTATATTGACTACATGTGAGCGTTGATCAGTACCTTAGTATAATGATACTAAAAGTTAAAAGAACAAATACATAACAACTATTGTTTTTATTATATTTTAACTTAAAATCCATTAAATTACCAAATTATATTAACCCATCAAAATAGTTATGAAAAATGGTCTATAAATAGTTTTATGAAAAATTTACTAAAAAATTATTTTTATAATGAATAAATCCGAGCGCAACTCGGTCCCCTGATATTGAGAAAGTATGAAAGTATAATGAGACAGAAATTCAGCTCCAGAAATTTAATGAGAAATAAAAAATATTTCAATAGAAAAAGATTTTATGGAACTTCTTTTTTCAAAAGCAGTGATATTTCAATTTAAAATGATAACATATTTTTTAATTTCTATAAGTGATTTAAGATTTCTGAGCAACTTTAAAGTTGTAGCTACGTATTTGACAATGATGTTTGCTACAACGCTTGACATTTTTGAAGTTGTGTTCCATGTTCTTAGAGTTGTAACGAATTTAAAAAATTAGAAGGATGAAAAAGTCGTAATTAATAGAATATAAAACAATTATGAAACAGAAAAACAGACAGTACTGCTCTTAAGAACTCAAGTTCGTTTGAAATATAATTCAATTATATCCTATATTTTTCGACGACAATAAGTAAATAGGAAAAGTACGTGCAATAATAACATAATGCAAAATACTTCGAAAACATGTTCCAAATTTATAAGCAAGGGGTGTACGAGTAAATTCACCGATGCAATGTGATTGATGACCATCTAAAAGAAGGAATAGCACCCAAATACTCGTAATGGCAGAACAACTTTAAGAACAAAATACCTGATGGAGAGAGACAAATGTAGGTCAGAATGTCGAAAGTGTTAAATATGAAAAAAAGGAAGACAAAGATTCAAGTGGAACTCCAAAAAGTAAGAATGGAAACTGTACAAAATGATGGAAAATACTAACCAGAGCACTCAAGAACCTTGATTCCTTTATACGTTCTAAGTATTTTGGTGAAGTAATTTGAGGATTTTATTGTGTGATAAAATCTTCAAGATACAAACGAAAACTGTTACATATATCGTAAATAAACACAGAAACTTGCACCTGAAATTGAGATACCTAAATGAAAAATATGACGCCATAACAATACATGCAAGCGTGGAAATAGTGATACATGATAGCATGGGAACTTGCAAATTGTCTCTACTTTGCTTCCATGATCTTATAGGGACTGTATGATTTAATACAGTGTGATTGATCTTTTATCGAATGTGGAGCTCCCGTATTAAACTGCTTAAACTTGTGTATGAAGAAAATATTCATGTGAAAAATGAAAAACTAAAAATACTGATCTGGCTATAGAATACACTATACTGTTACCATTGTGTGTGCTGTGATCAATTAATACATAATATTATTATTCATTAATCATTAATAATATTATTAATATCATTAATAATATTATTAATACATAATATTATTATTCATATATATTATTATAATTAATATTCATCGCCCTAGAGTGTCAACCACTCTTTGCCAAAAGGGACCATACCATTCGGGAATCGTTCTATATAATTCCCTGCCCAAGAATATAAAAGATATTATGAAATTGAATATCTTCAAATCCGCGGTTAAAAACTACCTCCTGCACCAGTGCTTCTACACTGTAAAAGAATTTATTGATTTTAACAAAAGTTAAATTCGTCTTGTGCTTTATCACGCCATTGCTGTAGTACTTTTTAAACAACTTATAACAATTTCAAAAACTATTTTCTTGCATGATTGTGTTGTCTTATGGCTCATATTAATTTAGTTTTATGTGTACTCAACATTGGCACGTTTGTGTACATAAATTCTGTAGCCCCATCCTGGCCCGGGTTTTTCTCCGGTTTTCCTTCGGGTAGAGGCGGATTTATCATACAGGTTCTCTAGGCTTTGTCTAGGGGCGGGTCTATTGTAACAATAAATCGTGAATTTAGTGTTATTTCAATTTTTAAGCACTATACTCAGAATAATCTATAGTTCGATAATAACTTACATGTAATTTTTTGCTTAAAATTACAAACATATTGACATTCTATTAGTATTATAACTCGCAGCTAACTTTTTATCTTATCTAGGAATTTTTGCTGAATTTTTTGAATCCGCCTCTGCCTTAGGGCCCTTGATCGGAATTGATGGGATGGTCCCTTGCTTGCTTCCGGAGAGTAAATTAGTTTTTTTTCCTCCACGTGGTCATACGCAGTTTGTACTGTTTTTTGACAATAAATTTATTTATTTATTTATCATATGATATATAAAGTTATACTTGATTCAGAATAGAAACTATGAAAATCATAATTTGAGTAGTCAATATTCACCAACTGAAAATCTCTTACAAAGGTATGGAACGGAATAGATAGTTATGAAAGAGATACTTCAAAATCACTCGTAAATATCATAATTGCAACAAGCAAGAAAATGTCGTTTATTTGTCGCTTGTCCGCCAATGTAATTATAATGTGAAATAAATTGTAATTATAACATTTTAATTGAAAATTTGTGATATGTGACGTGAATTTATATAAAGAAAAACAGGAAAACCATGGTTTAATTGGATTTACTGAAGACCATCTCGGTATTTGTATATTTACAGACACTCTTGGGTGCGGAAAATTTCGGCGTCTTTAAAGGGCACTTCTTGTATTGTCCTATAACTATAACCTGGATAAAAGCCAATACAGCTGCATCACATTTACATTTTCAAGAATTTTTAATAAATGATATGTTAACCACAATCAATCAAACACTAGAAATATGTACAGTTCCATAGAACAGGTGTATTTAAGATTTGTAATGAGTGCGGATCAAGTGAATGGGTATTACTAATAGTACTCGTACTTTCAATGAATATTTATATCAATGACTGATTAAAGAATAATTGTTTATATGTGAAATTATTTCCCATTTTCCAAGTGTTGTATTTCCCAAGTGCATCTAAATAATTTAGAAACCCTTTTTTAAACACATGGCTTGATACATATAAACGTTTTTCAATTTATTAACCAACAAATGATTTTTGTTTGACTGTAAACTTTTATATAGTTAGTTTTAGAAATCAAATAACTAATGCGTCATGATCGTCATTATATAATCTTATGATTACGTACGCAATTCTGTATATTTATTCAACGTACAAATAGTAATGATTAGTAATGATTCTAAAAGTAACAAATACATTTTTATGTATATTTTTGATTATATAATTGTTAAATAGTCAAGTTCATGTACCAATCAATTTATTATAACACACTTTTTAGCTTTCGCGACACCGAAGTTCAAGTTTCTACTGAAGTTCAAGTTTTGAAAAGGATGGTATTCCATTCAGGAATAAAGGAAAACCGATGAATGACAATATTTGGGTAAGAGAACCCTGAGTTTCACTAAATACTAACAAGTTTCCTTTGAAAGTGTAGACTAATGTTCACCCGGAAGAATATGTATTTAAAAAATTGTAATGTCTCGACGAACCATTAGTCCCGCATTGCTCAGGACATTAGGATCAATACACCTGATGACTAGGGGGTGGAACCAAGACTTGAGAATAAGAAGTGGATTCTGGACAAGGACCAAAACTTGAAATGGTGGGAACTAGAGACCAACATCCACATCTATCACATGATCATTGCAGTAAGAATACATATAAATATACGAAGAGACTGATAACGTGGTCATAGGACCCAGGTGAAATATCTGAATTATCGATCCGTTACTCATTCCGTAGCTGAATTCAAAGATATTATCCCATTTCTCTCTGTTATGTGAAACAAAGTAGAATTTGTTTTTGAAATGGAAGACATATGAAATCGGGAGTAATATTTGTTCTCGACAAAACGAATAGCAAACCAAATCTTCGGACATGAGCAAACATATTTTTAGAATAGCTGTGAGTTGCGAACTATTGTAATACCACTGCGCAAGGCTTCTTCCAAAGCCACAGTTTTTTATTTAGTGAGTAGGTACATTACGTAAAAAAATTACCATCATTCTGAAATATCATGCAGATTGTACATTTTATAATAACTATTTTGAATATTTTTGGACGAGTATTTAGATATTTTTGTGAACAGATTTGATTCATACATTATATATAAGCGAAATTCCGCTGATTGACTGACTGACTTGGTAATCACAAAATCTCAGGAACTACAAAGCTTACAAACTTGAAATTAGGTTCCTCTTAGGGTGTAGACATCCGCTAAGAAACAATTTTACGATAATCCACCCCTAGGGATATATTACTAAATAAAGGGGTGAAATACACCTAAACACATAAGTTGTATAGTGGTAAGATTATTGTTTCTTTCTTTCTTTCTTTCTCTTAGAATAATTAATTATTTATTTATCATTATTATTTTTATTAATGTTATTCCTAGTTATTCTTAATTAAATAAATTATTTCAAATGTGTTTTTTATTTACTCTTTATCGGTGTATTATTCAAGAAATTGTGGTTTTGATAATTAGTTTAACAGGTTGAAGTAAATTTCCATGCAGACGCCACAAATAGCAGCATGTTAACTGCAAAGAAATTTACTGCTGAAATGGACCCATTTTTTGCCATACAACTATATTTTATTTGTGTAAGTGACCTACAACTGGATATTGGTGAGCATCCGTAGAGTTCAAACTGTATCTTGTTTTGTAAATACGATCGAACATGACAGATCGAAAACATTATCGAACATGACAGATATGCGTCCACAGTTTTCGGCGTCACAGAGTTGACAGTGAAATCCCAATACCGTGCAAGTCTAAATTCAGCCCTCGTTTAGGAAAGACCACTAGCACACCTTGGGGATGTGTGGAAATCGGTTTATGTGTAAAAATTATTGAAAACTTATTTTGAAATATATATTTTAAAAATATTACATCGGATCCATAGTTTTAGGGTTGATGAGATTTTAAAACTACCAATACCATTTAGTTCCAGTTAAGATCACATAGGGGCACGGTATCCTTAGAGCCGGGGGTGGGAAGGGCGTGACGTAATATTAACGTAAGAAGATCGGTATTAGGGTCGAGTTCATGGGTTTTTTTAATTCTGAGATGAATAATCATGATTAATGATTAAATGACATGAAATAAATGAGATGAATGATCAAATAAAAAACTATTCGTAGCCTTCCTTGAAAAAAAATATTAATCAATATATGAAAATAAATGATAAAATAAGTCATCAAGCGTTAGTCGAGTGTAGTAAACAATTCATATGCATCTCGCCTGCTCAGTAATTCACAAGTGTATTAGTCCCACGCCTTCCGTGTTACAGGTTAGTGGGAATGATATGTAAATTGTGCAAGACAGACCAACGTATATGTGTTCAGAGCTGTAGGTAGGAGTTTGATTCCCGGCTGCTGTTATATTCACCTCACAAAAATTGTCTTAACCAAAAATTGTTTAAATCTTTGTAGAAATATATCGTTAGTATATGTGATAATAGTGAATGGTACACATGTCAAAGTAACTTTATACATTAAATAAAAAATACGTAGTAAAACAATGACCATGGGTAATATATTAATCAAAATTCATTTGCAATATAATTCAGGAATGTTATAAATCTAAAAAGAGTAATGTTGAATGAACTATTTTTAATATTAAATAACGGAAATATTTTTGCTTTGAGTCCATTTGAAAATTTTAGAAATTCCACACCTATCCTCGTTGAACATTGAAACTTCCCGTTGGAAGTACGATATTACAATGTGACGATACTGTTTAGAGATTTGAGATTTTACTTTCATTGCACCAATTTGTTACAGATTCAACTAACCGGTCTCTTATTTGGTGGAAGTTTGACAGAATAATTTCAATCATGGGGTGCACGGATCTTCCAAAAACCATATTCTAGACGGATCATGGTCTGTACAAATTTATTTGTTCCAACGTAATTGTGTGAAGTAAAAAAATCGTCACCGGTGATAATTCGCATGTGTTTGTTTTCCGTGTTTACGACCACACAGTTGAAAAAACTGTCTACAAACTACATAATCATTGGTTAATAAACACACGCAAGCAAAACTTCTATTTATGGCACACGTCGTCCTTAACCCGTTCGCGTGTTCCTTCAGCGGGCAATACTCTCTCCCCTACCCAATCATTCCTTGAACATTACCCAGCTGCAAATTCGTTCTTCTCCGTGACGTCCTTCTAACAAACAAGCGGTCCATGGAATCACATAATGGATATGTCGAAACGAGATTTGAAGCAAAACAGTTCTCTCTCAATCTAAAATATTTTTCCTAACTATTCGGAATGTTTGGCGTTTTGAATACGCACCATAATCATAACATGACCTTATATTGGGCTCTTTCTCCAAACCCTATTTTCCTTTCCAGAGGTTTATTTGAGTCTGGTCATTTGCCACCTGTGTTTTCTGCCACCAGCCACATTTGCTACCCGAAGAGACGCGGTTGGGTAAAATAGGAGAGAGAAGTTCTTTGGCCGCGTCCACAATGTGCAAACCCGACGTCAAACTGGGATTATTGTACCCTAATAATCGGTTTCTGGGAGACTGGTTCCTTTGTTAAAGACACTACACCGGTAGCAGGTAGCGGTTTGAGAGAATCTTGGACGTGCTGAAGATTTCTACGAACCGAAGCCCTCTCCGGCCATAAAGCTATTAGTGTTAAGTTGTAACTGACACTGTCCAAGCGACCTACGCTACCTGCGTTAATGACTCATGTACTGAGTTGGCCACTATTTTATACCAACTTTTATAATTTCTTGTTTTATTAAAATAATATTGTCATATTTACTATCTACAAAAAATTCCAATAAAATGAGTCCAAATACGACCCACGTGCGACAGTTCTACAGCATTAATGAAATGAAATAATTCATCTTAACGTAATGTAACGTCGATTTTTAAAAGACACTCGCTTCCAAAAGCGTCTTCTGCAGAACACTCGCAGGTATCGACGATAGGACAAGTGAATTGGCTTAGAACATGTACAAGAAAATTAATATTCTTTTCGTTCACCATTTTGTTTTTGTGGAAGACGTTAAATGTTATTTTAGTTTTGTCCGTGTGATTAATACATTGTTCTTCATAAGGTTTAATTTTGCATCATTATATTGACCAACAAACTTTAAAATAATAGAAGCAAGTAATAATAATAAATAATAAGCGATTGTTATAAAAAATTTAAATGCGTCACCATATTATGGGCTTGTCCCGCTGTATAGAGTTTCACCTGTATCAGGAGGAAGAAGGAGTAAGTAGTGTGGCAGCGACAATACACGTTTAGTTGAAGAAAAAAATAGCATTCTTCGTCGCGGTCAGAGATGTTAAATGTAATGGGTATGTAAAAATCATTGGAAATTAAGTGATTCCTATAGAACAATGACTCATCAGACATTTAAAAAAATTCTTTATTTTAAAATCCCAACAACACATGGTTAAAATCCATTTTTTGTGTGGAAACCTGTCTGCAATGAAATTATTGAAAACAAAACTTAAATATTTTGGTTTACAAATATCGTGGTTGGACTCATTTTCCTTGTGATCTTTAGTAGAATTCAAATATTACCGAAAAAGTTTGGTAAATTAATTAATGTAAGATTTTGATATTTTTGTACACCACTGCTTAATGGTGACGCATCGTAAGCTGGCCCTTTACTTTTCCCCGGAAAAGGAGGTCCCGGAAGAGGAGAAAGGGGTCAGTTTGCGAGAGTAGAGTTCGCGTCATTTGGACACTATGCGGCGTCTCTTCGAAGTCTACAGGTAGCAATTTGTGCATACCGTTTGTATAGCGTAGACACCGCCTTTCTTCAAACAGCGACAATCGATCTCCGTCTCAACGGTTTCATTACCACCAATAAATTTGTTTCGCATCAACATGAAAGATTTCTTAACGAACTGACTACAGACCTTCA
The DNA here is from genome assembly GCA_002313205.1 of Laupala kohalensis. NCBI lineage: Eukaryota > Metazoa > Arthropoda > Insecta > Orthoptera > Trigonidiidae > Laupala > Laupala kohalensis. The sequence continues at coordinate 328,330 of NNCF01128814.1, read as the reverse complement.
AAATTGTTTCGTCACATTCGAAAATTTTATTCAGAACAATTATTATGACAAGTTTAAACCATGTTTTACTATAAATTCTACAATTATCTTTTAAATAAAACATAAATTACTAATGAAACATATACATTCAATATTATTTAAATGTTAATACACAACATAATAAATGGTGAAATGTTGCAAAACCCGACGGGAACTACACCAATGTAACCCTACAACATACAGAAATAGCGCGTTACATACAAAAATCATGATGATAACAATTAGTTCGTGAGGAATAGTGAAAATAATAAATGTCGTTAGGGCGAACGACAAAAACCTGAAAATATTTCTACCCCTTTTGCGACCGTTAGAACAAAAAATATCGAAAAACCAAGAAACCTGAATTTAGATACGTCAATGAACAATTTATGCCCACAAAACAGGTGACATTTCAATTAATTTGTGAAATGTTGTGAAAATAGTAAAAATTCGAAAATTTACATTTCACCAAATTGTATCCCTTTAAAATCGGAATTTCATAGAATTCTTTCTTAGTGAGCCCATACAATATAAAAGTAGCATCCTCTAAAAATTCTGAGTTCGTATCTCAAACGCATCTCATGTTTCTTTTTCTCTCCGTTGATGTAAGGGTTAGTCAGTCGCTGAGGGCAGCGTCGCTGGTATTATTAGATTATTACATAAAATAAATTCAATGCTTTCATAACTAGTGAAAAATTTGCTCCATTTATTTCTCATTCTGAATCGAAAAATGCAGAAAACTGTTCTTACACAATGAATATAATAACAGTTAATAGTGGTTTTTATTTCGTCTGTTTTTGACGAATTAGTAACGTTTTAATAAGAAGTGGCCCCTTCATATATATTCAGCATTACTGACAGATTCTCATCACACTTTATCCAGACTTTGGATTGGCTGCACGCACTATTAATTGCATATAGGCGTGTGAGTCGTGAGTTGCGTTTCGTGGTTGAGGATATTAGAGAGAGGTGTTTTTTCCTTTTACGTAAAGCCTATTCCGCTCTGTAGCTGCCTTTTTTATTGTTTTATTTGTAAATGGGAAATGTAGCGTGCTATTAAAGCTTAATTAAAAAAGAAGTACACTTAATTCAAAATCTCCCCTGTATGACGTAACAGGAATGAATTAACATTCCTTATTAACGTTAAAATTATTAAGTAAGACTTTTGATTCATACATTACATGTATACTTCTCTCACAGTGTTGAATTACCCTAATTAAAGATTACTAATTGTACAATCCTTTTGAATTGCTTTAAAGACTACTATAGTAGAAAAATATGGATAACATAGACGATTTAATGTTGATAATATATATTTAATAAAAAATAAAATTAATTACAAATACTTCATATACTCTAAGAAAACTATTTATATTAAAATAAAATATTTGAATACATCGAAATATTTTAATAGTTCATATATTTGTTGACAATCAAAGAAGGAGCACCATTCACGATTTGCTAGCATAACACTATTAAGGGCAGGAGGAGCAAATATTATTGAAACTTGTTGACGAGTTTACAGTTAACGGAAATTTAATATTTATGTAAACTCAGATCTGGGTTTCCTGTTACCACAAATATCATCACATCCCTCTCGTTGACGTTGATCTCATATTTTAAATCAGAACTCCAAAGTATTTCCTCACGACAAAATTAATTTCTTTATTACAGCTGACACGTTGACCTTCAGGTATTACTTTCGTTCTCGGAACAAGTGGTAATCACTAAGTCTGCACTAGTGTTGATGCGGAAGCAGTGAGGTATTCAAGCAATGCATAGCATTTGTTAATACTGCTCTTGAGTCCTTATCTCATCGAAGAGGTACTTAAATATAGTTAAGACTAATTTTTATTTTCTTTCTAGAAATTTCGTATTAAACGGCAGTATGGTCATGTGAAGAATTTCTTAAGTCTAGGTCATAAAATAAAACAGTTTGTCCAACCCACCGTTCCTGACCATTTATGCTTCTTCTTTTTCAGGGCTTAGATCCTCATTATTTCGACCAACGCAAACAAAAAACACTTCATCACGCGTGGTCAAGAACTACAGTAATTAACATAAATCCATACACGCGATAATTTTAGCAAATTATTCTTTCAGACCGGTTCAATTACGGTGATTATTTGCGAGCAAAGTCCTTTAATTTCGTGGTTTGTCAGTCAAAGCATTTATCCCCTCTCTTCGATAATTGAAATGTCTGTCCAATAGGTGGCAGTTCATTCATTGATATCTCACCACAAAAGGATTTTTTTACGCATTCTCATTACACAAAGGAGTCCGCGATATTTACTCTGAAGAGACTCAGTCCGCAACTCGGATCATTCCGGTATCCACTGAGAGGAAAATATAAGCATCCTCGCGTGCACGGTCAAGAATAACGGAAGGCAGATGCAGACGACACAAAACTTGTTTCATCCAGTCATAAAAAAGCTGTGGCGTAACAGCCCATTGACGGATCAAGGCCTACCACACGGTTAACCATGCACACTCGGCGAGAAGTTGTCACCGATTCATATTCCAGCTGATCGTTTGATCTATATTTCAAATCCACATTCGTATTTTTTCATAACATTCCGACCAGTGGACACACATCCTTGATATTCCCAATTTGGATTGAACCCGTTTATCTGGATGCATACACAGTCAATATAGAAAGACAACATTGGAAAAATCGCCATAGGGTTAAATTTTTTTAGAATGATTGTGGTCGATGAGAACTATTGTTGTTTTAATTGAAATGATATAAAGGTGTGCATCAATTTCCATATTTATGATTTCCCGAGATTAGATGTCCATTTTGACTGAGTTATGACTCTTCCCTGCGCATAAAACTGAATGATGTGAAGTGACCCTATGGAGTCAGAGTTTAATTTATTTATGACATCAATGATACACTGGAAGATAGAAAAGTGTTTCTTCGTTATTAGAATGTATAAATAAATGCCAGTAACTAGATTCTTTTCTGTTTTGCTTTGTAATGTGTTAATCAACTCCCAAAACATTTCGTCCCTATTTCAGGGGGAAAGTAATGTCTTAGTAATATGCTACGCATTGTTAGAATTTGAAAGTTGAATATTTTAATAATATTTTGAGTTAACTGCCATCGCAAGAGACTTTTATTCCCAGTAGTTATAGTTTTCAAATTGGAGCTTTATACCAATTTAAGGAGTAGTTATGGTTTGCACAAACATCAACTAACGATACAACATCATTAAGACTGCTGTGAATGTAATTTTTCATTTAAGCTATCTATAATAATATGAAATACGTGTTACTGATTGCTTTTCCTCCACTTTTTCATTTGCCTATTTGTGGTAAAATTTATCTCAACTATGGAACCTTTGCACTAATTATTTATCCAACTTGAACGTATTAGTTTTTCGAAACGGCCAACATCATCTTACAGGTGTGCTACTCGTATTGTGATATTCTTTCTGTACACATCTTCTTTCGTGAATTTTTTACTCGTGCTGAATTCTGTCCTCCTGTCACACAAAATCATGAAGAGAACACTTTAATCCAAGCAAACACTAGAAAAATCTAACCGCAGCTTTCCTCCTATTATAACCAGTGAGCTCTACAGTAAATTGAAGGGGGCGCCAAGTTTGATGAAACCGTGACGTCGGTCGCCATTTCAGTGAATGTAGTCTCTTGCTCTCTTATCCAAGTTGCAAGCATCGGTGCCTTTTGTAATCAGTCATATGCCGTGACCTACTAGATCAGCGGTCGGCAACCTATGACCCGCGAGCACCTAGTAATTTCTGAAGGCTTGTACGTACATTGACCAGCACACTTGAATTCGTTGGCAAGAATACCTATCGATCATCGTTAGTATATAATTAAGAATTGTTACAGGGTCATTAAAGTTTTCCCAGTGAGTCACTAGGTGACTCACGGGTCATAGGTTGCCGACCGCTGTACTAGATCATACTACTCTATATCGTCGTAGTAATGTAACAGTCCTCTAGAGTGTTGGAGTAAATGGGAACGTAGTGTGACGTAATATATGAAAACGTAGTGTGGTGTATAAGTGGGTACCTTAACATACTTCGGTGTGATGTGGAATGTGTGACAATAAAGTAATATGATCAAACAGGTCGTGACATACACGTACGCAGTTGCCAACTTGACGGAAATAGTGTGTCACGCTTCTCTGGACTTCAAGCAATACCGTTGTGTATCCATTTTATATAATGAAATAACCATTTATATATAATTAAAAAATCCATTTTATATAATGAAATAACAGATTATTACAGCCAGTGGCTTTAGCGGCTCTAACATCCAATAAGGTCACCTCAGATCTCACTCTTTTCCAGACTATGTTCTGTGCTATGTAATTTTGATAATTTCGCGCAATAAGGCAACTGTGTATCACATGAATGCACGAAAATCTCAGCGCTATTAAAGTTTAAAATGGTCATGTTGTAAAGCAGAGTTCATATGTTAACATTGTTCATTGATAGGATATATCAAACGCTTTTGTGTTCTTGATTAAAAATCCAAGAATTACCATTGGTAAATGCCCTCTACAAATATGTGTTCATGACATTCTAAAATAGGTCTATCAGACATAAGCTGTATCATAGCGAGCTGGCTTGTTACACTGTATAAAGAAGGAACTGCTAACCTCGAGGACAACACAGACATTGTTCTAATGTAGAAAATATTAATACAAATAAAAAATACACATTACGAAAAACTGCATAAAAGGTCCTAACTATGTTCGCGGCCTAACTTTTAAGCATCATTAATTTCTTCGGGTATGCACTCGAGCAGATACTTGTTTCACCCCTGTCTATTATGCAGTGAACCAATACATTTTCATCTCGCAGTAGAAGACATGGGTACCGTACAAGGAGTTTACCGCATTAGAAGGTGTTGCCTTGCTATTGTTTGTGCATGGACACATGGATCCTCATACATCAATAACAGAACCCGTAGAGCTAATTAACATGTTAATTCCTTAACTCCTTTCCACGAGGTTCTCCATAGTCCAGTCAATAAAAGGGTTGTATACGACAATGTTGGGAACAGAATTTTTTATTGAGACTTGTATTTGGAGAAGTTAGAAGGAAAATGTATTAAAATTATCCTGACCTACGAGATGAATGGGGTGCAGAAGGCAAGAAGATGAAAATTATTTGTTTTTCACTCAAAACTCGAAAACAATGCTTCGTTGAGAAATTTTCTTTTTTCAGAATGAAAACATAAAATTTTCTACAAAATTTAGATTCGTTGTTTTATCTTTTCTAAGCATGTTCCTACTTATCCTCTGGGTCAAATTACCAATTTTTGAAATAATTTTTTCCTCGTTTCATATTCAATATTCTTTACCTTCCACTACCTCAGCATCTAGTTTTACGACAACATTGTGGCACAAGACGTTGTAAAGCATTAAATTAAATTTAAATTAAGGTTTTATTCATTATTTTACGGCAATTTTAATTTTTTAAATAGATTTCGAGATCTTGGAAATCTTTAATATGCACTTTCTCGGTACTTGAGACTGTTCATAACAGTGAAGAGTTTGATAAGGCCATTCTACGCGAATAATGAAGGACTATGAGTTAAAAGTCAAAAACATTTATTCAGACATTTATAAAACAATTTTATAGTTTTAATAATTGACCTTACGTCAATACGTCGATCAGAAAGTGGTTATTTTGGCTCTCTCGGTGCTGGAGAGTCCAGGAGTTTGTTCTGGAGGTAACTAATACTCCTCGTCTCCTTCGTAATATTCTTCTCTCTGAACTTGAAGCGCAGGAGCTACTTCTCCGTGATCTTTAATGTCCCCCCATTTAGACGATTCTCTAAACGTAAGCCTAGAAGGGAACAGTACTTGGAGGCTTTCTGCAAACCAATATATGGAATTTCTGCAAGCCAACGGTACTTGTAGGCATTAGTCACTAATACAACCATAAATTCACTTGTAAAGAATCTCGTGAAAATTAATGTCACCCCTGGTGCCGTAAGGTCTGCACTCCTCACAGAAGCGAGCTGGTTCTGCCCTACGCTCCCGTTTCGACAATTCGCGGAATAGCTGTTCCTGAACCAAAGTTGAACCTAGAGATAAGTCGAAGGAATGCTTCGCTACTTTCTCAGTCGGTGGGAGAGAAGAGATATTTGACTTTATAACGACTGGTAGCGGTTGTTATTGAGAGGTCTTCTTCGCTGGGACACCACGCCATATCAAGATGATACATCTCTCTCATGCTTCCTTAACCTCAGTATGTGATGAATGAGGTTTGAGTCAGTGACGTATCAAGGGGGGCGAAGGGGGGATCGTCCCACTCCTCAGCTTGAAACTAGAAAATATTGAATATGTAGTTTTAACATTCCTAACTTTGTTGATAATTTTACTTGCCTTCACAGGTTTCCATCTGAAAGTACACGTAAATTTTAGCCAATTTATACCTTTCAAAAGTCAAAATGGTGAAGAAACAAAATTATTTTTTTATATTATTTACATGATGAGTATGTATGTGGAAAAATCAAGCCAGAGATGTGCCGCGCTCGCCTCAAAGCATCGCTTGCACGCGGGAATTACGTTGATGATCTTTCTCATTACCTTCGTATGATGGATCTGTCGCGACTGAATGTCACTGGCGTAGCGTCTTGCGCTTTTCATATATGCAACATTATTTATTCGAGAAGAGAATGCTTATCATTTTAAAGTTAAAATTTGTTGTTGAATTGATTAAACTATGTAAGGTCATTGTTTCGAACATTCTAAAAAGTATATGTTATTTCTTCTTGACAACATGTGTTGACTGTCTCTCACGCCAATGCTTGAGCTTGTTTTTAGAAGTGCCAGCACCTTTGGTATCCTGAGGGAAATTGTCTTCAAATCAAGTTGTGAGGCCTCTCGCTGGAACCTCTGAAACTGAAAATTCTTACCTGTGCTGGGATCCATTCCTATTTGTTTCCAGAATCTGCCACCTATATGTCTCCAGACTGGTACTCTGCTAATGTGCTACAAGAGAATGGTGTATGGAACACCGCTACATGTGAGTCATCAAACACCAAAACATGACGAAGGACCAGTGGTGTTCTAGTGTTTAGCAAAGATGTTTACAAACACTAACAAGACACTGAACTGTCTTCATCGATTCTGGAAGTCAATGAACCCAACACTTTGTGGTCGAACACACGATTATGAAAGTTATTTGCACAGCTCAGCCCATAAATACAGGAGCGAGAAGCTTCTCGGCCTCCTTTCTGCTCAGATACTGGTGACGATTGTATGTTATGTTGGGCTGAGTTTGTGTAAGTCTTTGTGTCATGTGGTTGTCTTGTATGTCCATTATGTATTGATCTTTCTACATGTTCTTCTTCGGGGGTGGGGGTTACGATCTTGAAGTCATCATTTCGATCATATCTAAATTCATATAATTATGTGTACGTAGTTTATAGTGATAATGGGGGTTAACATGGCCTGGTTCACTCAAATTTGTAAATGATTCATTTCAGGGGGGATAATCTAAATTTTGTTGTAACTCTGCATATGTTGTATTTAGTGAATTAAGTGACTATTTTGTGAGACTTGGTAAACTCAAAATTGCAAAAACGATTTATTGGACTTTGTAAATTTATTGTAATGCAGTATATGTATTTTTAAGTCTGTTCTACATAGGAATAGTATTTCTGTGTAATTAAACTTGTTTTGTTTTCTGATACAACTCATTTACTCTCCCAATGCCATATCCCCAGAAAATTATATGAATAATATTTTGGGCTCAAATCTTTTGAGTACCTGTTTTGGGTCTCTGTAATTCTTGTTATTGCAAGTCCTCTACAGTCATAATGGATTTTTATAAATTGCAAAGAAAGTTGTTTAAACATGCAAACAGATTCCTGAGTGATTAATCTTCCAATGTCACAAGTCTTTTGCTTAGATACGAATTCTCAATACTACAATTTATTAATCTGAAGAATTCTTCCTAAATATTGTAGACGAATCTGTCAACGAGAATGAAAATGTACGCCAAGAGTGGCGGGCTTCAATAATATTAGAATTGGGTTCCATTCAATCGCTGCGGAACCTCCTGTCTTCGGTTCTTCCGCCGGGCGCTGACTGACGCAATTCTTGGGTCCAACACTGGTTTCAGTAGACATAACTTGTAATGAAAAGGAGTTGAAGACCTCGGCCTATGGGTTAAGTTTGTTGAAATCACCTTTTTCTTTTCTGAAGTGCTGCAGATTTGTTTTAGTGTGTAAAAGCATGAAGGGATACAATATAATTTAATCCCAGGAACTGCATCTGAGTGGAGAACAAGATGATCTTGACTCTTTCTTTGCCAAATTTCCTAAGTCTTTGTCGTTTGGAGTTTTTGTCACTAGGTGAGTGAAGTATTAACGCTTTCATCAGAGAGTGATTGTTCTTGATTTTCAAAGACTGCCATAATTATCTCTGATACTTGAAAAACCTAAATTCCATTGTCTTGGAACTTTGACCTCAGTAGGTCAAACAAACAAATTTTACTACGATCGTTGGAGAGTATTTCGTCTTGTAGTTTTCTGTAGTTTCTTTGTACAAATTGAAGTTAATGTACTTTTTCATGTGATGTCCTACTACCTTTGAGCTGTTTATTAGGCCAACATATTCCTCCGTTTTTCATGAGCTTCACATATCCCTCAAAATGGTGAACGGTGAGGTTCCTCTTTGCCAAATCCCCAAGTTCCATTTTATATCTTGATCAATCAGTTTACAAAGGAAGGATGGAGTGCAATATCTTCACGGGACAACTTGATTTCTGAAAATCATAATTGGACTATTTTGTGTGCTTGCCAACGCACTTTCCACGAAAGCGGCATTTCTACTGGCATTACATAACAAATGAAACCGAGTTTCCGGGAAAAATTAGTACTGGAAGTACAAGTATCGACCGTATTTTATACATTTTCCCCTCCCATCCTTTTACAGCACTATCTAAAATCTACAACTAACCTAAAATCCGTTTACTTGTGTGTTTTCCCAGTAAACGCGATATTTTATTAAAACACTGTGACACCTTCACATCACTGTGTGGTATTGTTACCGCTAATTCTTAATAAATAAGTAGAATACTTTTCAAACTAGAATAAAGTGAATTGTATAAACGTTCATTAGGAGAATTATGTAAAACTAATAGAGATAAATCTATAATAGAGATATCTTTAAGTTGACTCGAAATACAAGGATGTGGGAGAGTAATTATTCAGCCTCGGTGCAACGACGTGTTAATGCGTAGTATCTTTCGGGAATGCATTGATGATAAAAATGACTGCAATGTGTTTAAAGTAACCATCAACTGTATGTTATACGCACAGTCTATACGTTATAGTGGGTAGGGTATGAGCAATGATATCAAGAATTGTTTACGTACAAATTTCATATATCCACACCTGTACTCTCCATTTAGGTATACTACACATATCACACCCTGAAATAACGATAAAGCACAATTTACGGATTTTCATTCAAAATCTCGAAACTTATCCCAAAATTTTAAGTTGCTGTGAATTTTGATCAATTGAAGATAGTTATGAATAAAAAATAAATTTAATCCTCTACAGCTCCTTTCTGGAAGACTTTGTTTTAATCTAAAGTTGGAGACGCTAGACGGCTGAGTTTGTCGGAAAGAACGTGAGGCACAATATTTTATCTCGAAAGTTTGTATTTTCCAATTGAATATCTCGAAAACTGTTTAGAATAGAGAAAATATTAATATGAACAGAATTAAAATATATTTTATCCGAATTTATTTAGAATTGGAAACGTATTCGTTATGACGCATCGTTTCCGACACATATAAGTGAAAAGTAGTACATTATTCCAAATGTTGTTGGAATCTTACTAGTCTTTGTACGCATTTATACATTACGAAGAATATTACGTTTAGAATGTTGGGAATTATCATAGTCATTTTCGTTCAGTTTCCATGGTAACCAGTACTATCGTTTTTGGGATGAAGCTGTTTGTTTTTCTTTGTGCGTTTTTGCTCGTCGTATTTATTGATGTTGGCTACAGAAGTGCTACAGTTGGCCCAGATATCAAACTTTGTTTTTTATCATTATCGTATCGATTCAAAACAAAGTTTATCATTTGATGGAGAAATCTGTAGTAAATATACACACAAAATTAAAAATTTATTTATTGGCAGAAAATGACATTGTACAAAATTTTGAAATTGGTGGATGGTTGTAAAAATTATTATTTGTCTTGTTAGAAAGATATACCTAAATAGACAAGTTTCTAACCAATAATAAGAGATTCATCCGAGTGTACACGAATTTATATTTTATGTCGCAAAACGAAAGTACTCAACTCGTATAACTATAGTCTTTAATATAAATATGTATAAAATCAAATTCGGCTTATATATAAACAAAAACTAACAATTATCCCAATTTTGAAGTTTTACGACAATCCATCAAGAAAACAATAGTTCATAACATTGTACTGCAACATTTTTGGAGTCGGTAAGAAAATTTAAATTATGTATTTACAAAATATTTTTCATCAAAACTCGTTGCTCTAGTTTCAACCGGTGCGACAGTTCTCATTGTATACAATTTCGAAGCATGAGTAGCGACAAGAAACGTCAAAAGCAACTCTCATTTTTTTGTTCCATTAGCAATAAAAACTCATCTCTTCATGATAAAACATTTTGCTTCATTACGATCAACGCAGAGGAAAAGAAGATGAATTTTGGTATTATTAACTTTTTGTGGGGTCTTCTGGATCACATTCGATTCAAGCTCTAACTGGATTATCCATTATTTTTGCAATATAGTAGTGAAAATCGGACCACACATGATGTATAAGTCAGTTGCTTGTATCTTTTTAACGTGCATATTCGGAGATGAATGGTTTTCCACACCTTTTAATACATAATTTTTTTGAAAAAAATTAAGATAACACGCCCACATATCTGAAGCTTTTCATTTCCTGAATAGTAGTGACACCCAATTATAACCTGCTCAGTAAGACGAGAGATGTTAAAGCTGACTGCTTAACATTTTGTAGAATTTATTTTCATTCCATTCTTCATCACACATGTTATAATATTATCAAGGTTAGATAATTTCTTTCTTCGTCTGTAAAAATGTTTATAAAATTTTTGCTGAAACTATTCTTAGGAGTTACAGTGAAGTAACTGAATTTGTAATTACAGTCCCTATGTGATTGGAAGTTGAAATTTTGATTAAAAGAGTAAATGAACTCTGTTATGTAAAACAAATAAGATCTCGTGTTTTAAACTTCTTTCGGGGTGTCATTTTATAAAAACTTCACGCTGCTTTGGCATTTGCAGCGAACACCTTCAAAAGCTACGAAGAAGCTATTATGCTGTTATTTGTTCCTGAAGATGTTCACAGCAAATGTCAACAAAACGTTGAGTTTTTACACAATGTCAGCACGACTTAATATCCCAAAATGAAGTGTTAAACTCTAACGAAGGCAGCCGTGGAAGCCGGCATCAATACGTATCGGACTGTTCATAAAAATGAACCTTGAATATTTGAGAAATAGAACAATTGCTGTTGATTAAAATACTGTAATCAACATCATGGCTATCTTGTTCTAGTAAAGAATTGTAGTCTACGAATAGAAATCTCTCGCACCCACCTATGTGTTTTAAAATTATTTTTCCTTTTAATGTTTTCAACAGTTATCTGAAAATTTATACCCACAAAATATGATTTTTTTACGAAAAGTGTGGGCTCCAATTTTGAGATTTCATTTCTCTCTACTGATTATGAATTATAGTATTCCGCCATCCTATCGATCGACAATGTTTTCTTTAAAATCGGTAACGTATTTGGATTAATCAAACGAAATTAAGATATAACACTTGACAAAATCCGCTTACTTCAGTTAAGGTCCAATTACTTAAAACTTTTTCGCAAGTGCTGATCTGCGAATTGAATTGCGAATTCTTTTCATTCTTATTTTTATTTTCCTGTCTTTTTTGTGTATCCCACAAAATCGTCGTAACTGCGCGGCGTTGAAGATGTACAATGTAGGGTTTGTGTTTGTTTATATAATGTTTTCTCTCCCCCACACCTCATGGGAGGTCATATAAGAACTTAAGACAGAATTTCACTTTCATTTTAAAGCAAATTTTAAAAGAAATAGTACATCGTTGAGAGAATGATTACGCTCTTTCGAAGTTCAGACTAAAGGTTACCTCATTTTTGAAATTTGGTATGACGGAAGAAAAAGAGTTTTTACTAAAAGTTTCCTTTTAGAAGTAAGATAGAGCAATTATCCCCGAACGGTTTCACCTAAACATACATTCGCGTGTCAGGCAAAACGTAGTCGTATTTTCCCCTGAAAGCGATCCCCAAAAATACCATTCGTCCAAGTATTCAGGAGAGACTTCAAATACAAGAATATTTCTGTAATTTATCGTTAATTTAGAATTCCATATTTGATAGATATTGCCAAATTTGTTAATCTGAATCACCTCTACATTTTCTTGTTTTTTTAGATAATTCCAAGGCTACTTGATATCTGGATTATGCAAACACATCCTTCCAATCTAACATTTTGATGATGTTGATGGATGAACTCTCCAATTATTATTAATATAACTCCAGCATTCGGTTAGCCTGTAAGTATTATTTTTCTTAACCAGCACTCGGCTCGATGTATTAGAATGGATAACTGTCACCAGGGGTGTTCAATGAGATTCTATTTTAGGATCCGTTTTCCTTCCATTGTATGTTAATGTCACGACTTCATGTTGAATGTCAAAACGTTGCTCTATGCAGATACCACGAACTTACTGAGCAAACACTGAACGCCTCAAAGTTATTATGTGCCATCTTCTTGGTTTCAGGTCAATCACTTATGTGGAGAAAGCAATGAAACATCCTTGGATTTTTACGACGGAGCAGCAAAATTTTTCCACAACTTCTTCTTTCACTGAACGGAAGGCAATTTTACTTTCTTGTGGGAACACAAATCTAAGGTTAGAACGTACAAATCACACCCTTCACGTATAAAATCTGAATAACAGAGTAAAGCTTTGCTTTCCAAAATGTTCATGATCACTAAAAACCAAATTTCTAATGACGGCTATTTCGTGAATGATATGGGTGTTTTTAAAAATTCCCTTCCGATATTTCTAAAATGAAAGACGAAGTTAAATAATACATTGTGTCATTCCTAAAATTGTCAAAATCCGACAGTCGTTAAATAATTTGGCTGCAATTCGTTGTAAATAGTTCGTAAAATACTCCACAAAACAACTTGGACTAACATCAGTGCGGTAGTTCTTTTTTACATACGAGATGTCTCCAATAAGAGAATGGAAGTGTAATAGAGCTTTCCGAGAGGCATTATGTGGAAGTTTCATGTATATGCATTGATATGTAGTTTTGTTATACAATCCATAATATGTATTTCCCAAAGGAAACTTTTTAAATCTTTACTAACGTGAAAACAGGAGGTCGAACGCACTGTATAGTATGAAGATATTCCACCATGGTTAATCCAGTAAAACTGACCATGTCGAAAATCATACGTATGCTTCAGCCGACATCCGTACTGAAAGACTACTTGGGGAAGCAGGATTGTCTTATCTTCTAGGAGGATAATCATATTTAAGGGAGAAAAATACTTGACTTTTTCTTCAAGAACTTTCCAAACAAGTGAGAATAAATGGTTTATTTTGTGAACATAACAATTGTAACGCCAACCGTTACTCAATAACATTAAGACCTGGCAAGTTCATGAAACTGACAGGCGGATGTGGAATTTTACCGCCCGCGAGCTACCAATATCATTGTCACACCAGACTCCTATAAATGTTTTGCCTCACATAATTAAATCGTACATAATATTTATTACATTGTGTACTATAGCTGGAAACTGACAGGTTAATACCCTGTTAGCAAACTTTCAAACACTGACAATATTTCCATTGTTTACAAAGATGCGGTAAACGCGTAATCGTCTGCCTCAAACATTCTTAAGAATGACCGAAATAGAATATCATACATTAGTATCTGATGGCTAATTCTTTTCGTTTACATAAGATTAGTTTTGCTTTAATACGTACTTTTCCTTTTAATATTTATTCTCTTATGACAAACACTCTCTTCTGATAACTTAATCTTTGAAATGAATCATCGTATTTGAGCAAGATTCAATAAAATTGTAGGAATTTCGAGAAAGTGCACCCACACGTTCAACGATTTTGAGCGCTCATGCTCCAATTGTTACATGACCGTTCATTTATCACCGTTAAATAAAGTTTAAATAGTAGGAAGGATTTCATGTCATCAAATAGCTTATTTCGTCTTTTCATATTTCAGTGAACCCACATTCCAAGTTTTAAATACTGCCTTTAATTGTCTGTAACGTATGAAGTAAATGTTGATGTTTTAATTTCATTTTGAAATGTTTTTGAAATGAGTAATTGACAAAGTCCGTTTTTTTAAATTTCTCAAGCGGTAATTTTCTACTTTTGAGCATTATTGCATATTAACATATTTATACAAATTATTTTTTATTATTTATTAAGAAATATATTTGTATTGTTACATATTAATTTACATATTTACACAAATTTAGTAACATATTAATGTACATACTTCTTGACTTGATATTATATAATATCCTGGACCTGAGTATAACAATTCTTTTTAACTACTAGGGCAAAAATTAAATTATTGGAGTTTATCTGAGAAAAGAATTCTAAGCAATATTAATGTAATAATAATAAATATACATTTTCAAATTTCTGACCTTTGAGTGAACTAGAAGGAATTTTTCTTGATAGAGGGTCACAGAATGTTTACTCTGTTCATGTGTAAACTGGATAAACGATACTTTACGTTCGAACCCAGTGTGCTATGGTAGATCCAGAAAGAAGACCGAATGCACGAGTCAATCTCGTCTGTCACTCGTAACATTACGAAACTAATTCCAGGAACTTCCTTTATTCTCAGCGTCAGCTGTGAATGTACACACTACAGTTGAATATGTTGTCATTTAAGTGTACTGTAAATGTGTTGTATAAAAGTTTTGATGCGAATGTAGTGTACTGTGAATTAATTTGGTCCAGAGAAGCAGTTGTTATCTTTCTTCTGCATAGTTTTAACGACAGTTTGAAAAAAAGTTAAATTTCTCTTTTAGTCATTTTGAATCCTGTCGCTTGTGAACCATGCCCAAAAATTTTGCATCTCACCAATTTACCACCCTTTAGAATTAGCTCCCATGTAAATACGCTCCAGAAAACTTAACTGTAATAATTACAATAGAACTGAAAACTTATATGTTAAATATTAACTCAACACTATCCTGATGCCGTGTATTCATCGACTTTCTATCTCCCAGATACTCGGGAAATAGTTTATGGTAATGACCAAAGTAACCTCTCGATAACCCATAATAATCTTTTAATTTTCAAATGGGGAAACTGCTAACTTCACGTAAAATACTATACATTCCGGGACATCATTTTGACAACGTTGCTCTTCATGAAAACCCACGGAAGACGAAGGACAATTTTAAAGGATTCAGATCCTTGGTTGATAAACCCGCGAGTGAAATGTGTGGCAAAGTAACGGATATCTACAGCGAATTAACTCTGATTTGGCAAGGAAGAGATAGTATCCGACAAAGTGTCACTTATATCCCAGGAAAAACACAATATTTATGAGCTGTTGAAATTGAGGGATCGTCCACCACACAAGATACTGGTCATCCTTCAATTACGGTAGAGTGCTAATAAGCTTGATCAGCAGAAAAGAAACATGATATGATAACCGTAGTGTCGAGAAACTTAAAACGAAGAAAATGTATGATTTGTATTTCCAGGGGAATACGAAAGCTACAATACACAATTCGACTACATTTACCGTATCCAACAGAAGTGTAAATAAATAGATCGGAGATTTCAAATACGCTGATAAAAGTATGTTTTAAACATACGCTGATAAAAGTATAGAGAAACAAAGTTTCAAAAATAAAGAAACAAATATCCACATTCAACAAGTTGTACAGATAAAATGTCCATATTCTGCTCAATACTTACTTTAGCGTCTTGTTTGCCTTAATTAAACGTTTCAGCGTACACGAAATCAAACTCTACTATTTAAAAAATAATGAATTTAACTTACAAGGCGGAATATAATTGGTTATGCATATCACGTGCTCGATGCGTTATTTCTTTTGCGCAATATGGTTGAAATTTTATTTCGATATGCCTAGTTGTCTCTATTTCCCGTCACGTGTTTGCTTTTCCTGAATAATTCATGACTGTCATAAGATATGTGGGCTCAAGGAATGTCCATTTACATTAGCGGATGAGTTTAATTTTCTTTTACCAGTAATGCTACGCACACTTCTACTTGTTAAGCATAGGAATGCTTGGCATCCCAGGACTATCCTCAGAATTTTATTGGATCTAATGGTAGTAATAATAGTTTTGAGATGTATTTAAGCCCACTATAATTATCCAGTTACGGAAAGAGTACATATTCTCAGCCCACTCTGACTCAATTTCTTGTCCGTATGTCCAAGATGATTCTATTTCGACATGCATAGTATAATGACATTGAAGACGTAATTGATCAACCATCGCCAACGCGATGTCGTCCAGAAGCTCTCTCATCCATCCTGATTATTACCTCAGGTGCAAACCTCTCGCCCTCTGATTGTAGGCTCTGAACGGGAGCCGCGCCCAAGCCGCGAAGCTGACCGGTCGACCTTGGCGTCGCGACCGCCCTGCCCCTGGGCTGCGCCAGACCTCGGAAGACTCACAAACGGGAGGGGGGCAGCGTCGCCGACGTTCCGCATGTGTCAGAGACAATGCGACGGAATGCGTAATGGTATTCAAGGATCGAATGCTGAGTAGGAGACGGGGGTGGGGCCAGTTTTTTGTTGGATTCTTTGAAAAGTTGCAAAAATTATGAGAACGGTAAAGCGTCATTCCGAAAGAAAAGGAATTTCGTGCTATAAATAGATTATGTAAATAAAATGTTGTATGAATAAGTAGTGGTGTAATTGTTGGAATGCTCGCATATAGAAATCTATTCTAACCCGTAAACATGTACCGGCTATGGGCCGATATGCCTTCTGATGTCTCATTTAGCTGTCAGTTGCGGTTCGGTCTGACCAACTTCGAAAAAAAAATAACGCTTATGATATTGAATAAGAAATAATTATTATAAATACAGCGAGAAATTGTAATTTATCCCAGGGTAACGATCTCAACGATTGAATAGTAAATAAACACCCTCTACCAGGGAAATGAAACATTTTGAGATAGGTTAGGTAAAAATTAAAACCGGTGATGTTCGCTAAAATCAATACTTTTTCCTGATTTTGTGTCTTGTTCTATTCTTTTTAATTGAAGAAATGCTTTGTGACGCCACCCACCCTAAAATTAGGGTTCTGAGCATCTTTTATTCGAAAACAATATTTCACATATTTTAACGCTAATAGATGAGTTAAAGAGACATGCACATTTGACTGCATCATAACTGATAGTTAACCACTCTAAGTAGAAGACGCCCGTGCCCCTAAATGAGATTAAAATGTGTGGTTGTGAAGTTTAACACTCACGGATATAATTATAGTGACTCCCCGCACAATTATTCAAAACTATAAATTATTCTCCATCACTCATTCATCACTACAGTGATTAGCTGGTGCACCATAATTCACTATCAGTCAGACATTTTCCACTCCGCTTGATAGATTGAGAAACGACCGTCTTCATCGTTTACGGTGTAGTGCTTTGGTTACCATCAGTTACTGAGCTCCGTTACTATCTCAGGTTACATCATTCACAGCTGCTCATTAATGTGCCTCCACTCGCCTTTTACTACTGCGCACAACTTGCCGCACAGTTACTTGCTGTTTGTTATTCTCGCGGTCTTCTTTCATTTGCTTTGTCCTAATGCATGACCTCACCCTATTTTTTTCTTGTTTTTATTGTACTGTCATATCCTCATCTGGGATGCAAATTACTTGATCCATGTTCGTGTACTTTTCCTTACCTCCCAAATTAACATTACATGACTTTATAATGTAGCTTCATACGAATTAGCGTCGCTGGATTGAGCGTTGATTTGTTTTCGCCACCATTTCTGTTCTTTCCTTGGATAAACCACATAAAATAACACAATACTACTTAACGTCAATGCTTCAAGAATTCTCCCATTCATGTTAACTTAATTTTTCTTTGAATGATGTGATACTGTTGTCTCCATCCTGGACATGCCTCTATCACAACAATGCCATTTCCTGCTAGTCTTGACGTTTGTCCGACATATTATATTCTACCAAGCATAACTTCGCATAAAAGATTTTCTTGAGTTCAGAATATTATTCGCAAGTACACGTACACGTACGTTTGTTGTTATATAGTATTTGATCAGAAAGTAATGAACTTATCCATCAAACCAGATTTATTTGTGGCGAGGAAAAGAGAAAATACTACTTCTAGAACCATTCGAGGAATTCCCTGTCAGAGACTGAGCAAAATCTTAATATCCACGTAATATAGAATTTATAGGCAGAAATGGGCATTCAAGAAGAATGGAGTGTGACCTGCTACAAAATGTAATTTTTTGATCGAATGTAACATGCAACATGATTATTAAATCTTGGTTAAACGACCTTGCATTACATTTTCAATTTATCTGCAAATCACTCCCTCCTTCCATAGATGGGAACTAAAAAACATCTAAATGAGTTAAAATTTTCTAATTATGTTTGAATTGGTTGAAATTTATTTTTCACGGATTTAATTAAACTGTAGTTGACTCAATGCACCCGGGATTGTATTACTTTCTCACATGGGGGTTTCAGAAACCTATCTCGCTGTTTCAGGCTGAGGAGTGTAAAATGACTCTTTTTCATTCTTTTTCTAATTAATACATTCTTTTACAATTTTTATTACAGAACGAAGAGTATATTGGAAGGTAAAAATGGTTGAGAATGTTTGGTGCGTTTTTCAGAATGACTCGTCAACGCAGAGAGAAAACTTTTAGTGTGAAAAGCTTGGCTCTAACTCTTAATATCGTAAGAACAGGCAATATTTAAACAGAATAAAAGATTCTTCTGTATGTAAATTACTTCGCAAGTAAAATACTCGGAATTAAATCATCTTATTGTAAGCATCACTCGGAATGAAAATCCTTAGCCGGAAACACGATCGACAATGTGGCATTCTGTTTATATAAATATATATCAAACTTCAAATAAATAAGCAGAATACTTTTCATCTCACTAATATATAAAAATAATATTTTGTTTATATATTTGTTACCTATAGTCGTGAAACTAAAAGGCTTACAGATTTCTGATTTTTTTCATATGAAGCACACTCATTTAACTTAAAATATAGATTATAATATAGTTTGATACATTGTACGACAAATTATTTATTGACAAATTAAAAATTTAAAAAAGAATATCAATAAAGTAGCCTGCTTTCTGGCAATGCAACCCGTTAAACGTAGTTGTACAACTGTTATCACCCTAACTATTCACAAATTTAGCAAAGTTCAAGAACTACATTTCTTATTGACATTCTATTAGTTTATTGACATTCTATTATTAAACATATTGACATTCTATTAGTATTATAACTCGCAGCTAACTTTTTATCTTATCTAGGAATTTTTGCTGAATTTTTTGAATCCGCCTCTGCCTTAGGGCCCTTGATCGGAATTGATGGGATGGTCCCTTGCTTGCTTCCGGAGAGTAAATTAGTTTTTTTTTTCCTCCACGTGGTCATACGCAGTTTGTACTGTTTTTTGACAATAAATTTATTATTATTATTATTAAACAGCTAATGCTGATCCTATCGTACTAGTATATTAAAATTATGCTTTGTTTGTATGTTTATCACGTACGATCTTGAAAACTAAAAGGGTTATAAACTTCACGTTTTTTCCACATGAAGCAGAACCCTTCAATTCAAAACAAAGACTTGTTCAGTCTGATAAATTGTTTCAAAATTTTTTTAACGTGTTCAAGATAACTACTGTGGTAATTTCAGGTTTAAAGACGTGATGTTTTGATGCGTGAAGCAAAATCGATCTTTCGTATCTGTCAATAGTGAGTTATCGCCCATAACTGAGCAATACAATTTTTAGTTTTGACTCAAAACTAGCGAATGGAAATTCACGGATTTCTCATAAAAGTTGTTTATTTCATAAACATTTTTTTCACGTTTTCATAAAAGATCATGATTAAAAGATATTCACATAATTCTTAGTAAAATAAGTATTTGTTTGCACATTTATTAATTTTCTTTACGTTTTACCACGTATGACTCGCGTGACGCTAAAGGAAATTAATTGGAATTTTGAAACAATAAATGTATAGAATTATTTGAAACGACAATAAAATTATTTCCTTTTTCCCCTCATTCAATTTAAATATTACATCAGTTCTCCGCGACCTCATAATTGTATTATATTATTGTGTTAATATTGTCTCAATAATGTCGCTTCCAGTAATGGCTTGGGTATAAAAAAAACATTTTTACTACACAAAAATCTCTATAATTTTACTGCCCTAAATTTCACAAAATTCCTTTTTTGCGATGGCATAAATAATGACCAATACTAGTTCTGTCCTTGTAATGATCAAAACTAATTCTGACAAAAAATGCATCTACCAAAACTAGTTTTGGTCGTTTTTTCGTCCTAAGTGTCATCTGTTTATTTCTATATCATTTCTGATGTATCATCTCAGGCTTCTGCAATTAATCTCAAAACCTCTGCGATAAATTCAAGTATCGAAGTTAATTATGATTTTAATGAATTTATAAAAAATCTTCTGTATGAGCTATCAAAAGGAAGGTTTTGGAAGTAAAAGATAAAAAAATACGATAAAAAATGGATATAATTTTCATAAAAATCACGGCATTCTAATTTCGCATTAAAATGTCAGTACGTTTTCGTCTTATTAAACGAAATCTCTCTGTTTAAACAAATCCTCTGTCATCCGCATCGTCACGGAATATTGGAAATACATTTTCCTTGATTACATGTTTTGGGGAAAAATCTTAACCGTAAACACTATCAGCCGTACTAATAAAGGAGACGTAAATTTTACTTCGAGAGTATGCAAAGAGTTGTGACAAAGACTACTAATAAACATGGAGTAACTCGTTCCCGAAGTAAGTGGGTAGTAGTTACCATGGCAACCGCTACTCCAGGCAGACCACAGGTTTAAGGTAGAATTAACCTCACTTTGCGCATAGTAGTCGGTGAGGAAGCGTTGCGACATTGCGAAGTTACCATGGCCAACATTAGAGATGTGAAACGTGTGGAAGAAAGAGCACGCATTGATGAATTTTTCACGGTGCGCTGTAGGAAGGTGAAATGCTATAAAAATAGGAGCAATCCTTTTTATGAGTATACTAATGAAAATTTTCGGAGAAAATATCGATTTTCTAAGCAAGGCGTTACAGCTCTTCTTGAAGAGTTTGGAGGTTATCTTGGAGATAGTTGGGGAGGGGATTTTGTTGTATTAAATCAAGGCATTGAAACTAAATGAATAAATTATTTGCCTTTCAAGTATGAAATATTTAAAATTTTTGGTTTTATTTTGGATGTATAAAGATTTTACATTTCTGCTTGTATTCAATGATGAGAATTATCTTCAGATATAAAATGAATTATCAAGATTTAGTGAACTCTAATTTAGTTATTTTATGCTGTCATGAAGCTGTTGAATAAATAGAACTACAAAATACCATTATTTCAATTAATGTTTATCAATATTTCAATTGTAATGTATGTGAAAGAAAGCAGAGTACTGAAAATGAATTAGATACTATAAAATACCTGAAAAAATAATATATAACTGTGGACATCTGACATTACGAATTGTATATCAGTCCTCAAGCTTATCGTTGGTGTGCCACGTTTTTAACCAAGAACTTTCCGGGCATACAAACTGAAATCGTTCATTGTGTCTTGAGACTCAGTTGAAGGTTCCTTCGGTTTTGAACATCCTCCCGTCCTTCTACTTTCAACTTTGAACGCAGAAAATTCCTTTTTAGATTTCATTTTCATCTCTTTCCATTGTATAAAGAGCTTTTTGGTATCTCTAGGTCTACAATTCAGATCATTAAATCTGTAGAAAATATATTTAAAATGAGTACATATAA
This sequence comes from Laupala kohalensis, assembly GCA_002313205.1. Classification (NCBI taxonomy): domain Eukaryota; kingdom Metazoa; phylum Arthropoda; class Insecta; order Orthoptera; family Trigonidiidae; genus Laupala; species Laupala kohalensis. The sequence continues at coordinate 306,176 of NNCF01128814.1, read as the reverse complement.
AATTACACCAAACTTACATAAAATTAAGAATATAGCGTTCTACTTTTCAGGAATATCTTTCCAAGCTGCATTCTTTCTCTTCATATCAACAGTCTCATTACTCTTGTTCTCCAGAACATCAACATGAACTTTTATCAAATTCTTTAATAATTCCTAAACAAAATACATTTATATAAAAAACAACGAGATTTCACTTGGTATATTAGCAAAAGATATAAATGTGAAACAAATTGACACACCTTCTCCTCGCTCTCGAATTTTCTTTTCACTCACAGCACAAGAGATAAATAGACAAACAAACAAGTCCAAAGTATACAATACACAGATTATTTTGTAATTTCAAGTTGCCAAGTGTTATTCCTCATTACTCGGACATAACTCCAAGACTAGTTACGCTATTCTCATTACGCCGTTATTGGTGAAAATTTATTCCTTACTTACGACGAACTTAAACTAGAAGTAACAACTTCTGGATTAAGCATGTAGTATCGGCTTTACTTCGAGCTTTTGTTGGCACTGCTGTATACGCGTACTAGTTTATTTATCAATGTTGACTTATGTTCCAAGCAGTCTTACTACAGTTTCACGATTTAGAGCAGATTTCAGGAGTAATGATTTGAAGGGGAAACTATTTGCCATTTTTAGGAAAATGGTTGCATTAAGGGTGTTTACCAATGAAGGTATCTTATCTTGCATTTGTTTGAAATATCTGCATGAGCGACCTCATTACTTGGATGGCAATGATGTGTAATTAAAATAAAATGGACTCGTTGCTTTTAATTAATCGTAAAGGATGTTAAAAACAGTACTATAACCAGGAATAGCATAATTTTGACAAAAAGAATGAAAAAGATTTCCATAGTGGGACGATCCCCATATCTCGTAATCGCAAGACTTACGCGATAACCCCTGTAAAATGAAGCCACCTTTTGAGGAAAAGTTTTATGTTGACAAACGATCATGCACTTTTTATAAGCTTATTGCCGAGGGAGTAAAATTCTAAACTGACACATGAAATTAAACATTCTCATGATTAATGAAGTGTCACAAACGAGACCATTGCTTTTCTCGCCAAATTACATATATTCCAATCGTATAAAATATTCTAAACGGTACCAAAGTACAACCGGGTGTAACATTATGTTGAGAAAAATTAATAAGTTCAGAGAATAAGTATATAAATTACGTTACACGTTCTGGAGAGGGGGTTAGAACCGTTACACTGCGTTGCGGTGGGGTAAGAAGACTTGGTCGTGGTGTTACGTAACTCAAATTTCTAAAGGGTGTATGTGATAAGGTACTTTTCATTCTATAGTTATTACTCTCTGTACAACTTATGATCAACTGGTCCATGAGAGCATAGTCCAATGAGAAACGAACTTCAGTGTATTACCGTTTGACCCCACACTTTCCGGAAAGTAGCAAAAACTTTCCATATTCGAGTGAGGGGTTTGAGCTAGAGTTTCGTAACTGTTAGGGGGAGGTAAGAGATATCATTAGCGGTGTGTTATCGAGGGGAGGGGTGGTGTTGAAAATTGTAATTTTTGCGTTTTCCGGCCTCTTACACGTTCCCCTATAGATTGAAAATTCTAAAAAATTAAAAAATGTAATATATTTTGCAGAAATATTATTTAAATTATGAATTGATTTAAGCAAGATGGTTCCTTGAAAATCTTAAAATTATTTTTCATTTTAGGAGTTTATGCAGCATATATAAAGACGAACGTCAATTATTTGGTATCTGTTCCTCTTTGAATCCCTTGTAAAAATTCATAAGATCCTTTAATATTAACTGTAAAGAAATCCCGAAACTTTTTATTTATCATTTCACTGAAATGAGGCATTTTATGTTTGTAACTGCTTTTTGACAATAAATTACACATAATAATAACAATAATAATATAACATATTCTATCAGCCACCTGCCACATGTCCATTCAGTTCTTCTTGTTCAGAAGTCATCATATATGTTTCAAGAAATTGACAATCATGCATTTTCATTGTCCTTCGTTATGTACCCAACCTCAGGCAGTCATATTTCTTGTTCTTTGCACACCATACCTCAGGCCTAAGAAAGTTGGTTGGAAAGTTATTTTGCGTCTAAAACCTCCTAGTTCATTGTACAGGAGATCTAAATGTGACAATTGAAAAAGTCATTCAGTTAAAACTTTTCTGACCAAACGCGGTCACACTGGAACCTGGAAGTCTTTGCTATCCAGCAACCAACAGTAGATTTGCAACAGGGTAGTTTATTGAAAACCATTTATCAATTACATTGTTTTAATTGACCCAGTTAAATTAGTATACTGGCAGTTCCATGTGTGTCAACTTCTATTACTCGACTATTGATTAATTAATACTGGAATTGGTGCTTTAATTTAAACAGCATAGAGTCAATTTTATAAAGTGGCAAATGGTTATGTGATTGACTCGCACCTACCACATCCATCTTACCTCATGTAAATTCTGAATTTCTTTATATCAAGTGTACTAATGGCGCGAAAAGAAAGAGGAACCTTTGGTTCAAAACTTTGTTCAACTTTTTTGTTGGAAAAGTAGAATTATTTACATTTATCATTCATTTTACGTTACGAGGTTACTGTGGGAAATTGGTGTTGTCAAGAGTTTTTCTCAAATAAAAAATATCATCGAGCACTGATCGAGCATCACGGCACGAACTCGTGAGAACTACTGGCCCCCACTAGTTTTAGCAGTCACTTCCATTGGAGCTATTTCTTTTAAGTTAAAGACACCCGACATAACAAGTAATGGACATAACCGAATACTAACAGATAATACCTTATTCTTGTAACCCCCTCAAAGCTAATTATATACAGGATGAACCTCAAAAAGGAGGTTGTGGAGGAAGGGTGTCAAAAGCAAACGTCACATCTGCCGAATAAAGTCCTTGGACCGGCCCTGGGGACCAGTATATTCAGTTCCTTGCGATTTCAACCTTCTTTTGTCGTGACTTTTCGGTAGCATGTCATTTATTCCATAATTTTTTGTCACATTCCGTCATTGGTATAGAATGTCAACATTCAAAATACGACGAAAGAAAATATTAATTTTTAGAAACTTTATTGGAACTCGAGGAACAAAGAAGTAAGAATGCCCCCCTCCCCCACGAAGTTTTCCCTTTAAGACATGGGATGCTTTGCACCGAGCTGCATGGTAATAGTTACGCTACTGATGATACGATGGTCTCTTGATCATTATGCACTACAGAAAACCACACTGCAACATTTGATATCTCGAAGACGTTATGCAGTCGGAGATGGGTGCAGCAGAGGGTTTCCAAACAGAATAATTTTTATTCCCATTTTACTTTAACAAGAAATATCCTGAATTACCTTCAACTTCTCTTCCTTAACGTGCGCGGCGTTGGCACACGTACATTTTGATGTTGATAAACCGTAGGAAGAAAACAAATCTCCTGTCTTCCCGACCCTGAATTTTTCCACCACTATATGTTTCCGCCCTAGGCAACCACCTTCGTTGTCTATATGGACGAGCCGGCCCTGATTGTTAGTGTTTACATGCATCTGCCGAACTTAATGGTGTGAATAGGAGTTACTCCTGATATTGCCTTTCTTGTCTATGGGAGTGGCACCTTGTTTGCTTAAACAGTCGAAATGCTCTTTTTTGTCATACCAAATGCAAACTAAGAAAAACAGCACCACATACCTCCTGATTCTCTCACGACAAACACATGGACTTTATTCTTTCACGTATATTTTTCAGTTGCAAACCTTTTTTTCATCGACGATTCCATGTCATCTTCGCGTTATATCATATTTTGTTGGTAACTTTTCATGGAAAATGTAGAAAAAATCGGATTGTGTCATTGTGTTTCATCGCGTATAATATACATGATATTTCCATCAAAAGACTCAAGAAAACTATTTTCAGCTAACTAAAACTATTCGCGGACTAAAACTCTCATGCTCATACGTGGATTGATCATAACAAAATAATAAGTTGTCTTAAGATAAGACTATGATATACGGGAAATTTTTAAATTTGGACATTATTTTTATTTAGTGCAAAATTGCATCCACGAATATACGAAGGGTTTCTGGTATAGTATAAACATCGTTCAACATTTTACCTTCAACAAGTATACCAAATTCCCTTTTGTTTTCCTTTTTTACTGGATGATACAATAAGAACGTACACCAAAAATATCTTCTAAACCAGCGCTGTCGAACTAGTGATCCGCGAAACATTTTTTATGACCCGCAAGTTATAGAACATTTTACATCAAATTTTTCATCGAATGGTTGGGAACACAGCTTATTGTTATGAATCTATGCTGTGGTAATTAATATTAGATGGGGTGTGTCTGGTGAGAAAAAATAGAAAATTGTGAACGGAACTACCCCATCATACATTACAATATCAATACATTTTATTTTAAAACTAAACATTAAAATACTTAAAAAAGAAATATATTATTTAACTTTTCCATCATTAAACAATATAAATTTGTTGACGAGAATCAAAATATCACGTTACAAATAAATAAATATGGCCGAGCAACATTGCGCCATACCCGATCCCGTATCGACCTGATCGATCGAAAGTGTAGCCCGCGGATGAAGATAAGTTGGAGAGCACTGTTCTAAACAGATGAAAATATGGCAGTGTGGTGTACACTACGGTAAATCATGATATGGGATTTATCATTTGATGTATTCAAAAGATTTGTAGCTTTTCTTATTTGTAGAGATATTGACATTTTTATTGTTCTTTAAATGAAATTATGTTTGTTTTTCAGCGCTACTGTGAAGACAATGAAAACACAAATGCTCAAGTATAAATTTCTTGAATTTGAACTAACAGCGTCAGTGAACTAGCAGCGTAACAGTACCACGAATTTTAAAACATTTCCGTATATAATGAACAGGAACATAATGACCTCGCCTCGCGTTGGGACGAGGTCTTCCAGCGCTTCGAAAATGAATTCAGATCATTTGCCGGCAATGCCAAATATTTAAATATTGGCGGCGCTGTTAAGCTGCTGTTCGTTCAAAATCAATAAATGATATATATTTGTATTCGTCTTTTCTTGGGTTTTAAAGTAGCGCAGAAAATATGATTGCAAAATGGGATCGTCGAGAACAGAGTTATGAGTTGGAAAACAATTGAGAAAAGAAAAACAGGATTCACTAAATATCATTGTAAAATGAAACTTTTCCCAGAATAGCGCTAGCATAGTGAATGGAGCGCCAGACTTTCATCCGCTTTCTAGATTACATATATCGAAACAGTAGAAGAAAATAAACTTTCTACGCTCAATTGTGTAGTAAGTGAAAGTAAAATTTCTTGATTTGCAATAGAATACCTATCCTATTAGCTAACCTCCTCCAAAACCCGTACTACGCAAATTGCACACGGCAATTATATATCAATGGTCGTTAAAAGATTTCTTTCATAAGCAATTCGAAAAGATTTACTTGAAGATGGCCAAAATATAGAGGACCGTATCAAAAATAATCCCTCTTAATAGAACTTTCTATTGCCATTCTATAGTACAGGCTGAGAAACATACATATGAGAAAGTGTCTACAATGGTTTTGCACCCTACTTTTTTTGTCATTTAGTTTCCTCTCATTATATCTGAGTCTTCCAGTTTCCTCATCTCATGACAACATCGCATCATTTTTCGTTATACATGTCACAATCCTATAAAATATGAGCCAGACTCTCATGCACTTTGCCATGTAAACATATCAAATGAATCATTTCCCTATTTCACTGGGACATATCTTAATCACCGTGACAAAGTCAGTATTCTATTACTGTTAGATTCTCTCTGAACCATATACTATTCTTTCTCCTGTTTCTTTTTTTTATTTCATTTTCGCAAATGTTTCTTGTGGGATATATTGTTACATTATGCATCACTTTTTTGCATTATTCTATCTTACCTGCCACACAGTAGCTGTTGCTAACTTTCCTGTAGATTTTCTATCTTCTATAGTTATTTCTTCTCCATTTATGTCAATTTTACCCTCCCTTCTGATTTAATATTCTTCTTAATTTTATCTTTTGAATGTACATAAATATCTAAGACATAATTCCTAGAAGAACTTGCGTTTCCTTTGTCGCGATTGCTCGATATCTATGTCAGGAGGCATATCATCTATATATTATGAATTATACAAGCTTTTATTTTAACTTCACTAGTTCGCATGTTTGGGCCAAATCTTGTAACTGAATTTTAACCGAAAGTTTTTTTAGTTATGATTTTATTATGATTTTATTAGGGGTGGATTATTTCCGGTATGCGTCCCCTGAAATCCAATCCATCTCATACATATAAGTATAACGAATTGCATAACCTACGACTTTTCTTTATAACAGCGAAGGAACTTCTTATCTTGTTACTACGACCGCTCCTCAAAAGGATGTTCATGGTATCGGAAGGTGTATCACACGGACGCCATTACATTTATGTTATTTATTTATATTAAATATTTTTTGTTTAAAAGATATTTTGAGTATTACAAATGAACAAGCAAGATTAATTATTGTGACAAATAAATAAACAAATTATAATTCTAAAAACTATAAAATAAAAAAATAAGTAAAAAATCTTTTTAAATAAATGCGATATTTACGCGATGCACTAAAGCGAATAAAATAAGTTAATGTTTTCATTAAAGTAATGCTGGGGACGGAGGGGGGGGGTACATCATAGAAGGAATGGACCATATGACGCGACGGCAATGCAATTATTTTCTCGCATTATATGGTTAATCAATTATTTTCTCGCTTTATATTGTTAATCATCCCCCATTGTTAAAAATAATACAATAAATCAATTTTTTAGGAAGTGTTTTCTAGTTTGTAATTATTCAATAAAAGTTTTCGTTACTTTTGCGGACTTTTAAAAAAGACTGCGCAAATATCGAAAATACCCGTTTTTTCTATCCAAGAAGAGTTTCGTTAGTAAATTTTTGTTTTTGGCAAACCACAGGTCGGTGTCACGGGAGCATTGTGGTGAATAATGAATAAGTGGTGAACACTTAGAATAAAATTAATATAAAACAATATTTCTAAAAATACATTGTCTTATGTATATTTAAAGACGTCCTTCAATATTTTATCACAGAAACTATGAAGAGTCGTCAAATTAAAATAAAGATAGCATAAAATAAACTTTCAAAAGAACAAATGTACAATTATACTAAAAGGAGAAAAATAATAATTTCAAATGAAAGATAAAAAAATTTCATCATGGGACATTATTGTTCGCGAGTCATTGTGTATATTGTGGCAGAACGGGGTTTAAAAGTTGATAATTAATACTCAGAAAATGNAAATAATTTTGAATGGTTATAAGTGAATGCCCCGGCTAGCTCTTCTCAGGGGTCCACAATACTAAGAAGGGTTCGATTTATATCTGAAGGAAAAAAGGACCATGCAAAGGTTCCAATTAAGGAAAACGCAAGGCAAATAAATCCATTAATAACGCTATTTTAATACCTGGAGACATTCCCCACACAAACAAATCGCCCCCAAAAGACAAAAACACCAATGGAAATCAAACCTTCACATTACACTAACGCCAAAGTGACGTCATTCCCACCAAAGGGACACACTAAATTACACATTCCTCACACCAACAAATCACCCCCAAAAGACAAAAACACAAATAGAAATCAAACATTTACATTACACTAACGCCAAAGTGACGTCATTCCCACCAAAAAGACACACTAAATTACACTGGCTTTAACCATAACATTTACTAATTAGCAATTGCATCTACTTTTCTCATACCAATCACAAAGGTCTTACACTGACTTTAATCCTATTTAATTAACAATTTAATTGAACTTTTTCTTCATCATAACAGTTTACTGAATTTACAGGGCATCATTCTATTAACAAATGAGTTCAGTCTTGGCACTGATTTGGTCCAGAGTTCGTGCTCTTTTTATCACTGATGCTAATTACTCTGTGACGCGCAAGCGCAATACGATGTTGGCTTAAACATTCACCAACCATCGCACCATACCTCTCAAGATGACAGACGATTACGGGTCGTAAAGTAGCGCCCTCGCAGAAGTCAGCACGGCTCCAATTCTCAGGCACCTGCGAACGGCGTCGAGCGACGACCCCAAAAGTCGCCGTATTCGTCTTCTGTGTAATCGGCTCCCCCGAACACAGCGTCAGTATTTGCAAGGCCCGTTCGAATAACCACTCGAAATAGTTTAAACTGAGTTGTGAGCTCTGCGCGATATCAGCTAGTGATTTAGTGAGATCGAAAAATGTGAGCGAACTAAACACATCTGATCTCCTCCAGAAAAAACTGAGTTGTGAAAAATCGCATGAGCAAACTTCGATGTGAGAAACGAATGAACTATATGAGCTACGAATGAGCTACGAAACAGCAACGAAAATGAGAAATCTATGTGAGCTCCGAATAAGCAACAAATGAGCTATCTGAGCGTAACAAATGAGCTCGAAAAATGAATCTGTGTGAGCTACGAAAATGAGCTCCGAATAAGAAATCTATATGAGAACGAAAAATATCTACGTCTCTGTTAAATAAGCTCCATCCCTTCTTTTTTCCCAAAATTTCCAAACTTTTGAAAGTCACGTGTGCCGAAAGCTCCCAATCCGAAATAATTTCCCCTTCCTACGCCTGGGTTCTCATTGGACCCTTTAAAGGTCCTTCTAGAACCTTCTAGAACATTCTGAAAAAAACGTTTAAATCTCCAACGTTTTTGCGAACAAGTTTGGGCCTGTTCTTGCCCCGGCGGCCACATGGTGTTCCTAAGGATGGGTGGGACCTCCTCCCCCGCCTCTTGCTCGCTAATTTCTAAAGGGCCGTAAATCGTAATTGATGTCAAAGAGACTACCGCCGACGACCGCAACCACGGTTGTTGTTCCCAACCGTTCTCCGTTCAAATTTTTCAACTCCTCGACTAACAAAATTCCGCAACAGAATGATTAAATTAGTTAATTATTGAAATCTCACAATATATACAAAGTATTGTTGGCAATATTTTTGATGACTTTTTTACTTGACAATGAAAATAGTCAACAAAAATGGATGATTACGAAAGTGAGAAACAATTAGATTCTTGAAATTTTTGCCAGTGGCTTTGCCTGTGCCGGCGTAGATATAGATTTTAAGTTATTTCATTAATGTATAATAGTTTTGTTTTTTATTGTTCCTTTATGTTCTTAGTTAATATAGATTATTAGTTAATAAATATTATTTCTTCGTGAATAAGTATTATTACATTTTTTCTTCCTTAATAAATGTAATTAAATTTCGTATACATTTGATTCTGTTGTTTCCATTATCTTTTATTCACTATTGTTGATTTATTGCATTACGCACATGCACTAACATAACAGCTTGTTTAAATGACTTTAAATGATGCTGAAGACAATAAATTTCTCTTACTTAAAACATGTATGTGAAATTTCATTACGAAGTATTAAATCTCATGTTCAAAAAGTGCTAGGGATGTCTTACACTCCATATGGATGAACTTTTACATAAACTCCATTGGGTGAGTCTGTATTCATTTCAATGACTCCGTAAACTTCGGATTCGACACTAATATTGCTTGTTTTCCACAATTTATACGAATCAACTCCTCCACACACCTCCTCTAGGGATACGAGTTGTGAGGGCTAGTTTGGGAATATACAGCATTTAAGACAATACCTTTCCTTGTGGAAAGGTGTGGATACAGGGAAGAAGTATTAGCTTAGTAATTTTCCTCTTAATTTGAAAGAGAAATATGCGAAATTGTACCAGGAAGTACTAACAATCTGCATTATGGGGTGGAAAAAAAATGTGGGGGCAGAATTTTTAAATATCATGGGAACACTGATCTTGCTCTTACATTGAAGATTCAGTGTGCATAATATCAACTGAATGAAAATGAACTGTACATCTGTATACAAAGCATTGTACAACTTTTACATACATACATTGTAGTTACAGCAATTACTTTTTACTGGGTAATTTAAAATGTAAGTCGAATACAGGCTAAAATAGCTCTCGTAAGAAAGCTGAGATATATAATAAATCTCACTACTGAAACTACATCAAAATGAAATAGATATGGCAGTAGTAAAAAATAAACAAATCGCAATATATTGATCAATTTCTTACAGTTCTTAATATTTATACAGTAATTTTCCTATTAACTATTAAAATATAATATAATATTTTCTCTAATATTTAATAACGTAAGAGAACGCGACAAAATAGTACAAAGTAGATATTCGAAAAAATACAAAATGTTTGTATTAAAAATATCAAGGTTAATCGGTTTACCGCTAGGTATAGTTTTTGACTTTGCTTGTGATGTCTGTGACGTCATCAACCATTTATTTCTCGAGAATAGAACCTGTTGTACAAAGTGAGTATTTGAGGTTATTTATGTTGTGTTGGTTCCGTGGCAGAATTCAAATTACGCGCTAATTCTCTGCCGGCGTGTATGCGTAACAAACATTTTTCTTTTTTTAATTTTATTGCAAAAATAAGCTATTACACTCAAAAGTAGTTGATGAGCAAAGTTCCCGGGCGGAACCAGTGAAAAAAAAAAAAAA
>NNCF01128814.1:221415-295561 GCA_002313205.1 Laupala kohalensis | reverse complement strand
AAAAAAAAAAAAAAAAAAAAAAAAGATGAGCAAAGTCGGGGAGGCCATAACACATCGATAAAAATAGTTTCATTATTCCGTGATTATATTAACCGGAGTTACACTTAGCCGAAATGTCGAAAATTCAAAAAATATTTTCATTGATTAACTGTTCAAAAACTGAAGATGGCCTGAGGAAAGTCAGACTTTTCATTTAAGCCCAAGATCGTTTGAATCGGTTGAGAATCAAAAATTCATTCTGGCTAACTTCACTGAGCCTGCACCTGTGTCAGCACCTGTGTATAGTCTCCTTGGCTTCTAGAGACATCTTAAACAAGCTATCCCAACAGCCTTCGGAACTTTTCGGAACACTTCGGTTGTGAATCTTTGAAGGATTCAGAAGCAGGATTCGTTTGTGGAGTTGAATGCTGACGCCATGCTGAGCTGTGTTAAGCATAGCTTACCGTTGGACGCCAAGACGACTCGCATTTAGGATTATATAAATTGCTAATTTAATACCTTCAAACTCCCACAACTGAACACATCACTTTAAGGCGCGCTTACACGGGGCAAGCTGCGAGGCAGGTTACCTGCCTACGAAATCTGTTTACACGGGGCACGTTACCTGCTTGGCAGCTTGCCTGTAAATTACAAGTGTGCTCGTCGAACTTATGTACGAGTGAGATGGTTCGACATTTATTTAGTGAAGTAACACACGAAACATGTGAACTGCTCCTGGATGAGTTAGGAAAGAAGAAACCGTGGATTAGAGAGCGGCGGCGATACTCATGGCCCATCATCGCAATTATTAAATAATTAAATGAATTCTTCCGATATTTTAGACATTTGCAATAAAATTCTACAAAAAATGTTACTTTACTATGACAAACCAGTAACACTCGGAATTCACATTCTGACCATGAGCACTGTAGTCCTTAATCTGACCAAAACATTTTATATTGTTTCTATTTCAAAGATTCACAACCGAAGTGTTCCGAAAAGTTCCGAAGGCTGTTGGGATAGCTTGTTTAAGGTGTCTCTAGAAGCCAAGGAGACTATACACAGGTGCTGACACAGGTGCAGGCTCAGTGAAGTTAGCCGGAATGAATTTTTATTCTCAACCGATTCAAACGATCTTGGGTTTAAATGAAAGGTCTGACTTTGCTCAAGCAATTTTAGACTTTACTCATCTTCAGTTTTTGAACAGTTAATCAATGAAAATATTTTCTGAATTTTCGACTTTTCGGTTAAGTGTAACTCCCGTTAATATAATCACACTATTTCGCCGAAGCACTTAAAGCTTGTTTCATCCAGAACTAGCCTAACGTTACCCACATTACAACTCAAAACATCGTAGATAAGAAAAACTACATTCTCAATGAAAGAAGACAGCGATGACCCGTGCCACAAACTATAGTAGATCAGATCAAACACGAGGTTGACCTACAATATGCAGAAACCACATCTGAAATAAGTCAAGAAGTAAGGAGTAAGATTAGTTCAATAAATGAATCAGAAGGAACAACAATTACACATCAAATTAGCAGAGAAGAACAGTTAGAAGTCAATGCTAACAAAGATATCATTGCAATCAGAGAAAGGTTAGAAGAAAATCTCATAAAATACAATCACAGTGAAAATGACACAATACCTGTAATCCCTAAACTGTTCAGACGAAAAAGCTCATCAAAATAACATTAATGAATGAAAATGTCCTGCCAGACTAAACAAACCAATTAGAAGAACTCCATGACTTTCAGCATGTGACATATATTGCAGCATTAACAACCAGCGACATGTGTATTGGAAAATCCATAGTAAACATCAATCGGGAAAACATTTAAATCCCCCCCCCCAAAAAAACAAGTGGATGATAAGACTTGAAACTAAAATAGGAATCATTAGGCGAGATCTAGGTAGAATGAATCAATACTTAAGAGGTAACAGGGGAAAAATATTAATGAAAAACATACAGAAATGCAAAATTAAGTATAAACATCACACTAATTATGATTCACTAAATTGAACTATGGAAGAGCTTATGGACACCTTCAAACAAAGATTGAGTGTATATGCAAAAAGGTTAAAGAAGTATAAAACCAGCTTGGCAAGGAAGAAGGAAAACACGCAGTTTAATAAAAACGAAAAAGGATTTTACAAAAACTTACTGACTAAATACACAATAGGAGGAGCACCCCAACCACAGAAAATTCTGGTCATATATATGGTCAACAAGGACCACTCATAACCCATATACGGCTACATGTAGTAGAAAAGGAGGCAGAAAGACTGACAGAGATGGAAAACCCAGTTTTATCAGCGAATAAACTTGGAGAAATAATCACGAAGACCCACAACTGAAAACGTCCCGGACCAGATAGAATCCAAAACTACTGGATAAAAAAGTTCACGATACTACACTCAGTATTACTCAAAATACTCAATTCCATAATAACCCCCAGAAGTATTACCAGAAGAATTATGTACAGAAAACCCCTACCTCAAACCCAAAGAGTGATACAGGGAATCCCGTCAAAAATAGACCAATCACATGTCTAAACAACTACTACAAACTCATGACAGCCAGCATTAGAAAAAAGATACAACAACACTGCGCAAAGAACAATATTATTGCAGAAGAACAGAATAGAAACCGACCCAAATCAATGGGATGTAAAGAACCACTTTTAATAGATAAATTTGTGATGAACCTTGCTATCCCAAAACAACGAAATATAGCTACAGGATACATAGACTACAGAAAGGCGTACGATATGAAACCTCACAGTTGGCTCCTTTATACATTACACCTATACAAAATCCACCCAGTGGTAACAAAGTTTTTCGAAAACATTATGACAAAATGGAGCACCAGGCTCATCCTTTCCAACAACAAAGGTAGAAGTGGATAAAGCAACCAAACCATCAGCAATACCTGTGATACAACTAAAAACAAAATACGCATCAACAGAAGAATATTTCAAGAGGATTCAATCAGTGGATTACTTTTCTGCTTAGCTTTAAACTCTTTATCCACTATCCTCAAACAGCAAGGGACGAGTTTAGGATTCAATATCAAGAACAGAAATACAGTGTCACACATTTAATGTACATGGATGACATCAAAATTTACGCAAGAAATGCAAAAAGTCTGAAAAATATCTTGAAAATTATAGAACAATTTAGCAATGGCATCAGAATGGAATTTGGCATAGATAAATGTAAATTACAATACCTTGTTCGTGGAAAAGTTAAAAAGACAACGCCGGAAACTACAGTAAAATATCAAGATAAAGAACAACTAGAACCTAATGAACTGTACAAATACTTGGGTGTAATGCAAACAAATAGAACACAACACACAATAGTCAAAGAACGTGTGTCACTAAAGAATTCAAAATTATTCCCTGAAACAAAAGGCTTCATAATATCAATGTAAGACGGAGTCACACCAACAATAAACTACAGGAAAATGATCCTAAAAGAAACCGGAACTACAGATTCATGCCGATGTAACCAAACCAAAGAAACTCTCGAGCATATCATTGGTGGTTGCATACAGTTGGCCCAAAATGATTATAAATCTAGACACGACAACATTAGAAAAATAATTCATCTGGAAATTGCAAAATCACTGAACTGCATTAAGAATCCCATACCACCAGACTATCAGTATAAACCTCAACCCGTCCTGCAAGATTATTTGAGGCCAAATATTTTTTACGGGGTCAGAAGCATTCTCACTGACCTAACAACAATTCACATCAGACCTGATGTCATCCTTTGGAAAAGAAAAGAATCAAAAGTGAATAATCGATTTTGCTGTCGTAAATTACAACAATCTAGAAAAAACAAAGAACGACAAAATATCAAAATACCAACAACTAGCCTTTAAAGTAAAAACATTCTGGAATGTTCAAGAAGTGATTATAGTGCCTATCATTTTATCTACCCTAGGACTAGTTATCCCTAGTCGATTCCTTAAAAAAACTTGAAATCAATAAAATAAGTACACTGCAACACAGCGTCCTTCTGTCCTCAGCCTACATTACCAGAAAGTTCTTGGACCTGAAATAGATTCTCCCTGCAGAAATTGATTTAAAAATCGACTGCTGAGAGAAAAAAAACACAAGTTGAAAGAACTAAATGAAAATATTAAACTAATAATAAAAATAAGAAGACGAAAAACTCATTCTTCATTTAAAACGTTAGCATCGATATCCCGTATTATTCATTGATTTCAATAGCTGGGGACGAACATGGTAATTTAGATGCATTCTGTACGAGTATATAACATTTTACGAACCAACATGGAAACCAACATGGTTTATATATCTGAAGATAAACGTATTAATTAGACTTTAAGCATAATATTTACTGTAAATTAAAATAGCAGCCAGGCAGTTGGCAAAATATCGCATAAAAAATTTAATATGAATTTATTGTAACTCGTAGGTTTCAGCATTCCAGATTCAGTGTCATATTTAAGAACTTATTTTAAATCTAGTAATCTCCTCAATTAACATTTTTACCATCAATACAATAGAGTATTACGTATTTTCAGAAAGCCTTGAACAAAAGTATGAAATTATACGAATAAGGTTTTTCATTGGAATATTTATGTGACTTATGCGGAGTATTTAAATGGCGTTCCACCTTTTTCTGCTTTTTAAAATAGAAATTTAGATCGAAGAAGTGTTTATCTCGGGCAGACCACGGAGACTCGAATGACACGTCACTTTTGTTTACAAATAGAACGTAGAATTTTTTGTGGGGATTTCGGACTCGTCAACGACAAGGTCATTAGAGCCCTTAGAACGTAGAATTAAAGGAGTTTTTATATTTGATGGTCTAATAGTAGAGCAGGAACAACAAAGAGATTTCCAATAAAACTCGCGGAGATAAATATTGAATTTTATCATTTTTAGTAGAATATTTTTTAGTTATACACATTTCAAAATATTTATAGCTTGTAATACTTATGAAGACAAAAATCTTAATTTCTCCTTGAAATTAAATCAATTCTCAATTATGTGCTCTCTCTACAACATGCCATGGAGTGGAAAATATTGTAAATTATAGTACTGTGTAACTGAATGATGAATAATGCAGAAAATCGTTATTGTTCCACAATTACAATATAAGACTTCAATCACATAAATTTGCAAGTCGAGTCGTACGTTTACGAAATATTAAGATTTAAACTTATATCTTAAGAATTCTCTTTACTAAAGTCAAGTCAAGTAAAACTGTCTCCTTGTAAGCCCTAAAGGGGTGCAGGAAGTTTGGCGAGCTCTTGTGGCGACTGAGAAGGAGAATAATGTTGCAGGATAAGGTGGGAGAGACGGAAAAGCTGAACGACGCGAAAGAACATATGATCGTTTTAGGAAAGAAACTGGAGGGTGCTAATTTGATACTTATGGATAATACAGCAATAGAGATGTTAGAGGAAAGAGTCGTGAATGATTACATGGATAACGGATGAGAGGTGGAATAATATAACAAGACGTTTACGGGATAGACAAACAGCATGGGAGGAAAAGATTAGCAAAAGATTAAAGGAGATGTGTAATGGTGGATAGAGTATGTGAGGAACGAGATGAGCGGATTTTAGGAGCAGTTAGGGATGAAGGAAAGAATATTATTGATACTCTAGCCAGCAAGAGTACAGCAAATGTTACGTACTCAAAAATCGTACAACGTGAATCACAGAGAAGGGAAAACAAGAATGTATTAATAGTGGAGGTATTGGGAAGAGGGAATGAGGCAGATGCGTCAGTAAGAAGGCTGTAACTAATATAGTGAAGAAAGGATCTTACTGTCAACATACGTGGGATGCGTGAGAGTCGGAATAAAAAAAATATTACATAAAAGAAGGGAGGTTAATAGCTGTTACAAACCAAACGTTTGTAAGGGGTAAGGGAGTGTGTGCAAATTGTATTCGGAAGGGTTTACAAAATAGTCACGAAGTAACAGATACATCCTGTCCAGAATATATTGCTGCACAAAAGATCTTAATAAATTATAATGATTTTGGAAATTAGGGTATTGCAACAGCACCTACAAAGATCACTACTGACATCAAAGAAAAAACGGCATACTTTGACAATAACATGAAAGATGTAGCGTGCCTTCACGAGAGTTACTTCGTGAGAGGACGCTCTTGTCACAATTCAGTGTCAGCTAGAATTGTTGAAGAAGGAGGAAGATGGGCCATAATAGTGGTATTAAATACAGCATTGGAGGTGCTAATACTTTGAGATTTCTGTACGCCGTATATCGCCACATGTAAAATATGCGCACGGAGCGATGACTATGATTTGGCTAGTGGGCACTTACGACGCAAGAAACGATGCAAACCAGAAATAGATTTATTAAGGCAGATAATCTCTATATATAAGGTAGAAAAATTGATAATTTGTTTCGATTGAATCGGTCGTTCTTCGTTGTGGGACGATATAAAAATGAATAGTAATGGCACGATGATTGCAGACATGGTGTATACTTATGGTCATGGGTTTGAAAACAAGAAAGGGGTATATAACATTTGTGGGAAGTAGAGGACGATCGATTATCGACTTGACGCTGACGTCAAATCAACAGAGGGGTATATATAGGAATGGCACACGAACAAAGAAATAGCTTCCGATCATAGAGGTATACGTTTTGTTATTGGGCGGAAACATGACCAGGAAGAATTGGCAATACGAAGGATCATACGCAGAATAAGTGTTGAGAATTTCCAGAAGACGTTGACGGAGATACAATTGGGAGACACTGAAAATGATATTGAAGAGAATGTTGAAGATTTACAACTCCTAATTCTTTAAGCGGCTGCAGAGAATGCACCAAAGAAGAGGACTTAAAGTAGGACGAGGTGCTTGTAGTGGAAGGAAGAATTGGATGGATTAAAGCAGAAGAAGCGGTCCAAGGCACGGCGTAAATTACAGCATTCAAAACGGCGGGGAATGACCACAGAATTGAAGAAGGTTGAATATAAACAGGCCCTACGAGCTTATAGACGTAGAATAAGAGAACTAGTTGGAAACGTGGGAAAAATTTGTGACTAATGACATTCGGAATAACATTTGGGGATTGCCATATTTAATCGTGCGAGGAAAATTAAAAACGAAACAGATGTGGAGTAAAGAGCGTGGTGAGAGTTATGAGACGATGGGATGGAATGACACCGCCGAAAAATTGCTGGAAACAATGCTACCTAGAGATGGGGAGTGCAGGGCGTGGACGCGACTCTCAGTGCGAGATGAGGAATATTTCGAATTGACGGAAGAAGAATTTGATGTGACAGTGAATGGGGAAGTGAAGTAGGGATAAAAGCCCTGAATTCGACGGATTAACGAACGAAATAATCTGAGAATGTTATCCAAAACTGAAGCTGCGCTTAATATGGCTTTTCAATACTACCGGAAAGGGGTTTTCCCACGTCAGTAGAAAAATGCTAAGATTAGTGTCTTCCACAAAGGAAAGGGACGAAACTTAGAAGACCCTAAAGCATGTCGCCTTACAAGCTTATTGCCATGCATGGGGAAGTTAATGGAGAGGATCTTAATCGATTGTGTGACGGAATGGACGGGGACCAATGAACACCTCGATGAGAATCAATTTGGATTCCGTAAAGGGAAATCTAAACGAGACCGTTAAGGACATTAACTAAATGGGTTGAAGAACGACAAGCAAAATTAGGAATGGCAATATACCTAGATATTCAAAGAGCTTTCAATGGAGCAATGGGGTGGAGTCTCGAAAGAGAAAAAGGTATAAATGCGTGTTTATACAAGATTTTTGCTAGCTTTATCGAACAACGGACATTTTATTTGGAAATGGGAGCAGAATGCATATTTTTGGGTTGAAGATAAGGGATGTTCCCAGGGTTCTCATGGTGGGCCAATATTTTGGAATATGACCATCAATATTAGTGCGCACAGTACGTGAAGACGGATATAAAATCTTAGCTTACGCGGATGATATTGTGGTTTTTGTGGAATTTAATGTAAGAAGGGAATTGGAAAAATCTGGTAACAACGTACCGAAGAGATGTGATAATTGGAGTACGGAAAAAAGTCTCGAAATAGCAGCGAGTAAAACAATAGCAATGGATTTTGGAAATATAAATGTTAAAAACGGAACCGATATTAAAATTATGAGGATACAAAATTAAATTTAAGACAGAACATGTATTTTTGGGGGTAATGATTGATTCCGAACTCAAATTTAAAAGTCATCTATAGTGCATAGAAAATAAAGTAAGGAAAGCATATTATTCATTAATCCGAGTTGGCATAAACAAGTTTAAAATTGTTAGACCACAGTTACTGTAACTATATAAATGAGTATTAATGCCTATGATAACTTACGGCTTTGAAACGTGGGGTCGAGTTCTGTGGAATGTTTTACAGTAACAAACACTTGAACGGCTGCAGCGATTGTGTCTTTTAAAGTTGAGTGGGGTATATAGGACAGCACCCGGTGATGCACTGAATGATATGGTCAGTGTTATGCCAATTGATATGAGAATACAGAAATGTGTTTTGGGATCAATTATGAGACGAGAAAATAAAATCGAGGTGGAAGGGAAATTCTTGACACCGGATGTGAAGGGATGGAAGGGACAACTAACGGAAACGTTATTACCAAATAAATACAGTGAGCAATTGTAAAACGGCAACGTAGCATTACAACATACATGGCAACGTGGCAGGCCAAAGTTCATCTTAGCAAAGTTGCCGACGAGACGACAAAGTTTCTATAAAATAATTCCTATTCACGTTCTCTTTAAGTTTCGATATTTTATTTTCTTCGTGTGTAAATGAAAGTGTTCAGTGATATATTTTGCGAGAAATTTATAAAAGTTCTTCAAAATTTCAATAAACATGTGCAAAAAAAATGTATTTAATTTAAATGCAAATAATTTATATTTGAAGAAAACAATGATACTAAAAGAAATTCACGAGTTCGTAATTATATTCCAAGTATTAAAACTTTATTGTAATAAAAATATTGAATGGGAAACGGGTCTAATATATATCCAAACTATATTTTCAATAAATATTTATTCGTATAGCATCTAGATTTACAACATTATACATTTGGAGAACAATATTTACTAAAGAAAAAGGTATATGCTCTATTAATTATGCAATTTTATTATAAACAATCAATTACTTATTTTTTGTTAAACAGTCTATTGCAATTTAATCGTGCGTGGTCAATGTTGTGATGCTAGTTTAGAATCATCTTCAGGGTCCCTGTATTCTTATTTTGTATTTTTTCTAATTACACTACATTATTGTAGATAAATTTATTTTTTCTACAAACATTAAAAAGGAAAAAAGAAAACCCTAGATGTTGTGAAGGTTTAGTCTTTCAGAGTCATACTGCATATTACACTAACATAAAAATAAAATGTATTCCTCTCCGCGAGTTTCATTAGAAATCTCTTCGTTGTTCTTGCTCTATCATTTGACAATCAAATATAAAAGTTTCTTATGTTTGTTAAACGAAATTACGTGTCATTGGCGCCTTCGTCGTTTGTCCGAGTGGAAAATTCCAGCGATCTAAATTTCTAATTTTACAGCCAGTAAAAAGTAGAACGCCATTAAAATATTATGCATAAGTAACATAAATATTACAATGAAAAAATATATTTCGTATAATATCCCATATTTGTTGAACACTTTCTGAAAATATGAAATTCTCTGTTGAATTGACGGCAAAATGTTACGTTAATTGGAGAAGATTTCTAGATTTAAAATAACAAGTCCTTAGAATATGACACTGAATCAGGAATACGGGGAACTACAAGTTACAATAACTTAACATATAAAACTAAATACGACCTTGTTAACTGCCTCGCTCGATTTAAATTTACTGTAAATATTATACTGAATGTCTGACTAATACGTTTATCTTCACAAATGTAACATCCATGTTGCTTCGTAAAAAGTTATATACCCGCAAAGAATGTTTCTAAATGACAATGTTCGTTCCCTGCTCTGGAAATCAATAAATAATACTGAATATCGATACTAACATTATAAATGAGGAGTGAGTTAAGTATGTAGAATATATAAAGTATTTCAATTGTAAAAAAATTCGTCAACGAGGTTTTCATATTATTGATCTCTGATTATTTTTTTAGGATGCACGATTACTACCAAATTGTTATATCGTGGATAAATATGTCACTAGAAGATGTAATTTATTTGTTCCTTAAGTAGTTTTATATTATTTATAACTCGAGAATTAAACTTTTGTGTCATTAGTTCATATTTGAGACAAACGTTTTCTATATTTATTTAATTCCTTTTCACATATATGAAAAACTTAAGAGAATCGCAAATTATGTGAAATTACTTTCGACAATACACATCATTTGTAGGCAATGAGATTTGATTTCTTTACTTCACTGTATAAATATAAGAAATTATAGGAATATTTATAAGTAATTTGTGATTCGAATTATACCAATTCCATACGATATCTTGCAATTATATTCAAATTCTGATACAATCTATATTTTATCACAGTATTACGCAAACGTTTTTTATAGAAAGTCTAATATCTTTTACATTGCCTATGAAGACCTTGCGAGACAACGAATCTCGAGATGTCGTTTAAATATAGAGAATGGTAAAGTTTATTGAAGTCAAGAATATACAGAATATTTTTGTTATAGAAGTCCAAAATGTGTATAATAAAAAAATACAAAATATTTCTTTAATAGCGGTGTAATTAAACATTTTATCTCGTTACGATTTACCCGCCGCTCGATGTCTTCCAAATATAGGCGCCGTTTCAAATAGACCTACGATTGGTCGAACGGAACTTCCCCTGACGAAGGGGAAGCAAGAAGAGAGATCCGTTGCAAACCTAGCAGATCCAAAACTGGTCAGAGCGTGGGACTTAGAAAAATAAATGTGCCCTTTTATGTTATCAGTAGTGTACCTACCGGGCGGAGCAGTGAATGGTCTGATAGTAGCGAGAGTTCATTCGTATAGAGGAATTCATCGAGAGGAATTCGCCACGCCCACGTCGTTTTGACAATTGGTGGTCCAGCTTCAATTACTAACTATAAGGTAATTAGCATGACTGGCTGCGCCCAGTGCATCGGTTATAACGTCAAGTGGCAGTGAACGTATATGCGAGTGCGACGAAGCCAGAGACTCTTTTGGCACTCATCAGTGTTTAATTAATAATAATAATCAAAGACAATCGGTTATTGCTGATGTTTCATTTGTTTAACTGTATTATGTTTAAATTAAATATTTGCTGGAGTAAATAATTAACCAGCATTATTGGTATTTGAATGTAAGATAAAACCAATTATTATGGATTACAACATTTGTGATTTTTAGGGGAATATGTTGGGGAAGTGTGTGCATGAGTAGCATAATGTTATAATTTAAATTTTTTTCCAATGTATTGAATTAATTAAACCAATTTTACCAGAGATGCGTTTTCTTGGGAAAGAAACAGTGTGTGTATTTCACGGTAATACAATGGGCCGAACCCCGACTTCTTAAAGTTGTATTACCTAGTTCAAGACTAAATGCAGGGTTTCCAGTCAAGTTGCCGAGTGTGCTAGGTAAGTCTTTTAATTAATTAAGTCCCCTTTTATTGTGTTATAATTCACTTTCCCATCGTGGGGCCAGATTATCTTAGCACTCATAAATTATATTTTGTTACTATGTATATATGAATTATAAATTCTTCATTGTTTACATTTGTCGCGATTTCTGTTTGACATAAATATTGTGCAAAAACTGTTAGATGTAATCGTACCTTAATACACTGATCGCAGTGGCCGCTAGATAACAGTACTGCAGAGGATCTGAGCACGGGTGCCTTTGTGCAATGAAGGGCTCGTCTTGCAGTTGGGAACAAAACGATTCTTCCGAGAGGTCATTCTTAACCTAACTTGCCAGCAGCGAGCGAACTTTACAAGCATACTACAAGTGCCTGCTAGTGCCGCTCCCAGGTGGTAGATGACAGCCAAAGCGTGCGGTAGACAACGGTGAACCGCGGGAAACTGAGACAATGCCAGCCCCAAAAACCCCCTAGAGGTGCTACTTCTGCTCATCTCCTCCAGATGTCAGCCATTTTGCGCGGCGGAGCACATATTATTTAGGTACAGATGGATCACTCGTAGTAGCGCTCCACTAGCCAGGAGCCGAACTAACTAGCCCCCACCATCCGGTCAACTGGTTGCTCGCGTAGTGAGTGTTGACGTTGACGGTAAGCTCATGGTTTTCATGTGGTGACTGCGACTTATTGAAGCTACTCGAGCTCTGCTTGGTGTTGATTTGTGGATGTTTTAGTTCGAATCACGCATTTAGAATTGCTGGTTCTGAGTTTTTACTGCAGGTTAATTGTGTGGGCTTCTGCAGAATATGGCAGCGGGTACTCGATGAAAATTATGCGATGTAAAACGAGGAAAAGGGAAGGGTGTTGAGCGCAATTTTGACGATAGTTCTCGGCCTTCCCCGTGGCACGCTGGGGTGCGTCTAAGGTAACCATTGGGCTTATGGGAGTGAACTATCTGTACGTTCTATAATCTGTGCGGCGGTGCGAGTAGTCGACTACAGTTAGCAGTTGGCGTAACTGGAAAGCCCCAGGTCATTAGACTATTGTGAAATTATACAAGGTGTCGCGTTGCACATCCCACGTGAGAGGGAAAAATATCGCCTAATCATTTGCCAGCCGAAGTTTGCTTCCGAGATAGGACGAAGAACAAACACTACCTGAAACGCACTTATGGCGTGTGGTGGTACAAATAACAGGATGGTCCGAGTGGGGTGAATGAATTTTGCAATAAGTATTTATGATATTGACACTTATTAAATGACTTGCAATAAAAAGCAAAATCGAGAGATTTTGAATTATTCTTATCAGATTCTAATATTTTTCATTTCGTTTTAAAATTTTATTTCACATTTATTCTTGACTCTAATAGAATTTCTGAATAATTTCTAAATTCAGGCGAGTGAAACCGTGAGTTCTCAGCTAGGAAAAATATAAAAAGTTAAATATTGTTAATTTAACGAGAACATTAGAATTATTATGTTACATTCCAGAGATTATTGAAATATATTTAGTTGTTGTATAATTGAGAGTAATTGTTGCGAAATCTTTTGATGACAATTTTCGTTCTGAGGCTATGAATTTGTACCTTTATAAACTTTGCAACCACATTCACATATTTCAATCCAATGTTCAATTCATTCGCAAGTAATTAACCGTAACTTTTTCGGTTAGGTTTCATTTACACTTGCATTTTTATCCTTATCGGTGATGTACTTTCGATGGGAAAAGCAAATGAATTTGTTGTCGTTATTAGTAACAAAAACCCTTACAGAAAATTATTACAGAATCACACGTGTGATTAATCATTGCTGAATAACTAGAATCCATTAATGATTATTCAGTGACAATTTGGTGAGTGATTCAATTATTAGTGATACTGCACACACACAGTCACTGGAATCACTAGTACAGCTGTGATGCAGCTAAGTATTGGTTTATCACTCATCATTAGCATCACACGTGAAGTACTCCTGTAATCACACATTCACTTCTCACTCATCACTTACATCACTGCCTCATCACACACAGGCAGTGATTATTGTGTGTGATGGCAGTAATAATTTTCTGTAAGGAAATAATTGTAAAATTGTAGTTACGTTCTAATTTTTATTATTCTCTAAAAGTCAAAATCGTATACCGTCTATTTATTACTGCAACCGTTCATTACTCTCTCTCTCTCTCTCTCTCTCTCTCTATATATATATATATATATATATATATATATATATATATATATATATATATATATATATATATATATATATATATATATATATATCAAATTTTGAAAAAGCCTATCACGTATGAAATGTTTCGACGTGGTAATATTTTAATAATCACAATAAAATGACTACTTCATTTTTTTAAATAAAAGATCGAAAATATTTTTAGGAAAAGATATAATTTCGACAATGAATGATGACAAATTATTTCATGGGTACGACAATAGGAATAATAAAGATTTACTTATCCACGGTTATCTATAACATACATCACAATTTTAGTTGAGAATGTTAAATAAATAGTGAAATATGCCAAAATAGTTTCATCTCATTAGCGACTATGAATGTTTTACTATTGAAACACCACACTTTTAATGCGTCCCATAAGAAATGGTTCAAATGATATGTCTTAATGGCTGTGTAATCGACCATAATCAAATCTCACAAAGAAAAATTTTGAACTGTGAAAATATGTTACTAAATAAAATGTTAGAGTTTTTATTTAACGACTTTATTGTGGATTTAATTTTACTATGTATCCATTCCAATGGATAGAAAGTAGAGTTAATACAAAGAATCCGCGGTAATCCCACAAATTATATTTGCATGAATAATCACTTGACAGCAAATTCACCTCCTCTTTACGAAAGTGTTCCTTTGGAAAGTCAAATACTTGACATTGTTAGCGCTGTGCGTACTTCGTGTAGGTCTCGAGGCATGCACTGCACCACAGATTATATTACCTTCTGTAATATGTGGCACTGCACATCCTCGGGAGCGCGACACCGTAGATACTTCCACCAAGATTGTACTAGCGCGCGAGTTGCCATGCTTGAAAACAGAAGATGGAGCTTTGACGACACGTAGTTCATGTTAAGTGATCAGCGTTAATGTTTATAGTTGATGTCATTGTGACATTAAGTGTTTTTCTTTACTGGTGAGGCGTGTTGACTCGGTGCCAAAATGCCTCAAGGTAGAAGAAAACTTCCATTCAGTGGAAAAGCTAAGAAGCAGCAGCTTCAGGTTAAGAGAGATAAGAAAGGTGAGTCGATTCCTTTTCATATTTTGGAGAATGTGATTAAATAGACTAGTAGGAGTGTAATAGTTTTTTGTGGTGATAAAGGGCGTAATTGTTGTCTTTATGGTTCGAAATTAAACTGACACGTTAATTGGATTTCTTAAAATCTTGTGTTAGGTTAAGTTCAGTTTGGAGTTCTAATATATTTCTTGGTAATAAAGGCTCATTGGTATTCAAGAATTCCATTCTAATGAATGTACATTTTAGTAATTATATGTGGGGTAAATTTCCAATCTTAAATTTGAACTTCTTAGTTAAGTTTCTGTTAAGGTATGTAAAGTTATCTAAAGTATAATAAAGTTATATTATATAATGCAGTTATGACATCTTAAATGGTATTAGCTAAGCAATATCACTGAACCTAGTGAAGATAATTGAAGAGAATCTTATTAGTTATGAATATGACAAAGCTTAACACTAGGAGGGTTACATGTGATTACCGTTTTGGCCCTGCTAATGGCAGAGACCGCACGTAGACCTATAAGACCCTTTGTACCGCTTAATACAGTTAGGTTTACTTCAACCTCAGGGCCTTGCTGAAGGACTCCAAGGAGTGGATCTTAACCCGTCTGATGTCCTCTAGGTTCGGGAAAAGTAAACCTAGGTAACAGTATCTAGTTTGGACATAAGCTTCATACAAACGGAGTACATGTGCAGAGGTCTCTTCCTCCATGCCGCATCTCCTACACATTGGATCCTGACTGATCCCCATAATGTGTAGATGTCTCCCTAGGGTATTATGACCTGTAAGAAGTCCTACGACTTACATACAACTCCTACCTACGTTTACTGGGACCTTTGTATATTTTTGATTAGGTCCAGCAATTAACTCACGGGCTGCCTAGCTATATTCTGTAACTTCCGGATGGTGAGGTGTTGTTGATGTGTCCAATTGACAATCTCCAGCCTCACCTTTCTTGGAGGAGATATCCCAAAGAAGGGTTCTGGGACAACAAAGTGGCCCTTAGATCCCAACTTTGCCAGTTTATCCTTCTTTTTTATTTCCACTGATTCCCATATGCCCAGGAACCCACTAAAGAGTAAACGGGTTTTTGTTCACAGAGGGTGTTCACATATGTTGGCATTGCCACACAAATTTGGATGTTGTTCTATAGGCACATAGTGCCCTTAGTGCTGCCCGGCTGTTTGCCTCATATATTAATGCGGCCTCCGAGTTCAGACATATTCTGTGTATAATTAGCGCTGACCAGTTTAGCAAATACCTCTGCCTGGAAAACTGGTATATCCCGTTCAATGACAGAGACATTAGTAGAAACAGACTTTGTCTACTCCCTAGAAGAACTGATGGGACAAAGTGTCGTATCAAATACAAAGTCAACTTTTCCCTCTATTTATTGGTACTTCATAAGAAACTATTTTTCACTTTTCTCAAATTTTATGAGTATATAATTTACCAAATGAATGTATTATAGGTTTCAATTAACAATAGTAATAATTACGGGTAAAGAGGCAACTGAAATGTGATGGTATTAAATGATAATGAAGTTCTGTTTCCAACATTTAAATAAGTAATGAATATTAATTTAAATCTTTCAGTTAAACATTTCTTTTCTCCATAATAGTGCATTTATTTAATAATATCTTCTTACATTAATGATACTGCTTCAACCTTTCTCCCTTCATTGCAGTTTTGACAGATTTGATACTGCTTTCGTTTCCTCTCAACTTCTTTTGCCTCTACTTCTTTTTCTTCATCTGAATCAGTTTTATAATGTGGATTATTTCTTTTAGCTATACATCCTCCTAATTCTTGGAACACTTTCAATAGGAAATTAAGTTGTGAAATACTACTTGGTGTAACACCCTTGATCAACACCCAAAAATTAATTCTTGACATATCTAGACTATTGCAGAAAGTACAAGCTGCTGGTTTTACTCTACACTTGCAAGCCATTTCATCCTCTACATCAACGCTGTGTTTGAGGGAATGCTAAAATGGGGTGTAGGGTGTTGAAACTACTACTATCACCCTTGTAAATGATTTGAAGTAAACTGAGCCCCATTGGTTTAAATGCTACTTGTTTGTTGCCCCTGTGCATAATAGAATTATGAAAAGGGACAAATTTGGCACACTGCTTCTTCTAGTGTTTGAACCTGTCTTCATTGTAATGCAATAGTGTCAAATTAAGTTTAATTGTTAGATGTGATCATACTTTTGCTTTGTTTTATGATGTTCATGATTTTTTAACACACCTTGTTAATTGATTTTAATAAAAAGGGGATAATGTGCCTGTGAACAGCGAAAGCTACATCAGGGTTTCCCTCACTCCCTTGTGGGGAAACTGTATACTTTACACCTGTAAAATAAATAAATCAATTGTATGTAAAAAATTCAGTTTGCATATTTAATGTGCCTTGTTTAACTTTAAAAGTGTGTGAATCATTTTTACATTGATCACCTACACCTACATGGTGTACAGGTTAGCATCTTGGCTCCCGCCATATTGCTGTGCACTAAAGTGCGGGTTCAAACCTTGGTTGGTCGAACTAGGAGAGGTTTTTCGCTGGGATTTCCCTTACCTACTCCAGACAAATGTCAGTTCGGTGTCATAAGTTCTGCGACAACCTAACATCTCTTTCCTGATTCCCTCTCCCAAGTCATGAATGGGGGGAAGAGCAGGTCTCATGGCCTGAACCTCACAATGAGGTAATCAATGAATAAAGCTACACATTGGTTATTTTCTAGGGTATCTTCTTTTCAATTTTTTTGTGTAATTGTATAAATAGTTAACATTAGATGGAAAATTACACGATTATTTAATTGTAATTACATAATGACCGATCATGTTTTTTTTAAAAATAATAAGGTATTTTTCACCTCACAATTAACCATAGCAGTAAAATTACAATGACCATTTTAAAAAAAATTGAAATTGGGGATTCATTTTAGGACACTTGAAACCAAAGGTATAATACCACAAATCTCTCTGTTATCGTGTTGCTTTACTGGATAAAGTACTCGATACTCTTGAAGAATTACATGCTTGTGAATTGTCATCTCCAGAAACAAAAACTGAAGCAATGTCTTAAAAATTTTGAGTTTGTAATGATGACATGCTTCTGGTATAGAGTTCTCAATAAAATATATTATGGCAGCTAAGATCTCCAGGCAATCTGGAGGTATGGAAAATTTCCAAATTTTGGTGCTCAATTTGGAAATTTTAAGTCAAATTACGGTTATGTGGGAATATATTTTTTGTGTATAAGAGTATACTTTTAAATAATGAACAAATGATAAATAAGAAAAGACAATACCAAATCAAACTCAGCATATGAATATGAATAATACCAATACAAACATAATTTATTAAATAAACAGTAATTAAAGGAATTTTAAATATATCGTGCCACATCTTGATTCTAACCCCTCCCTATCCCTGGGCAAAATATTTTTCCAACATCAAATTCACATGACATTTAATCATGATTAATGTAGTCCTAGCTGTTCTTATGCAACCTTTGTTTTGGGCCTGTTTAGAAACTTGGTTAAATTGTCTGTTGCATTCAATGAGAAGGATATGACTACTACTATTCTTTCTATTGAATCACGTATAAAGAGCAACTAAATGTCTTCACATTAATGCCTATATGTTAGGATGTATCACTAATTAATGTATTTTTGGCAATGATGATAGCACTCTGATTGCTAGTCACTACTTCTGTTGCTGGTTTTGCAGTTTCAGGACGATTCTCCTGGAGTTTCAGCACGATGAGCAGATCAGTATTGCATGTAATATATTTCGAAGCTCCACTATCCAAGTGCCAAATGTTTCTTGTTTTAAAGTGCTGTTAATTTTGAGCTTGTACACAACACACTCACTGGCAAATTTTCATTCGACTCTTCACTTGGATTATTTTCTACACCATTTTCAGTACTTGCTACTTATTGGGACAATATTCTTATCTCGTCAGTTGGATTCTCACAAGCCTTGATAAATTTTAAAAACAGAGACCCTTTAAGATTTAATGAAGAAAAAAATTTCAGCTCATTTTATTCCTGAAAATTGTGTTTCTTATGAAGAGAGTATGGAACAGTACTTCGGAAAACACTTTCTCAAGCAATTTCTACCTTCAAAACCAATGTGCTTTGGCTAAATTTGGTCACTGAACACAACATGATTCCCTGTGGATTTTGATATGTTCCAGGGGAAAAGCACCTCTAAACCTAGCAATATTGAAGTAAGGGTTGGAAGGCGGCAGCTCCATTAATACAAATAATAGAAAAATTTTCTCGTGAGATAAAATTTCTTCTTTCTCATTTTCATATTGACAATTGTTCACATCATTTACATTTATGTCTTGCTTGCATGGAAAAGGGTACAGCACCGTAGGCACAATTCGTGAAAATTGAATTCCTAAGACTAGTTCTTTGTTATCAATCAATGAAAGCTTCTCCAAGAGGACAAGTAGAAAGCATCATCAGTATAAGTAATGGTAAGTGGAGGGATAATTCTGTGATTGCCTTATTCTCTGACACTTGTGGAGTACAATGTATAACAAAGGTGGCAAGGTACTTGTTCACAGGGAAAAGAGAAAAAAAAGAAAGAAATTCAGGTTCCTTGACCATTTGTTTTTGCAAAAAACAAAGATTTCGTGAGTACAGATCACATAGATCTGAGTTCTTTATAGAATTAGTGTCCGCAACCATAAATAGTATTGACCTGTCATTTCATGACTTCTGAACCTCTCTCTGCAGAACTCTCTTACTTAAGTGCATGACAGTGTGCCAGATATCCCAGATTGAATTCATAAGGGCCCTTGTCATACATGAAGCAGGATCGAAACTCCTGCAAAAGCAACCAGCCAAGCTTCAAATCACTGTGGATGAGTCAAGATTTGATATCTCATCTCATCAAGAAAATCCCCCAGGGGTTCAGAAGACACGAATGACAATTGCAAAACTATTTCATGATACTTCAGCGAAAAATGTTATGTCTGTCTATGTATTGATTGTTATGCTCTCTACCATGCTTGCTAAATAAATAAGTTACTCAATTTGTTTTTTTAAGTATGTTTAACTTGTATATTATTATTCATAATAAACTCATTATTTAATTTGTTTTTGAACACTTGGATTGTTTTCTATATTTCTTAGTATTAGCAACATGACCTTTTTGTAACTCCTAAGTTCCTGCTGTAGTGCCAAGCGTGACATATGTCACATGCCATACAAAAGCCATGAAATATTCCTAATATTAATTATTTTAATTTTTGGCTTCGAAATGCCCATTTAAAATAAGTTAAGTAAAAACTTTTGAAAAAAAATTATTTTTCAATTTCTGAGCACTACTGGGTTGAGCACGTAATGTTATTGAATTTAAAAAAAGGAAAAAGTTTTCAAATAATTTTTTAAATTATCTTTAATCTAATTTTAATTATTTGGTTATTTGTTCCTTTTTGCACTGGATTTAAGTGGTGATATGTAGGAGAAATTGTGATTTATCATATGAAGAGATTTTAATTCAAGGTTTTTTAATTTCTCAATAGCTGTACTGATGGCTGTTGAAGAAACACACAGCAATGAACCAGGACCTTCAAGGATTTTAAAAGTAAATGCTCAACCTTCACAGTCTGCTACAGCGAAAACTTCAAGGTAAGATGTAATTAGGATGTGATGGTTCTTCAAAATCTTTAATTATTTATTTGTTTGTTGAACATTCCTTCGTTCCTTCATCCTTCAAAACACAAAATAAGCACCATACAAAATTATGTACGAATACTCTTTTTGTAAATTTTTTTCATGAGAGATTATTTTAAGGTTGTGAAAATGTTTTCTTTTTATGGATTCTGAATCACTTGCATATTACAATACTGTGACCAAAATTTACATTTTCTCCATTTTGAATATATTTTTAATGAATTGTGCAAAAAATTATAGGTAAGGCGTACATGGATCAAGGGACAAAAAGCATTCTACTTGTATAAAGTTGTAATTTCAATACTTACTGAAACTAGTTTTATTCAATTTTTTGTTCTGTTATAGGTACGCGTTAATGTTTCTGGAAGAGACTGAGGAAGAAATACGGCGTAAAAAAGAATACAGCCATTGTGTTTTAGAGCCTTTTCAGGAATATGTGGAAGTTGGTGGTGATTATTATGTGAAAGAAATACATTTTCCAAAGAGGCCTTTGTGGTCCGTTGGTTTGACACCACATGAACTGGAAGTAAATGAGCAAAAATGTTTTCGGGTGAGGTTCTCCTCAATTTTTGGCAAATAGCAGGTTTCATCTACAAAGAAACCAAACTTTGGGGTTGCCCCTGTACCATTAGGAAAAAGTGTTACCTCTAAGTACCATAGAACCTCAGATGTCCAGATCAGTTTTGTCATTGAAATATAATTTTGTTATGTAGAGTAAAAGAAGTTTGAGTCAGTTTTTGTGTGACTTACATGACCAGAAAGATAATAACATTTACTTAATTCAATACTATTATGTAGATTGAATACCACAATTGGTGGCTCGTAACATAAATATCAATTGTATATATGAACGTTTACTTGTGATGATCGGAAAAGCAATGGCTCATTGGTCATGTACATTGCTCATCTTTATGGGGTAATGACTTCACCTATGTATTTTTTTCAATTCTTCGTTACCTAATTTTTATGTAGAATAAATAGCTAGTGTTCTGTCTGCAGTACATTTTTATTAATTTTCCATATCCTCATCATTATCCAAATTCTTCTTTGTGTCCCTACCATCTCAGCTGGTCTGGATTAATGAGGTTGTTCTGTACTTGTAGTTTATTGATCACTGGGACATGAGATTTGTATGTGGAGTGTGAATGAATTTTTCTTAATTATCACTTGCGAATTATATATTTTTATTGTCTTTAACTGGAAAAAACGTTTTGACTCGTGATTTGTCTCCTCACATGTAAACAAATTGTAGCAAGAAACATTAACACTGTGTTCCAGTTAAACACTATAAAAGTATATTATTTGTCCTAAAAGGGTTGTAAATGATAATTTATTTATGTTGATTACATGTTGCCCCTAAATAGTAGAATTTACTTTTCTGTTTGTAGTGTATGCTTTTATATGTTGCACCATTATAACCAAGATACGTTCAATGTTGAATGGATCTTGAAAATTGTAAGAAAATGTATAGTTAATGATATTTGTTTTAAGTACTATTTTGTTTGCCTTAATCCATTTCTATGAAGTATCCTTGTATTGAATTTTTAATATCGATTACTTGTAAGATTTTCTTAGAGAATTATCGCTTTTGTTATTTGAGATTATAGACAAGAATAGAGTGTCAGGAATCTTTGGTCTGTTGTACAATTTTAATTGAGGCTCTCAAAAGATATATCTTGGTCTGTTGGTGATTTTTCATAAATCAAAGGTTTATGGCTTTGTTCTTGTAACAAATCTTGATAAAGTATAGGATGTTCCTTGATATTATTTACTTAAAGTCAGATTTTTATTTTTGCTGTGACAACAAATGTTTTGAAACTCTATCATCCCTGTTATGAGTGTATCAAATTTTTCTTTAAATGCTCTAAGAAAAGAGCAAGGAATATTACTGGTGCGAAAAATATAAGGTACTTAAAAGGAAGTGGAATCCAGCTTCTTAAAAGAAAATTATGTTTTGTTTTTGTGTTTTTTGCAAATCTCACGTTTCCTTACAGAACTTTTTTCAATTGAAATGACTACTTTATTTCACATTACTTACTCCTTTTTTACAAAATGTATGATGCTAATGCTCTAACCATTCAACGGATTACAATTAATCTGTTTCATGTTACTTGTATAATTGTTCTGAATTATTATTTTTCTTTTATTATATAGGAATACATTTTACATCTTGAAAAAATTGCCCATGATATTAGTTACTTTGAATTGAATATTGAAACCTGGCGTCAACTGTGGCGTGTTCTCGAAAAGTCTGATATAATCCTATTTATTGTTGACGTGAGGTTCCCTGTAAGTATTTGGTATGTTTTCTGAGAAATTTTTCCCTGACATAATTTGAATTTTATTTTCTTGTTTGTTTCAGTCTTTGATGTTTCCACCATCATTTTATAATCATGTGACACGTGTTCTTAAGAAGAGTATGATATTGGTTTTAAACAAAATAGACTTGGTTCCCCCATCTGTTGTATTGGCATGGCGAACCTATTTTAAGGAGAAGTATGATTTATTGTACATACTTCTTTTTACTTCCCTGCCGGAGTACAATTTGAAAAATTCGACCAAAGAGTCGAGTGAGTATGTTGAAAAATTCTTCTTTGAACTTTTGATTTACAGAAAAATAATTTTGTAAAACATTGAAGGCTTTCACAGCCAGAGTCATTTTTTCATGGTCAATCACACTTTCCAGGCTTGTTGGCCATGGTTCAGTGAACGTTGATGTACTGGTGTACAGCTATGGTGGATGAAACGTCTAGTACATCAACGCCAACTGGACCATGGCCTACAAGCCCAGAAAATATTATTGACCAGAAAAATAATTCGTTTTTGGGTCTCAATGTAAGTACTATTCATGTATCCCGTACAATATATAGCCCTCCGTGTAACTCCCTCATTTATAGTTGAAAATTATTGGATACTTCTACCAGTTGTAGAAACATTAAATTTGATTTTTTTCTCATCGCCATTGAATAGCAATTAATGACAAAATTTTAAAAAATTAAGAATTTTTATTTTAAAGTACATTTTTAGGAGAATTAATATTGCGCAAAGTAAACGAGCATTAGCTTGTGGATGTGGCAAAGCCACCTCTATTACAAAAAATAGTATGGCGGCAAACAGGACAATCTTATTGGCATTTATTGTGAATGTTATTTAAGGTTTTATGGATGTGTTGAAGTATTGTGTGCTTTAATTTTATGAGTTTTTAATAATTACCATATCTGTCTAATTATTTTGTGTCTTTGTGCAAATGAAATGGCAAAAATGGATCTTTGTGAACATATTTGAAACTGTATATGAAGAGTAACAATCGTAAGTTGCCAAACATAATCAAAGTGAAGTTTTATTTGTTAAAATAGCTTTTATTGATCAATGTGTCGTGTGAGATTTTGTGATTGATTAGCTCAGGTATGTATTTGTGTTTTATTTCAATTGCAAAGATGCTTATTATTTACATTGCCAAACTGGGTTTTTGAATACGTGAGATATTTAGGGATGTATCATTTTCCTAGGCATGTTTGATATTACTCTGTTTGAATTTTTTTGTGATATTGAGGTAAGATTGAAATGCGTTTTACAATCTTTAAAAGTGCAAAAATGAAAATAATTAATTATGTAATGGTTTTCTTTCAATAAGTCATGGTTAAGCCACAATTCATGTAAGCAGTAGGCCATGAAAATATATTCAATTCAAGAGTTTATGTTCTTAAAGAATTAAATTTTAGGCAAAAAACAACAAGGTTAAGTTTATTTTTTATTTCACTGCTATGTTTTATGTTCTACTTTATTTGTGTTATTAATTTTTCTAATTTAAATAGTATTGGTATATTTTTATTATTTTATGTAATTTAAGCCCTTTTAAGTCTTTCTTTGATACATTTCATTATAAGTTAGTAGTCATTTTACACATTGTATCTTTTGCATTCTGGTGGCCTATTGTTTACTCCTTGAATGCAGTTGGCCTTGAGCATTACTACTCAAAGAATCAATTATCAATATCCAACATATTAATATTGAGTATTTATTGAGAATTTGTATCTGTTCATAATTTCATTTCGTAAGTCTCTTTAAGTTTTTTTAGTATTTAATTACCAATCAACAGGGAATGAGTGTAACACATGACTCAAAATTTTACATTGATATTTTTTGAAAGGACGTTGGTTTCCAGCTTCGACAAATTAAGGTGCGTACGATTAATACAAGAAATTGAAAAAGGTGTTTCATTAATTGGTAATAATTAAATTAATGTTCTCTAGCACAGAGGCAAAATGCAAGTTCTAGACATAATTTATTTCATTAACATAGACATAGGAAATGTTGGTATTAATATACCAATAACTTCGAGGAAAATATTTATGAATGTTTACGAGAGACAGATCTGAGGAATACACATTTTTCTTTTAAAATTATTTATGATTGTAAATACATACAATAAATCAGGCAATTTTCTGTATATTTTGAAACACAACACTTTGATATACAAAGAGGGTCTGGGGGTTTACAGCCCAGTGAGCATGAGTATACAATTGACATTCAAAGTTTTAGAATTTTTGCAGTTTTTAAAAATATATATAATAAATATATGTATAATATATTCACATATTATATTCACGTATGCATGAAACTAAAATTCCCTTATTAATCCAAGCCAAGTTAATACATTTATTTAGCAATTGTATAAGCACATTTGATGCTTCATCAGGGTCGTGCATCAATAATATAGAATTCCAGATAACAGTATCAGCAATCCTTCTCAATTTACCATAGTCAATTTTTCTTTCCTGATTATTTATTTACAGGAACAATGGATAGTGATCATTAAACAGATTGTTTTGCGTAATAGATTTAGTTTCAAACTATTTTACTTTGATAAATATATTATCAATACATGCACCTCCATTGATGTTATTTTCTGATTGCCTAGTAACAGTTTGAAAACCAGTGATGAAATCCCTTTCCAAAAAATTATTTGGGTATTCCATACTAATATTATCAGTCTATAAAATCAATATTTAAGTCACCTGTAACTAAATGATTTTTAATATTCCATTTGTTCCATAAAAAAAATTTCAGATATAAAATGAATTCAGTTCTTGGAAGGTCATGAGATCTGTACAAAGATGAAATTTCAAAAAACTTATTATTGTCAATCTTTATTAAGTATCTTCAATCTAACAATAGTAAAAATTTCAGTGGTTTCTCCTATATAATCTTTTATAAAAATTACTGTGCCATCTATAATGCTTTCTATAGTACATTTTGTAACTATTTATTGTGCTTTCATTGTAGTACATTTTATATCCTTTTAAAGA
This sequence comes from Laupala kohalensis, assembly GCA_002313205.1. Taxonomy (NCBI): domain Eukaryota; kingdom Metazoa; phylum Arthropoda; class Insecta; order Orthoptera; family Trigonidiidae; genus Laupala; species Laupala kohalensis. The sequence goes on along the minus strand of NNCF01128814.1, from coordinate 269,710 downwards.
AAATAATTTATAGAATTCCATCTCCCAGGTTTCTGTACAAATTATTATGCTTGACTTAATTTCAACACTTTCAACAAGATCTTGTAATTATGTATTGTTCTTATTTATACTTCTGATATTTCTTTGTTACTATATTTAGTATGTTTGTTTAATAATTGATTTAATGAAAAATAATAATTAAAACAGTAGAATTTAAGATTCAATGTAATTATTTACTTGAGATGAGTCATTAGTAGATGATGCCAGCTGAGTCAGTGGGTTGAGAGGATCTTTGTTGAGCAGTCTCTCCTTAGGAATAATTTGAATCATTGGAACAGATTTCTTAGTGTATATCTTTAAAAATTTTGGAATAATGGGCTTGATCGAGTATGAAGTGGTTTAAAGTAAATTTCCTATTCCCTTTTTTATGGTTTCACAGTTTTTTAGAGCTATTGACATTGTGCTTAGTGCTTCATTTCTTCTTAAGAATTTATTAGTAGTAATACAGTTTGTACACTGGATGTTATTCTGGTTATTGCAGATGCTTGTATGATTGTTAGCACAGATTGACTAACATGTTCTATTTCTCCATTTGATATTATTATGTCCAAATCATTCGCAGATCGAACGAGGTTTTAAGTTTAATTCATCACAACCTTTACAGCATTGATATACAACTTTATCCTAAAGTTATTTTTCTTATCTGTGCATACTGTTCACTGCTTACTTCAATAATAAGTCCTTTCATTTTATTCTTGTTTTTATAGTTGTGAAGAATATTAAGTCTGATCAATAAGATCAGAAAAATTCTTTCTTCTGATATTATCACGTGTATTCTTTATAGTGCCATCATTATCGATATCCACAATTTTAATTTTTGGCTTATTATTTAGAATTTTTTGTGTTTCTACTTGGCAACTTTCCCCCAATTGTTCTTTAAGTTTGCCTTTAACTTCATTTACATCATCTTTATAAGTGCACTGTATGGTAATACCTTTATTTTTATTTATGAATACATTCTTGATATGTACAGGTATTTTGTTGCTTAAGATGTTAGTTAGTTTTTTATTGATAGATTCTTCATATTCATTCTCATTCCTTTTTATTGAAATGTCTGGTACAACTGATTTTCATGTAGGTAGAGCATTAATGATTTTGGCATAGTCAGACGGGTAACTTCACTCAATTTACTAAGGTATTTATTTTTGTCTATTAATTCTTTTACTAAAAGTCTTAACAGTTGATTCTCATTCTTCAACATTTGTATTATTGCAAAGTCATTTTCATCGTGATTAATAGTTGTATCACCGAAAGCTAAATTCATTTTTTTTATAAATAATGATTGAGCTATAGCTAATCTTGCATCAAAGATGAAGTTCTTGTGGTTTAGTTTCGAGGTTACAATTCCTTCATCATGATGTGAACATATCAAAAAAAGATTACTGAGAGTTGTTGTTTTCTTTTTAAGTCTTTAGAGAAATTAAATTAAATTAAATTAAATGCTTTATTTTATGACTATTTTCCAGTAACTACTTTTTGAGTTCCATTTTATTACCTTTTGTTAATTTACAATTATTTACACTATTAGGCAAATTGTTAAAGAGAATTTAGTGCTCTCCATTCAGAAGTCTTTTTACCCTTATCACGCTATACTTTCGCTTGACACAAGCTTTTATTTCTAGTGATTCAATCAGAATCTAAACATTGCTTTTTTAATTTTTCATAATGCTGTATTAATGATGTGTAATAGTAATTTTGCCTGACATTTAATACAGCTTTTGTTGTTGATTTCAGGTAAACCATATGATTATTGTCACGTTGTGATTTTTTAAATAGTCATTATACAGGTTATAAAGATTTCTTGGACATTGGATCTCCCTAAGTGTGTAAAATATATGACCTGTAGTTTATTTAAGGCATCTTCTGTAGAGCAGTTTCTGAAAGCCAAATTGACTGTTTGAGAATCCTCTGTTTTCTTTAATATATTTTACTACACGGCTGGCTGCGATCTGTTCCAAAAGTTTGCCTAAAATTTGTAATTAACAGATTGACCTAAAAGATTTTACTTTATCTGTGATTTCTGTAGTTTTCAGGATTACATGTACAATGTTTTTTTCCATATGCTTGGGATGCTCAAACAATGGTTGTAAGTGCATCATCTGCGACCAGGGTGAAAATTGCAACAAATTGGGACTCAAACCCAGGATTCCTGCTTTGGCCGCAGGAGTGCTTCCACTGCACCACCCACCTGGACACCCAAAGCCCATACTTAACATTCACCTGGCCTGATCCAGTGAACCTGTGTTTACAGACAGCTCCCTATGTTGGAAGCACTTATATCCAGTTTTCATGTACTTACGTGCCGGATACAATGTAGATCTTACAACATCCAAGAATCAGGACATCCTGCTCCTGCTGGGTTTGAGTCCCGGTCCATCTTAATTTTCACCTGGCCATAGACGATTCAAACTTCTCTGCCTGAATAGGTACTCGGAAGTAGTGAGTTCAAAATCACATTCAACACGTAGGTATGTGGAAACCAGGTATAAGTGCTTCCAGCATTGGAAACCCCCTGTAGTCACTTATTCACTATGGGGGTGTGACACAGGTTCACCTGATCAGGCCAGACATGGATTTTGTGTCTTTGTGAGTCAAGGTAGGTGGTGCAGTGGAAGTACACCTGCAGTTAAAGCAGAAGGTCAAGGGTTCAAGACAATTTTCACCTGGCCGTAGACGATGCAAACAATCCTCCCATGAGTAGGTACTCGGAAGTTGTGAGTTTGAAATGGTTGTTTGTGTCCTTTTTGTATGCATTCAGAAGGGATCTTATCATGACCAGGCACTTTCCATTTTTTTAAGCATTTTACTGCTTTTTCTGAGTTTTTGATGCAATATTGATAAGTCATCTTAAGTCGGATCATGAGTTTCATTTGTTTGACTTCTAAGGTTCGTATGGTTAATGTCTTCATTCTGAGTTGTCATTCGGTAATAGCTATTTTAACAATTATTGTGTTGTTTTTTGTTTTTTTGTGGGGTTTTAGGGCTCGTCAACATCGAAGGTCATTAGAGCCCATTATTATGTTGTTTCCTCCCTTGTAGTGGACTATCCATTGTCAAGGCGTATTATAGATATTACTTTATTGGCTTTTATTTTGTCAGTTGCAGTTTTGTAGGGTAGTCCCCAAGCGTCTGTTAACGATGATTTGCTGATATTGGTCCCATGATTTCTTTATACTACTTCAAGTTTGAATTCTTTTCTTGATTCTTTGAAGTTTGTAAGGGTTATACCATCTGGATCATCCAAATAATTTTTTTTGTTTTCTGGAAATTTTTTCTGAAGTTTTTACATCTGTTTATGTTAACAAGTTTACATGGAGGTCCATCATATCAATTTCTTTGTGGTAAATGTGTTGGTTCTAGGGATGCTTTCAGTAGCAACTTCTTGAATTGTGCTAGTCAGCATCTGTACTTTCTCCTCAACTGAGTCATGTCCAGGAACTTTTAATGACAGCTATATTTAGTTTCTGGACAATGTTGTAATAGTGCCAATTTGCTTTCAAGATGTCATAGTGAAATTCTTGTTCTTGATTTTCCACATGGAATTGTTTTCCTTCCACATAAATTTAATTAATGTGTGGTTATTCATCCTTAGGTCAGGTACAATTTTCCAAGTGACTGTGTTATTGTAGCTTTTCATGTTTGTAACATGAATATTTGACTGTCCTCTCTCTGGTATCCAGAAAAGTTGAGTATTTACTTTTTGAGTTAACAATGTAAAAAAAAAAATTTCTCTCTATTATTTCTTCAAATAGCTGACCTCTGTCATCCACTTTGTTACTTAACCACATATTCAATTTACCAGTTACATCAATCCCAATCACAATTGACTTATCTTTAAGCTGATTAATAGTATTTTCCAGTATATATAGTTATTCCTCTGAAGGAAACGTATCAGCTAGTGGAAAGTATGCTGAGATGGCATAGAAAGTCCTGAAATCTTACCCTTCCACCTCGCATACTACGTGGTATTGGTTTGTAAATTGTATAAGTAGAGTTACTGAGAGATTTGAAGATGTAACAATATCTTTGTAAGAAGTAAGGGTTCTAGACATGTATTCAGCAATGCTGAAAGAATTACTCAGCCCAGCAACTTTGCCATTGTAAGTATACGGTTCTTGGACAAGCGTGAGGTCTGAGTTAAATCCCACTTATTCTTTTTCTAATTGATACATTTCTGCGTTTCATTTATTCAAATTATGTTTTATGCTTATTTCCGTAATCTGCTCTCTTTTTCTATCTCTAATACTATTATGTACATTGGGCATTTCTTGCCGTTCTCATTATCATTGTGATTTTTCATGCCATTTCTAACCCATTCCTTCAAGTGGAAATTATCACTCATAAAATGTGTCTGTACTGTTCAAATGAATTAAAACATTGTTTATAAGAAAATTTACCAAGATTCTGCAGCATGTATATGCATGCTAACCTACTACTTAATTGAAAACTGTAGTTGAAGTTTTAATCACTGTCAATGTGATTCGCTATGTCAAGCGTTCTTGCTAACATTCATTGGAGTCCTAATGAAATGTGTTGCGTATTTCTAATCTACACTCTCTGTTCTTTAGGCTCTACAACTTTTCTGGTAGAATTTTTGCCTTCTCAACAATTTTCTTCCCCTCCTCCTCGTCCCACACAAATTTTGTGTAATTTATTTTCATCTTCATCGTGAAATTTACCGCGTCACCACCCCACCTGGTTTTGGGTCTACCTTTTGCTCTAACACTCATGGGTGTCTACACAAATATCTTCTTAACAAGATGTTGCTCTGAGATTCTTTGTAAATTACTGAATGAATTCAACTGTGTGCATTGAAGTTAAGAGTTGATTGATTTTTTTATTATGTTTTGTGCTTCATTGGTTTTAATTTTTCATATGCCGTTTGGATCACGTGTTTTAACAAATATATTTCCCAAAATTTTCCTTTCTAAAATTGATATTATTTTGGCAAAAATCTTTTAAAACTCATGATTTTCATGGACATAGTGCATCAGGTTAAAAAGATACATAAATAAATATATGGAATCTTATGAGCAATAGACTATGCAACAACCAAATATTCAATAAAGGGTGCATGAAACCTAATGGCAACATGTTCTGTAAAAAATATTCAATTGCAAAGTTTCTTAGCATACAGCATTACATTAAAAGAAAAATACTAGTGTGCGTGTAGCAATGCTTTTTAGCCAAGCCCTAGGATTGGCGAATTTTGAATCCAGACTTTCAGTGCCATCCTTGTAATCATGTAAGCAATGAGCTGTTCACTCAAGAGATTAGGACAGTAACCTGTTCATTGCCCATATGTCCACATAATTACAGTAATTAAACTGGAGCTCGACCCCTTTCCAACTATTACATTTTAGGTTAATCATGAATGTATGGTTTTACTTGAACCTCACTTCACCACAAACATTGCGCTCTGCTAAATAACCTCAATAGTTCTTAACTGTACATTCACATGGCAACAAATTGTTTATGGTTAGCTCAAATAAAGCGGTGGATTTTGCACTTTCATATATTGTGAGGCTTATAATATGTAAAGAAATTAATGTCTTCGACAGCTAGAAGCTGGATCTTTTCCAGTTGATCAACAGACATTGTCAAGTTTAATGAAGCTCTTCTAAAAAATTTCGACCTGTGTAGCGTGTGTGAAGGATTATGGATTTCTGCATATTGGTCTGTGTATTGACTGCTCCTAGTATTTCTAAGTGGTGTTTAGTGGATTTTGGAAAAATTCCTGTAGCCGAAATAACCATAGGTTGAATCATAACTTTCTCAACTTTCCATATTTTTGTACGATGGCAAGCTAAGTCCTTGTATTTGCCAATTTTTAAACTGTAAGTTGTGGGTATATTGTGAGTCAGTGGGATGGCAATATCAATTACATGAATTTCCTTCTTATTTTGATCTAAGAGCATGATGTCATGGAGGTTTGCTGGAATGGTTGTCAGTTCTAATTTTTCTGTCCCAGTAAAGTTTCCCATTGTTACTTTCAGTGACAGGTAGAGGTTTATATTTGTAGTAAGTAGTGACTGCTATGTTTCCTGAAAGGTGTTGGTGAAGAATTTTTGCTACATTGTTGTGCCTTTTGGTGTAATCTGTGTTTACAAGAAGCCAACATAAACCTGTGATGTGCTCAATAGTTTCTGTGTCTGCATTTTTGGCACTTACCATCAATTCCTTCATTTTGGATGAATTTTCTATAATTCCTTGTTGATATTACCCTATCCTGGATAGTCATCATGAATCCAGTTGTTTCTCCAAATAGATTTCTTTTTTTGAGCCACAAATGTGTTGCCTCTTGGTCAACGTTGACATTTTCCAGATAGTTGGCGTGAGTCCCATCCAGCATTGATCATCCACGGATTTACATTGAAGGATATAGCTGGAATCTGATAAATGTAAAGGTGTTGCATTCATATCAGCTTTACAGATGACTCTGAACAAATCATTTGATTTTTGCTTTTCATACAACCTTAGTCTATTGATTTGTTTGTTGTGGAGACATGGTACATCAATTATCCCTAATCCTCTATACGATGTAGGAAGGGTGATCCATTCTATTGCTACTTTGGGATGTCTCATGCGATTGTTTGTTAGTTGGGTTCTGATTAACCATGATATTTCTTCAAAATCTGTATTTGACCATCGTATTGCAAATGTATTGATGGCTTTCACTTTGTTTCTGCAGTACACGTGAGTTCTGAGAATGTGTTTAATTCTCTGGCATAGCTTCTGTTTCAATATATTTTTGAATGCAGTGTGATCAATTCCTTTTAGCTGTGATATTCCAAGATATTTGTACCTGTTAGATTCATCCAGATCTTCAATGATGTCACAGGGGGTTACTTTATATCCTTGGGATGAGGTGATTTTACCTTTTTGTAGATGAATGGACTTGCACTTATCGAAACCATATTCCATGAACATTTCATTGCTGAATCAAGAAGTAATATCAAGGATTTTGTGAAGTTCGACGCTTGACTTGACATATATTTTTAAATCATCCATATATAGCAAATGGTTGATCGTGTAGTTATCCTTTGTTTGTGTTGTGATTTTGTATCCATATCACATGTTGTGGAGTGCCTTACTCAGTGGATTCAGTGTCATGCAGAACCATAGTGCACTCAATGAGTCCCCTTGAAAGATATCTTAGTTAATTTGGATGGATCTTGAAATAACAGTTCTATTTTTAGCAGAAAGGTGTGGAACAGTCCTCCACTTCTTCATTACATGGCAAAGGAAATTCAATACATATGGATCTGTTTTATATGTGCTTAAAATATCCTACAGATATGTGTGATAGTCAATCGCCTTTCTGTAATCAATATAAGATGTGCTGATGTTTCGATTTTTTGTTATTGCTTGTGACTCTATAATTGTATCTATTATAAGTTGATCCTTGCGTCCCTTTGATGACCTGTAGCAACCTTTTTGTTCTTTTGTCATAATGTTGTTTTTGTGCGTAGATCTTGTCAGATGATAGCCGTCAAGTACTAATGCACTGTAGGTAGACACATGATTGGGCAATATTTTTCAACATCATTAGTATATGGTGAACTTTTGGTGTTAGATATGTTTTGCCTTCAGCAATAAATACAGGTGCATTTTCCGGGTTCATTAAAATGTTGTTATATTGTTCTGCAAGACTTTGATAAATACACATGAATTGTTTTTAACAAAAAAATTTGAATTTAATCAGGGCCTGGTGCCTTCCAGTTAGCAGCTATTTTTATGACTTGTTGTACATCTTCTGCATTTAAGTATAGATGTAGCATCTATTCAAGAGTTCTCATTCTTTGTCTTTCATCGAATAGAAGGATGCTATCTTTGTCATGGTTTCTCCCATATAGCAGACCAGAAGTCAGTGACAGTTTGCACAGATGGTGCAGATATACTACCTTTCTTGATGTTCTTGTTGCCATAATTGTTTTTTAGATTTCTGTAGAATCGTTTTTGATCTGGGAATTCTGCATTTTGTTTCTTGCGAGCCACAGATGATTTGTGTCTTCTGAGTTGTCCAGAGTACACTGCTATCCATTGTACGTGGCTGTCAAGAATTTCTGCCAAACTGTTTGGTGTCAGTTGTTCCAATGTAACTGGTTTGATAATTTCTCTCACTTTCTAGCTTTTTTGTTCTCGCTCCTTTCTGAAACTGTAAAAGTCTTCCAATTTTCATTCTCAGCGAACTGATACGGTTTTGAAGTCTGATCTGCCACTTCAGAACTTTTTCATTTTTATTCTTGCATTTAACTGAACATTCAGTGAAGGTTTTCCATTGCCTCTACATAATTTTTGGCGATCTTGATAAATTCACAATTGTACAAGCAGTACACATTGTGGTAGAGATTTTCCAGTGTTTCTGTCAGGTTCAATTGTAGTGGTAAAATTTCTATCTTGAGGATTCATATAGTCTTCCACATACTTGATGTAAAATTTGGCTTGGATAGCTTTGGTTTTGCTGAGGGGTTCATGTCATAGAATTTCGTGAAATTAGCGCTAAACTACTGCTTTATTATCAGTTTCAGTTCTTTCATGTTTGACATGTCTTTTCCCTCTTCACAATCATCAGTTGAATTTGGTATTATTTGTGTTGTAGCATTTGGGACATCATTGACGTTTCTACTTTCATGATTGCAATTTGGTGAATCACATTCATTGTTGCTTCGTACTGTATCACAGTGATTATTGTCATTGACCTGTTTGATTTACTTTTTAATTTTGTTGATCTCATGCTGTGATAGAAGGTGTGTATTGACTATTGCTCTCCTCATGTCCACAAAGTTTTTTTCAGAGACTATACCTACAAATTCTGGGTACATTTCGAGAAATTTTGTGTGCATTTTATTTTGGTGACACATCAGGTCTGTTTCTGCTTTTGTAACTATCATAAAACATTGAATAACATCTTTGTTCATTTGTGTCATCCATTTGTTTCATCGTCTTACGAGACCTGCTTTGGTGGTTGCTGCTTGACCCAGCAAAACACGTTCAGTGGGTGAAGCTTGATGTTTGATACTTCTGTGTTCAGCGCATGTCGCTCTTCATGTATCCTGACCAGGGCCCTCCTGCTCAGTTCCTGATCACCACTGGTTTGCATAGTCACCCATAGTGGTGGTTCCAGAGGTGCCCTGAGTTTCCCCAGGCCACAGCTCAAGTTCTGTGGCTTTACGACTCCTTGTTAACATTCTCCATAAATATATAGGTAGTGTCATTGCCCTGTTATCCACCACCAATTTGTGCTGATGTCCGTCTCCCACAAGGCTGATGAAATGCTCTGACGTAGGGTTGGACTTTGGGGGACGAGTCTATTCTACGGTACGGATAGGATGGATATCAAGGATGGGTAAAGACTGGATCGGTCAGATAGGTCATTGTGGGATACCGTCGTCTGACTTCTCCACCGTGACCTGTCAAGCTAGGGTGACCCTGCTAGTAGCTATGCTACTGCCGGCATAGCTATCAGCTTCATTGGAGCACACAATCCCCTACCACCTGCACAGACAGTGCTTCGTCAAGGCGATATCCCCTGGGGGAAATTTTTTAATTATTGTTGTGATTATTATTTTTCCTTAATTTTTAATCTCAGCTTATTGTTGCTGGTAAAAGATTAGATATGGGTTCACGTGAAGCATTCTCATCTACTTCTGGCTTAAAAATGTTCTTACCATGCGGGTAGTATTCAGAATAACTGCTTTCTCAATGAGAGTAATTTATTATTATTATCATTATTATTATTTATTACTTGTCTTTTGGCAAGGTTTGCGCCATTTGGCCTACTCTTTCACCTAACCTTGACTTGAGTGAGGATTTTGGAAAAGGAGAGATGTAGGGTTGTCAGGGAACTTATAGTACCGTACCAACGTTTGCCTCAAGTAGATGAGGAAATCCCAGCTGAAAACCTCATCTAGTTCGCCTTAGAAGGGTTTGAATCTGCACTCTACCAGTCAGTGATATTGTGGTAGCAAAGGCACTAACATTATTTTATAGAATAAAATATAAACAGCAAAGTATGGTGGTACATTTTGAATGGCCCAAATATTTCATAGCATTGTTTGTTGAATATTGCCCTTATAGATTTTCGTGGTGGTGTATTCTTTTTGTACTGTGAGTTATAGTGCATGATTAATTTGTTAGTACATAATTTAGTTACTTCAAACTTTTTATAGGATTAAAAAAGTTCCAAAAAAGGGGAAAGATGAAGATGGTTGTCGAAGGAGCTCAGGCCCTTTATGATATTTGTGAAGAAATAGTCAAGAATCAAGGTATTTCTACTTCTTATATATTGATAAACTTTTGTCATTTGAATATTTTATGGCATTTGTTTTGAAAGAAAAATTGTCTCATGTTTTTCTAATTAGAATGAAATCTTCGTGTGTAAAAAAATATATATATATTTGAATTGTGTTTGTTTTTGCTTTTGCTTGTTCGAAAACTGGCTCAGTTTTGAGTGGATGAAAATATATCATAATACTTGTGAATCTTGTCAGTGGGTATAATCAATACCTATTTAACTCTGAATGAAACATTCCAAATACTTCTTTCTAGTTAGTGTTTTATGTGAGATAATTCCTTTCTTGGATAGTATAAATCTTATTTTATTGTGAAATTGGGGAACCATGTGAGAAGATAAAATTTTTGGTACCCAATAGGTTTCTCTGTTGAGGCAAAAAAAAAAAAGATTTGAGATTTCTCTCTTTTGTTTTGATTCCAATTATATGTAAGTTATCTTGAAAGTCATTGTATTAGATAGTAGAATTTCCAATTTTGTTGCGATGTCCTTTACTATTCTTTCAAAGATGAAGAATTGTATGTTTTTTTTTAGAATTCAGAGATAATATCCCGATGTCCAATCAATTTTAAGCCACATTAAAATAATGCCTAAGTACATTCTGGTCAGTTGATTTGCATATAATTATTTTAAATTCAAGGAGTTCTATTTCAGAGATCATAATACAGAGAAACAAGAAAATTGGGTCTAGTCTGACCTCAAATTTTTTATTACAAATTTAAAACCAGGTAGTTAAAAGAAATAAATTATTATTTTCAGTGGAATTACGTTTTTGGCAGAGGAAGATAAATGAAGAAAGAACCCAGTGTGGTGAGAACCCTGAGGATCAGGACAATGAGGATGATGAGGTTGACAAGGACAAGGACAAGGACAAGGACAAGGAGGAGGTGGGGTACATTAGTGATCATAAATTATATTTTATGACCTTTCATTGTATTTTTGTAGTGAAAAATCTAGGGATTTTCTGTGGGATATTCACTTAGCTACATCATACTTGTAAGAATATTTAATTCCGCCACTTATCGTGTTAATGATGGTTTTTGGATTTTCTTCTTTTGTAGGAAAATTTTCAAGCTATTCGTGCTCTCTCTGCAAGGCCTCCACTGTTTCAGAACGGAATTCTTACCATTGGATGTGTTGGATATCCTAATAGTGGAAAATCGTCAGTAATGAATGCTCTCTTTGGAAAGAAGGTATTTTTATTTTTTTTAGCTCTGTAGGATTTATTCTTTTTAAAATCTTAAACAAAGGAATTCTCCTTCTCATCTGTGAATGAAGTATACTGCATGTACTATAAATGATTTGATACCCTTTAGTAAAAGTTAAAGATACAAGTGCGTATAATCTGATAGATATGGGTAAAAATGAAAGAATATTTTTGGCTTGCTGAAGTTTTAAGCTGTTTTCTTTATGTTAGTTATATGAATTTAGGCCTCCCAGGGGATGCTATCATAATGTAGCTTTAACCATGGGAGTGTTGAAATTTTGCATGCCCCAATTATGATGCTATGTCAGTGGGAGCACAGTCACAGTCAGGATCTCCTAAGCCAGTAAGGGCTGGTAAATGTGCCCTACAACAACTCTTCTAATTATGAGTCTCCTATTCTTTACTTGTTTTCTACAAAGGGAGGATGGCCTCACAGGGAGAATACAACTATCCTAGGACTTGGTAAGTGTGAAGTAAGCTCCATCATCGTTCCGCTAGCAATTTTGTCAACCCACTGCTGCAAGTCCTTCAATTATTGAACCTTGTCAGAAGTGTCAGATGTCAAGAAAGTGTAGACATAGTATAATACTTAACTCAAAAAGTCACGAAACCCGAACAATCTTCAAGAAAAGATCTATCCCATTCCAAATTGTTCTATACCCTGTTCTTAGTAAGTGATAAAAAGTTACATCACTTAGAGCATCAGGTTTTTGAGGGAAGGGGGTGGAAGGAAGGTGAAATTGTCTTTTTCAACAGCTTTTTGCAAATATCTCAAACTGATGCTTAGCTAAAAGTTTGTGGGTTTGCTTCATTCAATTTAAACTCAACTGTAATGTAAACTGAGTGAAATTGGATGGTAGAAACATTATAAAAAAGCTTAAAACAACGTAAAACATTAAGTCAGAGAGGGACAATTTCCATTTACAATTGCTTCAATTTTACAGTTCTTTAAAAAAAATTTGTTTGAAGTCGAATTCAAGTGTTCATCGAAAGGTTATTGAAGAGTTGTAATTTAGTTGAAAGAACACAAGTATTGTTCATTTTTAATTTGCTCATTACTTCATTTTTGTTTGATTTATTTTAATTTATATGATATTTTGTAAGTCTCAAGGTTTAAGCCATAAGACCTGCTTTTCCTCCAAATAAGTTGTGAGGGAGTTGAAAAGTTAAGAATTTAATACCTAGGATATTAAAAAGTATTGGACAAACATTTTGCAGAAGTAAGTGAGGCATCTTCTTATGCACCGTGATGCAGTTAGAACTCTTTGATGTACATGAGGAATTCAGATTCCACCTCTTATCACCTAGAAAATGATCTTAAACCTTTTTAAAAAGATACCTTATAATTGTATCATATGATGTGATAGTACCATTTCTAATTTCTTCTATGTACTCTGTTTTTTGTTTAAGGTTGTTAGTGTTTCCAAAACACCAGGCCATACCAAACACTTTCAGACAATGTTTTTGACACCAAATGTGCAATTTTGTGACTGTCCTGGACTTGTGTTCCCTTCCTTTATTCCCAGGAGTTTACAGGTAATAAATATGAGTTGTTTGTTTAGATTAAATAACTAAAGCAGATTAAATAATTAAATAACTAAAGCGGAGGCAAGATTTACTATTATTTTAATGCACAATGTATCTGTTATTGTGAAAAATCTGGAAAAATTCAATTTTTACTCTGAAATGTTTTCTACTGGTATTTATGTGAAAAATATAGTTGAAAACTGCCAGTATTATTTTTTTGAGAGATATCTTATTTCTTAAAGGTAACTTTGTTGTCCATATCTCATTTTCTCCTGTTATTTTAACTAATTTTCTCAAATGAGGTGACATAATGGTTAATAATTAAACATTTGTAACTGAGCTTCATTGCTTTATTCCTAATAACAACAAAATATACACGCTTCCACTCCAGGGAAGATACAGAGAAGGCTCCCAATATTCCTTATCTTCTACTTTTCTTTTCTCCTATCTACTTAGTTTTAACCTTTACTGCTTTTTATCTTCTCTATTGGCCTTCTCTGTGTGCTGTACACTCACCCACATGTTCGCCGAGCATTGCGACCCGTGTTGGAGGGAATTGGCGTCCTGGTGAGTTGAGGGGTCCTTGCGAGCCTATGGGGATTCGTATGCTTGTGACTGCCCATACACTTGCTTTGGCCTTGGCATCTTCTGGACGGGTAATCAGAGGCTAATCCACCCTCGATCAATCAGCTTGGACTAGGTCTCTGACTGAACTCCAGGGGGAGGGGGCGCAGAGATGACCTCCCCACTGGTCAATGGTGTTGGTGCAAACCTCTGTGTGTTCCCGCTATATCCCTGTGTCAACCCTGTCACCCTTTTTGGGTGTCCCCTTGTTTGACTCCAGGGTGGGTGGGGAACATGGGGATGAAAATAAAGCCAATTTGTATGGCAGAATCAACTCCCCTTTGCCCTCTTCCTATTGAAAGAGACAATTTGTTGGAGAAACTGTTGATCTAAACAGTGTTTTTTTTGTAGGGATAGTGACCGGTCGACAAAGCCTTCCTTCCTTTTTTTGAAATGTATCGAGGAAGACAAGACTTTCAAATCGGTTAGTGTGGTCCGCCTTAAGAAGGCAATTGACACAACTGCAGGGAATCTGTAGTGCGCCAGCAAAACGGTGAAATTCTGCTGGAGGCGTGTACAGATGAGCAGATTAATAAAATAATGTCCCAAAAAGAAATTGCTGGTCTTTTAATAAAAGTAACTGTTCATCCTTTTCTGAACTGGTGCTAATGAGTTGTCAACCACCACGACATCTCGCATACTGTATCACATTCAATAACCCATCCCCGTATGTACTGAAGACATTTCACACTCATCGCCAAAACAACTGACCATGTTCATTATTTAACTTATTGGTAGTAACTAAGAATATCAACTAATTGTAGACCTTGTTGTGTGTAGCCCTGAGGAAGAAAATATAAATTTTCGAAACATTACCAGTATGAAATAGTCTTCTTCTTCGATCCAGTCTCAATAACAAATTTATATTATAATTGAAAAACTGTTAGATAACCGGGATATAGTGCTTCTCAACACAGGCCACTTCACCCACTTCTGTACAGCTTCCCAATCTTTCTCAGTGCTTGATTTAGCCATCTGCAGTTCCTCTCCTCAATTTGCGACTGGACATTTCTCGACAATCTGTATGGGAGTGACCGCTACCCAATTCTTATACTTATGAACGGTTTTTGTCCCTCAGTTACTCACCCCTCTCACTGAATATTGAAAAAAGCAGACAGGGATATGTTTGAACGCAATATCAATCTTTCTAATGAACCTTTCACCGATGTGAATTCTATGGCATCCCATTTCACTAACGCTGCTCTTGAAGTCACCAATGTTGCCATCCCTAAGTCATCATGTAACCCAAGTTGCAGCCCAATACCATAGACAGCGCAGTTTGGACTGGACAAAGGTAGTCAGCACTAGAAAGAAGGCTTTAGGACAACTTAACAAGTATCCCACTTCAGAAAGTCTCATTGAGTTGAAAAGGTGCAGAGCCAGATACAAACAAACAAACAAACAAAAACTCTCCAAGCAAGTCAGTTGTCCTTCTGAAAAGCTTACATTTCATTTCTTAGAAGTCGTACTCCATCATGAGTCGTATAACTGAAAATTTGTAAGATTCAAGATTCGTGGTCCTCTTTTTTCTATCCTCACTCTCAATGTGAATGGACAGCTTCAAACTTCACCTTAGGTCATCGCTGAGGATCTATGAAAGAGTCGGTCACTCCTCCTGTTTTTCTCCATCATTTCTCCAGCAGAAACCGCGTGCAGAAAGGTGTTACTTGGATTTTTCCAGTTGCAGAGGAGAGGAATATTACATTCCTTTCTCAACGACGAAGCTAACCTCAGCCCTTGCGTCTTCGAAAGATACAGCCTCTGATCCTGGTCAAATACATAACACGATGCTAAAACATCTTCCAGATATTAAATTCCTTCTGAAATTATTTGACCATATTTGGAATGAGCATACTGTCCCTGCTCAATGGTGTGAAGCCATAATTATTCCACATCTGAAGGAGGGAAAAGATTGGTCTAATCCATCACACCGATTTCTCTGACAAGCTGCATTTGCAAATTGTTAGAAAGAATGATCAATCATTGTCTAATTTGGACTCCGGAATTGTGAAACTTTCTGACCAATATCTAATGCTGTTTCAGAAAAGAGCAGTCAATGCTGGATCACCTTGTTGTGTTATCATCCACCATCTCATCAGTGTTTCTATTGATAGAACACCTTGTGACCATCTTTGGCCTGGAAAAGGCGACACAACCTGGAGGTACAGAATCCTACGTACATTACTCTCATGTGGATTCCGAGATTGCCTTCCTCTGTTCCTGAAGAACTCCTATCTCAACGGTCTTTCTGCGTTCGCCTTGGTACTCATTTGTCATCTGATCATCCCTTGAAGAGCTGCGTCCCAAATATTGAATCCTGAGCGTCGCCATATTTGCCATAGCCATATAAAGTATTGCATCAGTGGTTCGAGAACTGGTATATGCGTCTCTCTTTGTTGATGACTTAGCCATCTGCTGT
This sequence comes from Laupala kohalensis, assembly GCA_002313205.1. Taxonomy (NCBI): domain Eukaryota; kingdom Metazoa; phylum Arthropoda; class Insecta; order Orthoptera; family Trigonidiidae; genus Laupala; species Laupala kohalensis. Next base: position 253,600 of record NNCF01128814.1, on the reverse strand, counting down.
TCATCCAGCAGCGTCTCTGTCATCGAGAGGCTACTCCAATTGATTTTAAACCATATACATGAGTGGAGCATGTCTACCTGCTTTAGCTTTTCTGTCCAAGTTATGCTGTATGCATTTCTGTACGATACACCATGCTCACAGTGATCCAGATCTTTTTCTTGGAGGCCAACGTCTTCCTTTCGTTGACTCCGCAAAGTTTCTGGATCTCACATTCGACCGCACACTGACTTGGCGCAACCACATTCGAAAACTACAATTCCATTTTAACCCATCCCTGAACCTCCTTCACTGTCTAAGGCGCAACATCATGCAGTGCAGACCGCACTTCCCTTCTTCACATGTATAGAAGTCTTGTTCATCCAGTATTAGATTATGGCAGTATTGTATATATCTCCGCTTCACCATCTACACTCAGGCCCTTCAACAGCATCCATCATGCAGGAGTTCACATTGCCTTTCGCACCAGTCGAATAGATTGCTTCCTGGTAGACGCTGGCAAACCATCTGTTAACAGAAGACGCAATATTTTACTTGGATCTTACGGAGTGAAACTGATGGTTTCAGATCACCCCACTCGCCAACACATTCTCCCCCCCAGATTTTGTTCATCTTACAATGCAAGACCTTTGTTACCCCCACCCAGCGGATGTCCACTTTAAAAATTTACTGGAAGAAAATGACTTCACCCTGTCTCCTCCGGTGAAATATTCACATTCTCTCACTCCACCATGGTCCCTCATTCAACCAGCTACCGACTTTCGACTATCTAAGCTTTCAAAGCAGGCCACTCCTGCTGCTGTGTACCAGCAGTACTTCAGAGAAATGAAAGCTTTCTATTTCGATCATATGTTCATATACACTGATGGCCCATCCTTGAACAATTCCGTTTGTTCTGCTTTCCACTGCCATAGTGCAACCCATTGTTTTCGTCTTCATACATTTTGCAGCATGTACACTGTGGAGAAATATGCAATCCTTGAGGCCAGTGCTGTGTTCATAGATGTGTTCTATGCAGTGACTCTATTAGTGCTCTGTGGTCAGTGTCTTCACTGTACACTTGTGACATCCTGACACTGACTATTCAGATTCTAATAAGCTGTCTAGCAGTTCAAAATTTTGAAATAGTACTTTATTGGGTTCCTGGACAAGTGGTGGTATGGGTAATGAAGAAGCTGATGAGGCAGCGAAGATGGAAACATTTTAACCATTCTCACGTCAGATTCAAAGCTTGCCTTAAGATCGTCTATTCTTAAGAAATGACAAGCGGAATGGCAAAATTGTGTCTTCAAGCTGAGGAAGGTAAAAGACTCCATTAAAACCTGGTCGTCTTCACCTCATGCGATTAGACGTGAAGAAGTGACTCTTATACGTCTTCATATTGGCCATTGCTATCTTATCCATGGTCATCTCTTAAACGGTGAACCTCCTCCCATCTGTGAGTCTTGCAACACAATACTTACCGTGGAACACATTCTTTTGGAGTGTCTCAAATATAATGCCAGCCGACGGATACATTTTTTTTTTTTTTTCAGGGCTTCAGGGCTTGTCAACATCGAGATCATTAGAGCCCTTCGACGGATACACATTCTACCAAACAGATTGAATGTTATACTTGGACAAAGAGAACCAACTTTTATATGCCTTTTTAGATTCCTTCAGGAATGTGGCCTCTGGAACAGAATCTGATCTTTATTTATGTCATGACTTAAATAAATAAATTGATCAGGGATCATCTCATAAGTGCTCAGGAGGGTTTCAGTTCACTTCCTTCTTTCTTTTTCCTGTTCTATAAATAAACATCTAGTTTCTTTAAATTTACATCTTACGTCTTTCTTTGTTTTGGTTTTTATAATGTTTTAGGCAACTGTTGCCTGTCTTTTCCTATTTTCTTTGTTTTATAGCAGCATTTTCCTTACCTGTACAAAAATGTTAAGGCTCTTATGATCTCGATGTCAGCAAACCATAACCCCCCCCCCCAAAAAAAAAATACTATTTGTTCTACTAGTCATGTACTATTAGTACTACTACTACTACTACCGCTACCTACTTACTACTACTACCGCTACCTACTTACTACTACTACCGCTACCTACTTACTACTACTACTGCTACCTACTTACTACTACTACAGCTACCTACTTACTACTACTACCGCTACCTACTTACTACTACTACCGCTACCTACTTACTACTACTACCGCTACCTACTTACTACTACTACCGCTACCTACTTACTACTACTACCGCTACCTACTTACTTACTACCTACTTACTTACTACCTACCTACTTACTTACTACCTACCTACTTACTACCTACCTACTACTACTAGTTTTTGGTAAACCCAGCTAACCCTACTAACAATAGCCTACCACCCAACTCCTATCTCTTATCACTCTATGTAGATTAGCTTCAATAGCATGCTACATTTCCCATTTACAAATATTACAATTAAAAAATGAGCTACTAAAACCCTACGGTATGTTTTCTTTGCTCTTATCAAAGGTAGGTATCAAAGGTGGCTTACTTATAAATAGACTCTGTAGTCTCTGGTGTGGGTTGTCTGTGATAATACATGAGAGACAAGATATTGTGTAGTGTCGCCCTCTCTCTCACCATCCCTACCCCCACCCAAGGAGGGAAAGTGCGCAATGACTTGTTTGCAGCAGTCAGCTGTCAAGAGAGAGGAATTGTGATCTCCCACCCAAATCGATATGCGAGAGAGACAGAGACACCAAACTTCCTTTTCCCCTTTGGACAACTGCTGGGTCTATTTATATTTATGTCTATGTTTGAACGGAGGCTGACAAAGGGAGGTTGTGACTTGGAAAATTGACTTCCGGGTGGGACTAAGGGCCATCAATTGTGAAAGTAGTAAAATGCAGTAGCCAGCCATAACTGAGAAAAATTTTCTCTATGTTTTCATTCCAATGTGTTTATTGAGTATTTAACTTTTTTTTTCCAGAACTGAATTCTGGAAATTGCATTACATGTGTACTAGCTTTGTATTCTAACAATGAAGGATGACTCATGGGACAAACATGTTGCAACATATCTGTTTTTGCCTTTTGCATCATACTCTTAAAACAAGCCAGTATTGAGTAGAAATTCATCCAGTGTACTTGCATTCTGTTTTTTCTTGTAACTTCAGTTGTTTAGTTATTGCATTGAATAGTGAGTAAATATGCCACGGAAGTGTATAAATAATCCAAATAGCTTTTGGTATGCGTGTGGAGATTTGACATTTAAAGACTAACTTCTAAGTTTGACTCCGCTAGTTAAAACCATGAACTATGTTTTGGGTGTAAAGTGGGGGATCAAGATAAGAATTGGGCTCCTCATATCTGTTGTTCTAACTGTGTAAAACACTTGACAAAGTTGGCTAAGGCTTCTTGCCACACAAACTTTGCCTTACCCATGGTTAAACATGAACCACAAGATCACACCAAAGATTGTTATTTTTGTCTCTCAAAGATAAAAGGAATAATAAGTAAATCCTAGCACACGGCAAAATACCCAAACTTACCTTCTGTTAAGAGGTCATTGCCTCACAACATGGATTTAGCCACACCAGATCCTCCCATGAGTCTAACTGTAGAAACTGAATTTGAAAATGAAGAAGGCACAGAATGAGGAGGCAGGTGACCCCACATTTGAAGATAACTCCTCTAGAAAACCTAATCTCATAGCACGAGGAGAATTTAACTACCTAGTTCGAGATACAAAACTATCCAAAAAACAAGCTTGGCTCTTGGTTGAAAGGTTGGAATCTCTTTCAATAAAATTTTAAAGTGTTGTTCAAACAGATAATTTCAACATCTACGCAGGTCGAGAGCGCCCTAATACACGTAGATTTTATACAGTAAACTTAATAGTGACTAATGTCTGGAAGGTAGGTTGTATTTTACATACTATAGAAAAATAATGTTTTGTCCAGTTTATTCTCCACCCACCTGGCGGAAAGAAATTCAACATAACAACAAACATGAAATGGAAAATAATGCAAAATTATCAAAGAAAAATATTTGTTCCAAGCAGCTTTCTAATTTGACCACCTCGTATCGCCAGTTTTCGTCGTATGTGAGAGATGGCAGTTGTGTTCATTTACCTGTGAATTTGAAGCGGAGGGGTGGGGGGATATATGCCGCGGAGCGTCGCGATCTATGCGCTGTTCGGTAGCCGTCCACATCAGGCTCGCGTAAGCAGCACGCATGCTCGACCTCCAACGCTGCTTGGTCTTGCGTCGCGGTTGTATGACGGTGTCGGTGTCGCGTGATTTTTTAATAGATCCTTGTTACAATTGTTTTTGAATCATCAATCAGTACATATTTTAGATTAGTTGCTGTCATTTATCGTTAATTGTGGTTGTGTGTTTTCGTGATGAACATTGATCACGAGTTATTGGAATTCGCAGATCATGAAGATAATGAATTTTAATATGAAGAGGATGGACACGATATGACTGAAAGAAATATACTTTAAAAAGTAATCAAAAGATGCCCCTCCGGTGGCTCAGAGACTATTGTTCTCGCTCGTCACGTAGACACTCCGGGTTCGATTTCTGGCGGAGAAAATATTGTTGTTTCACTTTAATGTCCCAGTTCATATATGGCTATGACGATTGAACTGCAAACCCTCCTTCTAACCTCCTCCTATTCCTAGTATCACTAAGTCATACTATCATACTATTACTAACTGCTCCTACTAACACCTGTATGTGGGGCACGTTGTTGGTAAACCCAGCTAAGCGGCCCATGTAGATAACACAACTACTCCCCTATCGTCCCATGTAATGTAGTTTCCTATTTTCAAATACTAAAATTACAATCACGGGACCTCCGACTGCGATCCCCAGCGGACGGCTGGCCTGCCACCGATTTTGGCGAGCAGGGAAAGATACCTCCAATCAGTCGGTATGCCGGTCCGTATCTCGCGTCACTGAGCTTAATCGCGAGTATCCAGATATTCTGGTATCCGATCTCTTTTGTGTCTATAACCCGCGCAAAGTAACTCCCGCTCTGGCTACCGAGCCGAAAGTGAGGGTGCGGGAGTGAAAGAGGAGAAAAGTAATCACTATTCTGAAAATGTTACTCATTCAGAGCGAAGGATCTACTAACCCGGCGCACACCATCCGGATTTTCCCACCGACCACCGTAGTACGACGAAAGGAAATTTCAATGTACGTCGAAGAGGCAGTGATGCCATTTTCGTGGAAAGTGCGACCATCCCACCCCATTAGCTGACCCAGCCATAGTTAGCAGGCTGGGTGCGGGGCTAGAGTGAGAGTTATGGTTATTATACCCCCCGTCCTACTGCTCGGCACCGCCTCCACCGTCACGTCTCATCACTGATCGGCTGTAGCGGACATGCTCCGTTACTTATCCATGACCGACTCGGAGTAGCGCGATCGCTTGAATGTCGGGAAGTGCGCATTCAACGGTGCAGGGAACATGGATACTTTTCATGTAGGATTTTGTTTTTAATCCCTTAAATCTCAATATATTTAATATGGCATGTTTTAAATATATTTTTGTTTGTTGTTCTTGTTTCTTTAACTTCTGTAGTTGAGGAATTAGTGTTGGTAAACATATGTATAATGCTTTCTAAATATTCTTGAAAAATGAAATAAGTGCACATTAGATTGGCTAGTTGAGGAAACAACTAGGAGTACATTTATGATCAGTTTAGATAATATTTTAATATATTAAATAATTTATAACAATCTTTTAAAATGCTTGAATATTGATAATGTAATGCCACTAGGTTTATGACTATTTGGAGTGTGTTTGGAACTGTTTGAAGGGAAATTGGGGAAGTCAGGAAATTTTCTTTTTCTGGAAAAGTCAGGAATTTTGCTCATTGCTCAGGGAATAAATCTAAAGGTGACAACAAAGATTGTCAAATTAAAAATACACCACAAATTCTATAAAATATCTGGGGGTTTTCCTGGTTCTAATTTTGTGTTCCTGGGTAAAATTTTCAAATTTGTTTTATTTACATGTGCTTTCGCAGGTATTAATGGGCAGTTTCCCCATCGCACAATTGAGGGAACCATATTCTGCAATTAGATTTCTGGCGGAACATAGGGATTTACCACATCTCCTGTCTTTACAACATCTTGACGGAGAGGAAGTTTGGACACCTTATGATATATGCTCAGGCAAGCATAGATTTTATTATGTACTAGTATTTTCCCATGGCACTATGCACTGTGTTTTGCATGATTCACAAAGTCTGTTATTTTCTCTTGTATCAATGATCCTCAACACTCCATTGGAAACACTAGTAAGATTGTGCTGTTGTCAGTGAAGGGAAAAAATGTCTCAGGATTTGGATGGATTTTTCTGTTATCCATGCAGCATTAAAATAAAATTATCCATGTAAATTGAGAAATATTTTAAGTTGAGTTGATACATTGTTTTAAGGTGTTTGGTAAAGTCTAACTACCCTCTGAAAAGTTACCAAATTTGGGAGAACTGCCAACCTACTCAATTGATTCCCCCTATGTCATATACTACTCGACTTAGTGATATTTTCATTATATATGTTGTATTCACTACCACAATACTTGACGAAATAACTCTTGGAAAGCCTGTCCTTAAAATACTCTTTTTTTATCCTTTTTTAATGTGACACAAAATTAACATATCTATTTATAAAATACATTGTGTAAATTATCCAAGAAATCTTAATTTATTAATCTACTTTCAACGAAATTCATTTTACGGTAGTCTCTTTGTTGTTTTCGTAGAGTTGGTACACCCATAAGGTGTGTGTAAGTGCTACCAAACAATGATATTAATATCAAATGAGAATCGCAGGCAGTCCAAGTCTTACAGAGTGAGGGGTTTTTGTTCTAAAATATTGGTGGTGGCTGCCCTGAAACATCACTCGAGTCTGACATCTTACTTTTAGTGCCCAAACTCTTGATAACTTGAGTATTTTAAGAATAAATTTATAAGTTTAGTATAACAGGGTGGTGAGCGACCGAGAAATCGGGGAAAAGTCAGGAAATTTGCTCATTTCTCGGATCTGGCTGTTCAGATGTCACTCAGCCTGTTAATGGGTGCACAGGCAGCATACACAGTAGATCCATGTATCTTTTATGTCTGAGCTTTTACCGACAATTAACAGGAGAGGACAGGTCACCTAGGGCGGCAACATTTGACTTCTGTTTTGACGGCATGAGTACACAGATTTTACCAGAAATGAATGAAATATTTAATGATGATTTTCTATATATTATTCACGTTCCCATATTTTAAGACCAAGTTTTTCGTCCAAAAAAGTGTAATATATGTGAGTAAATAAGGTAATTTCTCAAAATGTGATCTGTAGAGGCCAATAAAAAATTAATGCTATTCTTAAAAATATTTAATTATATAATATACTACTACTTGATGGTCAGACATATAGAGCGAACCTAAAACAAAGTAATTGTCAGATTTGTAGGATCTCTGTGTAATCTATATTAATCTTCAGTGCTCAAGTATATGTAAGTACAAATAATCAAACTTGATGGAGACATCTTTTCATTAATAAGTGCCACATAGTGTCTATTTAATTGTGTAACTTGAAGAACTGCATCTTAAAAAATCCACTGTATCTTTACTTCACTTGCAGGTGAAGTTATTTGCATCCTTTTACTTATAAACAAAGTTTATCTGATAAATAGTTAGAAATATTATATATTTATTTATTATATTACTCTCTTATATTATTATTTTACTTAATAGAGGAATGTATTTTAATTCATCTTTATTTGTTTTTTAATTAGCATGGGCTTTGAAGAAAGGATATTTAACTGCCAGAGTTGCCCGGCCAGATACTTACCGTGCCGCTAACCAAATATTGCGTATGTCTTTGGAAGGGAAAATAAATTTGTGGACGTGTCCCCCAGGATATGTTACAAGTAAAGGTACTAATAGATTTTTCTTTATTTTGTGTTTAACTGCCTATGTCTGTTAATTTCTTAAGTACTTAAAGGCATTCTCTGTATTATATGCACTGGAAAGTGCACCACCAATACTTTTAGTGTTTTCCTTAAAGTATCTACTGTAGCTTTTTTAATTGTATTGGTCTCCTCATTTCCAGGCTTACATTACTTTACATTGTAGAGGGTGAGCAATAAATGCCTAATTCACTACAACCAGTATAAATCATTTTTCTGTTAGGATGGGTCTGTTCCAGAACCATTCACATTGCAAAATATTGCAAAATTGTTCACTTCATAATTTTGATGCATCACAATTTGATTGGGTGTTCATTTGAATAAATTATATTGTCAAGTCTGAGACTAGAAAAACTTATAGTAGCCTATTACATTTGTTACTACAATGGAAAAATCTGTGGTCATATGACTACAAATATTTTAAAGGAAAGTCAACTGACAAGTTTTGTGTCTACTATTATTTAATTAAATATATTTTTTTATTATGTATATTTGGTGTGTGAAAATAATTCTGTTGTGAAATTAAAATTGTAAATGAAAAGAAATATCAAAACTAGCCATGCCAGTACATCTGCTATAACCTCTGTAATACAATCCTACCCATATAATGCACTCAAACAGTTCAGAAGTTTTGATGTAAAGGAGTGGACTAACTAACGAACTAATAAATCAATAAATAAATAAAAAGGATTGGAATATCATATTGTATCTCTGTTTTAAAAATCTCTTATATTTCTATTGTAAATTAATGAACCCCTACATAAAACAAAAATTAATACAATTAATAATCTTTAAAATATGTTAAATACATCTTGAAAACATTATAATGCATTGGTGAACATTCGAGTAGCTAGAATGGTTTATAAAAACCAGGTAGTAAAAACCTTTTTTATTTTTACAAAGAATACTTTTAGAAATGGGTGTATACCAAGTGTGATCGATTGATTCAGCTATTCTTCATTTGGAACCGGAAACCAAGAACCAAAATCACAAAACTGAAACTGTTACCAGAGAATTTTCTAGCTGATCCATCCCTATTTTTCTTTAAGTCTTGCATCCTTCGCGAAGGCTGAATGCCTCTTGACAGATACGTCTCAAAATTTCTGCATTTGCATCAATCCATGCTTGAAGTGTTTGGTCTTTGGGACTGCTAGGGTCTCACTCTCAGCAGTTGTGATGCTGTTTTTACATGAAGTGGTGCTGCTTTTATGGTTGCTTCTACATGTAGAATCAGTTGTCTCACCGATTTTATAAAGAGTTTCATGTAATTGACAGAGCCTTGTAATTAGCCCAATTATCCAATTGAGTGAATTTCCACTCATTTTGAGCACTTGTGTTTTACTTTTTGTTGCCACTTCGATGAGGTCTTTGAAATGTTGGTGTCCTGAAAAGGTCTTCCAAAACACCTTGTATTTTGTCCTGATGTAGTCTTGAATTGTCCCCCTTAATACATCCATGGGATAGCCCCAGTCTTGGTGCAGGTCCTATAAAAGAATTACTAGTTCCTTCCTTCTCTAGCCTGTCTGCTTCCATGAATTCCCTTGTGTTCCAGCACTCACATCATTTCTTCTGAATTGCATGGTGCTAATATCTAATATAATATATGGAGCTTAGGACTTCTGGGCTTAACAAGACTCATTTTGGTATTATCAGACTTCTGTGAAGGGCACTTGACTGTCTGAAAGTGTTTCTGGGTAGTTAAATCATAATTGCCTAATCAGTGTGATAAACGTGAACATATACAAAATTTCCATACTTACATTTGTATCCCTTGGTGGGTAATTTATTACCTGTGTGTGGAATGGTTACTTAGTCAAACTACCCACAAGAGTCCCCGAAGGTACCCGTAGGGTTAATGAGGGTAGAGCTCTGCAATTACTAAAACCTCGGCACTAGAACGAGATATGGCCAGCATCTCGCCACAGCCAGTTTGAACCCAGGATAATCCCGGTACTCATTTTCCCCCAGCTGGGTAGTCCTAGTTGTCAGTGTGCATGTTGAGGTGTGATGAAAATTCCCTCAACCCACCAGGGATTGAATCCTGGCAATCCAGCTAGCAGCTCAGCGCTCTACCCACTGAACTATGCTGTCTTACTGACAGAAAAATACTGACTGGATACTTACTAACTAAAACTAATAAAGGATATTATACATTTTTATCACAAATATTTTATCACTTTATTAATTAAATATTACGAAGTTCAGATTACAAATTTTTATACGTCCCAAATCATGTTTTTCTGTAAATTGTTGATAATTATATCAAAGAATTACATTTTTTAATAAATATAATGTTGTTTACACCAATTTTAATACTTTGGTTACAGAGTTTTTACTTTCTCATATACGTGGTACATAGAAAGTATTGTAATCGTGAAAAAATTCGAAAGCGAGATTTCGATGGTGATCTGTTTTGATAATCCGTTTTTGAAAAAGTTGTTTTTGACATAACACCTGTTCGTCTGTGCACATCGATTCTGAGTAAATGGATGAATCGATTTAATTTGCATTTTGTATTTACAGTAGAATTTACTTGTTGTCAATGCACATGCTCTAATTTTTTTTTTACCTTAAAACAAATTGTACTTTGCATGAAGGTCAAAGTACTCTTTTGAATGTATCTCAAAAACAGCTCCAACGATTTTGCTTAAATTTTCTGTATGTAAAGTGCAATTAATATGCATTACATATGCCTTACATCCGCATTAGCAGTATTTCGCTTGAAAGTTGGGTATAGTATAGGTAATTTCTGTTTGCTTCAGTTACACACTAGTTTACTGTTTCAAGAATGATAATGATAAAATACATAGGACAGCAACTCAGACTGCAGATATGAAAATACATCAATTTCTGTGTACAATGAAATTACATTTACATAACACTTTTACAATATTTATAAGACTGATATGTTACTATATGTTTTGAAATAATATTCTGAATATTTATTTTACTTTCAAATTTCAAATAAAAGACTGTAATAAGTTCATCGAGCAACTTTGAGCATGAGTAGAGCACTGGAAGACAACCTAAATATAGAGGACCAGGCCAGAAATAACCCTTTCACTATATATTTTTTTCTCACTTTATGCTGCAGATGGAGAAACGTACAGAAGAAAGTGTTTGCAATGGTTTTACACCACTAGTTTTTTCTTCATGAACTGAGCTCATTTTGCTATTCTATATTTTTAGATTACTAGGTATTTTATTAAATTTCCTAATAGCAGCAAATATGTCTTCTCTCTCTCTCTCTCTCTGGTGTGTGTGTGTGTTGTTGTCGTTGTTGTTTTGTTAGTCCATCAAAATTGGTCCTAACTGAATACTTTTCTTATTCCACCTTTCTGTGATCAGTATATGTTTATTCCTCGTGTCTCTTCAGTATCGTGTTGTCTGTTTTACATGTAGTAATAACCAGGCTTTAAAAATCTGAGACAATAGTGACAACTCTTGTGTTGCTGATCCCTTTCCATGCAAGTCATCTGTAAAGACAAGCTCTAGTCTCCCACTCATTCCAGAGATACAGGTGGCATGTCTTCAAACATTTCCATGGTAGCTGTGAGAGTCAACCTGAAAATTTCAGTTATACTTACACAATATTGGTTAAATTGGCATTTTGATATCATGGTATTAGACTAATTATATATTATTTTGGACCCAGATAGAAAAGTTTTGGAACAACACCCAAGTGTTGCAAACACAGGCTCAAAAGTTGGAGTTCTGCTCAATCTTCTCCCAGAAAAAATATCTTAAAATTCAAATTGTGCTACAAGATATATGGCAGATTTTAGAATTTTACTATAAATCTACCCAAATATCAAATTTTTAAAATTTGACATGTTAATTTCACAATATTTTGTTACTGGTAGAGCAACCTAACAATATGTAAAAAAAAACACTGAAGAGGAAGCTAGAGTCTTGACCTCAAAACGTTGTCCACAACCGTAGTGAATATGTGATTTTAACCATCAAGTGTTCCTGAAATAAATCAGTTTTGTATCTTATAATGATTGTCTTCAATATATTTGCACATCGAATGGAATATTACTAAATATATGCATAGTCTAAAATTTGTTGGTGGTGTAATCATTTTATGGTGTATTCATAAAATTGATTTTTTCCCTTTTTATTGTAAACATTTTTATTCTGGTGTAAGTAGAATATTGAATTTGAGTTTAAGAATTACCTCAAATGTAGCCTAAAATTACTGCGAACATTTTGAGACAAATTAATAAGGTTTTTAAAAAATGAGTTATTAAAATTTTTGTTCCAGGAGTGAGTAAATGATTACATCAATGGGTAGTCTATAAGTTGTCTATAATTTCCTTTTTAGTCCAAATTGAAATTTTTTTTGGTTTTTCTTGGATGGAGGCGCTAACTTCTGCCAAAGTTAGCAACCCCAATTTTTATTCTTTGTTTGCAATGCTTGGGTACTATTCCAAATTGTTTGTACCATGGGCTAAATAGTCTATTATTAGTTTAAAACTATGGAAAATGAAATTAGAGGTGGGGGATAATGTGGGAGTGCTTACTTTACCAACATACCTGTCAAAAAGTTTGTGTAGATTTTATTAATTGTTGTGTCTAGTTGTTTTTTTAGGTTAATCTCTTGTTAACCTCTTATATATAACCCTGCAAAATTATTCTAAATTTAAATCATAAATTCTCATATCACTGCCTGTGGAAAAAATAAATGATCTCACCTTCTTAGCCCTGGAATCACTCACCTTCAATGTTCATGAACATTGACTTCATGCTCTTGTGATCTGGGGCCCATTTCTCAAAAGTACAATTGTTGTTTGTAACAAGTTTTTATGAACAATACTCACAATAACAAGTAGGTAGTTACATTCGTTTCACAAAGATTTCATGAGCTTGTCTGTAACGAGTGGTGTGTCTTCACACTTGTCGGTAACAAGTATTTGCAGGCAGTCCAGACTTTTTCGTTTGATTCTGCATTACTTTTGGTGTTTTTTTGGTGGCAAATTTGGTGTTTTTAAAACATTTATTAGTATAGTTTATGGGAGATATAGCACAGAAAGTAATTGTGTAATATATTCCTCTTTTTCTTCCAGCTTTACTGATGTCATTCTATAGTGTTTGTTAGATTTGTACACATTAAGTCTTTCCCTGAAAGTTTTCCTTTGTCATGGATGGATGGATGAATAGCTCATCTTCATCTGAGGAAGAATTTGACTGCCACATATTAATAAAATAATGTTTGTAATACAGTTAACCTACATTTATAGCTAGGTAAAAAATATTTGGTGGTAACAAGTTTATTTTACAAGTTAGCTACAATTGTTAATGGGTTACAATTAAATCATTTGTAAAATTCTACCATTCACTTGTAATTACAAGTTTACAAGTGTACCTTTGTGAGAAGCTAATATCTGGATATTTTTACAAAAATTTACTTGATACTTACAAACTTGTACTTTTGTGAAACAGACCTCTGGAGTTCCGCATATGGATCTCTCACCACCAAGTAAAAGAACTGGAAACACTTTCTCATTTCTAAGTCTAGTCTCTTTTAAGTAACACTTTCATTTGGGAAAAAAAGGGAACTTCACAATCGAGTGCTTTAAAACAAGAAGAAAACAAAGTGATGATTGATTGATTAAATTCATTGTCATCATCATCATCATCTGTTCCCAGTTCAGTTCCCGGGTACTGTAGAAGAGGCTCCACCCCTGTTTGTGATGTTCACTTTACAGTGTCCGCCCAACAGGTTATAGGTCTTCCCACCAATCATCTTTCTTCCACTTTTCTCTCCAAGTGTAGTTTGGCTGTTCTCAATGGTTCCATTCTCATCACATGCTCAAACCAACTCAGTCGAGATGTTCTGATTCCATCTGGCATCTGTTTCTTGATCCCTGCTTCCCTTTGTACCTCTTCATTTCTTGTCCTGTCCAACTTGGTCTTGCAAATAGAGGACCTGAGGACCTTCACCTCTGATGTCTGCAGTCTTTAATAAGTCTGTTGAAGTGAGGGTGCGTGTTTCCAGACCATTGATTGATTATATTAAGTCATAATACTTTTATGTAATTTTTTATTTTTAGACTTTTGGGAGAATCATGAAGACATCCCATTTGTTATGCATGTGAGAGGCAAATGGGATCCTAAGGAGCATGTTCCTGAAATTTCATTAGAAGAGGATGATGAAGATTCAGATGAAGATTCAGACAAAGACCCAGAAGATTCTGTTGACTTGGATGAAAGTAGCCATAGCACTTATTCTCATTGATGATGTGTATACAGTTGACTGAAGTAAGTTACGTAAAGGTGTGTGTATTTACTATCCAAGCTTGTTTTCTGTACATTGGAATTTTATTTAAAATGTGTGAACATTCGATGGCCTGTTTCCACCTATCTGCTCAGATAACTCAAAATCTAGTCAGTCGTGTTCTTCATTGAAGCCAAGATCCAAAGACATTTGAGCTGTCATTCTGGTTTTTTATAACATTGAAAATGGGAAACAACCCGAAGTCTGAAATTATTTTGTTCAAATTTTTAATAATCTTGAAAAATTCTCCAGTAGAATTTTTCTCTCTTAAATATTACCATTTACCCTTGGATTCATTTCCCAACATCAAGACCTGCAATACTTAAAATTAGTGAGTATAATGTTTCTACGCGTTTTAGTGTAGCATCAAAATTTAAATAAAATTTTTTTTCTGAGTTTGACAAGTGATTTTTGTTTTGTTACTATGTGATGATGAACCAATATTTTTGTTGTTTTACCTCAATAATTTTTTATCTTTATTGCTCCAGAGCACTTGTTAACATAAAGTTTTTCTGGGAAACTAACCTATTAACATATGTTTGCTGAGAGGACCACCTCAATACAGTAAAATCTGCTTAAAAGAGAACCCAGGAGATTGAAAATTTGTCTCTTATAAGTGGGAAATGGATCTTTTACAAGTTAAACCTAACATAGTATCAAATAAGAATGATCCCAAAATATCCCTGTATATGTTTTGATTATTGTGAGGTACCACAGCCCTACAAGCCAGATTTGCTGAGTTAGCCTGATTTGCATTTCAAAGGCTGTAGAATATGAGCCATTTTTTCGTATATCCTTCCACAAGTGCTGCTACCACCACCATCACCTCCAACTTCACTGCTGCGAGACAAATTAAAACTATCATGACCTAAATTAATGTTAATGCCAGCGGCTGAGGAAGAAAAATAGTGTGGAAATTTTACTTATAATTACCATAAATATCAAGAGCGACGAATGAAATTGATACTTGCAGAACCTCAATAATACTCTTAGTGACATGGCATTAAAGTTTTTTTTCAAACTTTGTTTGGACCGTAATGTGATATTTGACCCTGCCCTGCAATGCTGGAACCAATCTAGCAAAACCTTTTCCATTTCATGGTATGATGACGCCTTCATCTTCACCTTATTCATTTTCCCAGCACCATTGACAACTTCTTTCTCCTTCCTTATTTTTCCAAGCGTTCAAACAGGAATGTTCAATTATTGCACCACAACTCGAAACGTATCATGCTCTCCTTCAAATTTCACGGCTTTTTAATTATATTAAATTTGTCAACTTATTGACAATATATTACACTTCAAAGTCAAACTTTACACACAAAATTTTTTTTTAATAAAATAAAACAAAACAAGCCACCCAAAACCCACTTGACGAATCCTGCTTTACAAACTCACCCAAGTAATCACTACTGATGTGCTTAAGCAACATAGTGAGAATGTGAACACAGTTAATTCCAACCCGTTAGTAAGAGTGAAGCAACGAATTTTCCGTGAAATATGTCTTTTCTTGCATTTTGTTGCATATGTCCATGAGCGGTCATAACTGGATGATTGCATGATAATACCTGTTAGATGAAATTTGCAAAAATTTCCTTGGTTGTCTCTTACAAACGAGATGGAATTAATGGTAGGGAAAAATATCTTCTCTATTATAAGCAGGTCTCGTGTACCCAGGAAATAAATGCATTGTTTCTATACGTTCATCCTCGGGACCTCAGATACTGTTCACTATAAGTAGGAAACTCTTATATGTAGGGTTTCACTGTATATTTTTTTCTTCAAGAATGTGGTTTTTTCTTCCCTGAGAGAAATGGGGTAGAAGCAGTATGAGGTAACCTGGAGTATCAATCATCCCAACTTAGTACCCCTGACAAGTAATGAAGCCTCACCATAGTCTTCCAAGGCCATTTTGTATTCGTATAGCCTTTCCTGTATTTTGTTCCATGCGGTCAGTCTGCACAGCTGGAGCCACCCTTCACCCCCTTCTCTTTCAGTGGGTTTCAAGAGAACATCATTGCTACAGTGACAGTCAGCTCATTGATTTCCAAATGAAAGATCTCAGTGAAGAAATTTCCCTCCTGATCTATGGAAAACTACATAAAACACACAACAGAAAATTATTGTTGGGAAAAAGACAATCTTTTGGGTGAAATTCAGTATATTGAACCAGTAGTTGTCAATCACAGTGGCAACATGGCACATTCATCAAGGAAAAAGAGAAAAGATGTGGAGATCAACTGTGGAGAAAAAGAATGTTCTTACAAACATCAACCCTCAACAAATTATCAATTGCGTTTATGGTTTAACACCTTAAAATTTGTTTAAACAATAGTCTGATGATGCCAACTGTACTTTCAACAGAATTTTTGGGCAAAAGATAATGTTAATGAAGGCTACCAAAATTTACAGGAAGAAAATAATCATGAAACTTGACAAAATTCTTAATAAATCACATATCTATAATGTATTAATATTTGGAGTTAATGCGATCAATAGTTTTTACAAAACTCTAAGATGAAATTTAGTTCACAATTTTTCTACCAAGATGAAATTTAGTTCACAATATGTGAACAGGAATTTTTCATCGATTTTTGCATAAATAAATTTTGCATTGATACACAAAAATATGTAATGCAGCTATGTAATATTTGAAGATATATCCTGTAATTTGATGGGTACTTGCATTCAGCTAATCCGTTGAGATGTGATTGGGTAAACTGAAGTGTACAGAATTTCTGCTCTAGCAATAAGTGTAGGGTTGAGATTTTCACCTTGCTTTTCAACAAATACAGTTTTTTGTTATACTGTCTATACGAAGTATGAAACTTCATGGGAAGTTGTTCCCATATGATATGACCCATGAGAACATGCCTGTCTACACTACTTAATATTGACACAAGTAATACTGGCAAATCAGCAGGTAATTGACTCATTATCTTTTCATATATTTTTATATCTTCCAAGTGAAGAAAAGATAACTGAGATGTTACTTTTGGCTGTAATATGACATGGGAAAACACATATTAGAAATATTAAACATATATTTAGATACCTAATATATTTCTTTGCTAATTTAAAAAGTGTTTTAAAATTAAAGTCTCTGTTATCTGTATACTACGCTGTTTGAATCATGTGTGACCTGGAATCATAGTGTGGGGCTCAGCCTGTAATAATCAAATCAACTTTTTGCAACAAATGCGAGATAAATTGATAAAAATTATTTTTAAAGTTAAATCTAATCAGGTTGCAAATATTTATAAGCACATTTTGACTATTATAAAGTCACTATTATCTAAAAACATTAATTCATCTTTATGATAATTTAAAACCTGTTCTTAAATGGAGAGAGAACCAGGAATAATGTGATAGTTTTTTTTAAGTAAAACTAGAAGCAGCGATGGATACAAACTACTATTTGAGGGGGGTGTTAACAAAAGAATGTAGTCTTGGGCATAGTACGGTACAGGAAAGAAATCAACATCAGAAAAAAATTGAAAATTCCAAAATCAATGGTAAGTTTAGGTCATCTAAGTGGTAATTAATGTGTGGTTCAGACAGTAACACCCTACTTTCAAGATTATTTGATGATTTTTGTGTGATGGGAAAGTATTAGATGCAAAACTTTTATTGTGATTAAAGATTAAAATATTTGTTCAACTTTTTGAGGTACAGAAACATTCAATTTTTCAAGGACAAGAACAAAATAATGTGGAAGATGGCGCTGAAGCTGAGGTTTTTGAAAAATTAAGAACAAGTGCTGTACACGGCTGGGACTGAAAGTACGACTAATATTTTCTCTTTACACATAATGTCGAGTTTATATGGCACACGTTCGTGTAGTAGATTTTATACTTCTGTCCGCATTGGTACGTTCGCGCCCTATCCAGTGGTTGTTCTTTCTTCCGTCACGGGCTGGTGACATTTAACAATGTACTACCAATGTGAATAGATAATACAGATCAAATAGTGAGGGAGTGCTCTCAAATTAATATAATTTCTGTGGAAGATTTTTATATATATATCTACTCATAGCAACTTATGAGAACCCTCGTTTGATTACAAATGCTGCAGCATCGCAAAGCGTTGGTGAGCAATGATCCACTAAAACATAACCGCCATTCATAACTCGTGAACCTCCGTAGACGACTTGTTACAAACCATACGTTTGTAAGGGGTTTTTATTTTTTATTCTCATTTATCATGTACTTTATTATTATAAATATTCTATGAGAATTCTGCTTTCTATTATTTGTGTATAAACATTCCGTGTCTATATAAACATTCCTTGTATATAGATGCTCTTTGAGCTAAAAGCTCCATGCTTATACAATCGATACTTATCGAAAGTGAATTTCGATACAATCGAAACTATCGATACGAACATTAATGAACGCGCTCACTATGTACGCTCCATGACTCAGCATCAATGAACGCGCTCACTGTGCACGCTCCGTGACACAGTATCAGTGAACGCGCTCTATGTGCACGTTCCGTGTGCAGCTATAAATACGGCTGCACTTAACGCGCGTCTATCCATTCCATCGTCGTGCGTCGTCATGTATCGTCGTATTTCGTCGTGGCGTGAAGCCAACTGTTGTGCTATTTATTATAGCGTGTGATACAATGAAACTCATGTTTCATTATGCATAAACCTTTTGGACAATGATTTCCTATAATGAAATCATATAACTGTTGTGCTATTCATCATATAGTGCGACGTTCGCAGCAAAGCGACTTCGAACATAAATGTTCATAAATATTCTCTAGTTACAGCAGCATGTTCAGCAGGCATCACTGCTGATCTGGAACCAGATAACCTTCCGACAGAAGACCTCGGCCAGGCAGCCGGAATATCACGTTAACCAGGAAAACTACTCCAATCTGGGCTCTAATGACCTCGATGTTGACGAGCCCTAAAGCCCCCCCCCCAAAAAAAAAAAAAAACTACTCCAATCACAAGTATAACATTTCGCAGTGCATAACAAGGAAGTATTTCCAATGCACAAGTCTTATTCCTCGTAAAGTGGGGACCACATCGAGAAAATTTCTCGATGGATTTAAAAATCCTGGGCATATTTAAGGTTTCTAAAAAACCAACTCAAATTTATAAAATCAGATAAATTGTAACTATCACTTAGTTGATGTCCGGGGGGCGTTCTCGAAAACTCGAGAACAGAGGGCTTTGTTTTATATATTTCGTGGAGATTTAACAATCCCTCTTCATCTTTTGCATATGTCCATTCTAGTCATTCTGTATAAATTGGGGAAAGGGATAATAAAGGGGAGTGTCATATGAACTATGGTTCATGTTTATAATTGTTTAAACTCTGTAGAAATTGTTATTCTCAGAGCGTTGGTCGCACACAACGACCAACTTCAAATTTGCTACTTCAAGATCAAGTTTGTAATTCAGTATTCGTAGATTTAAGAGAATATATGTGTAAATGACATATTGTAATAAATGTGAATTTATGAATCCGAAGCGTGTCAATGAAAATAATCCTATTATACCTTATCTTCTCCATGCTCGTTGAGACACACGAGTCCCCCCTATATATTGGCTATGTTTGCGACGAATGGTTATTCGTTCGTAACACGACTCTCTTCCCATAAGAGTATCATGTCACTCACGTCGATACCCACTCACAACCATTATGGAAACACCATCGCCGCCACTACAGCTTTGTCAAACTTATGGCGCGTTGCTAAATCGTTTCTACAAATATACTGCAGTACTAATTACTGATTAAAAATCGTTCAAATGCGTCAACGTCTTTGAAATTCATAAACGCTTTTCTGCGACTAGTTTTTCCCTTTTGTGTCTATTATTGCATGGTTCGTTTGTATTTTAATCACGTCCTGCCTTTTCATCATTTTAACATAACGCGCTCTCTCTGGCCCATGCAGTTCACGCTTCCACAATGTGGCCGGCGGACAGTGTCGTCGCGCAAACCGACACGTGCTCAGGTCGTGGTAAAAAAATGTGTGAGGGCAGGCGTGATGAGTGGCAGGAACAGGGCGGAGTCGCGACATTTGTCCGCTGATGGGAACATCGACGTTGGTGACGACAAAACTCCATCGAAAGTCACGACGCATGCCGATGTTGAGTGACATATCCACTTGGCCGTACGTGTGAATTGTTGCGTCATTGGCTGCCTTGAGGTCGTAGTCAGCGATGGGGCGTCGCCCTTTCATGAGCCCACGAGGAAAACAGAACAGGTCCGAACCAGTGTCGATGAGAAACCTGTGGTTGCTGTTGCGGTCGCAAACGAATAGGCGGCTTCTTCCTGGGGAGGGCACCCGGACTACTGATTACCGGGAGAGTTTGATGTGTATTATGTACAGGATTGTCTCCATTGACGAGCATTGTCCCCAAATAGGAAGTGAAACCAGCACGTCTTCCCCCGAGAAGAGCTGGTGGAGGAGCTGCGTCTACGGCTTCGGCTGTCCTCGCGGTCGCGGGATCGAGAGCTTCGTCTCCCTAGTTCACGCAGTTTGATGTGAACGGCGGAGAGCTGGCGACTTATTTCCTCCAGGTGTGCGGCGAGCGCGTTGGTACCGGTTGTGGGTGATGCGGTGCGAACTGCGGGTGACGAGGCGGTTGGATGGAGTCGTAGGAGTAGGGGCGTAGGCTGCCGGCGGTTGCGATGGGTTGAACTTCTTATACCTTGTCTGCCATCACTGACAGTCTTTCGAGTGTCAGATCGCCCTGCGTTTGCGGAATATCCAGTACATGCGTGGAAAGGCGCTGAAGCCACAACGTTCTGAGAGGGGTGTCCTGAACGGGGATCGAACCTGCCAGAGAACGGAGATGGCGCAGGAACTGTGACGGCTCTCTGTCACAGAGTTCCTCTTCCATGAGGAGCTGGCGCACGCATCTTTCCTCCGAGATTGAGAGGCGGCGGGTGAGCTCCGTTTTCAGCATCGTATACGCATTCTCAGTGGGAGGAGCACATATAATATCCTCCACCTCGTGTGCAAAGCGCTCCTAGAGGTGTGACACTACAAGAGGAGTATTTGGTTGACTCCTGCGTGATGCCAGCGAGTGCGAATTGCGCTTCGCATTGCGCGAACCATAGCGTCGGGCGATCTCGCTAAAACGGGCACTTTTACGCTCTGGGAGCGGTGCGGGACACGGAGTTGTCGCCATGTGTTGCTGAAGATTTTAATGCAGGTAGCGGATCTGCTTCATCAGCAACTCGATTTACGCGTGTAATCCTTTCATGGAGGCTGCTTAACGTCGGGCGCGTGCGGGAGCTGCTGGCGCGGCGAGGAACGAGTGCGGCAGCTCGCGGACAAGCTGCGGGGCGCGGGCTGGTGAAACGCGGGCACGGCAGGACGCGGGCATGCATATTCCAAATGTTTCACGAAATGCAGTCCGTCATCAAATACAACCCCCAATTACATATGCTGATACACTATTTTAATTCGTTGACCATTCATCTTTATCGCCGATTCTCTCTCCCAAACCTGTATCGATCCTAATACTATCCCAAATGTCTTTTCTACCGCAATTTCCAGTTTCCTTTCTGAACACCGTTCTGCACAATCTTTTGTTTCTTCGCGTCTCAGTATCCCGTCGCGACTCTCCACCCACTATCACTATGACATCGCCGTACACGATTATCTTCAACCCATTACTTTGCGCCGTCGATTAACCCATTTATCACAATATTTCAATAAAGAGGGCCGCCATGAAACCCCTGTGAACACCCCTTGTTATTCCGCTGCATAACCTTTTCATGTCCAAGGAATGTGTTGTTTCTTTCGGGTCAGAGCGTCCAAACTTTCAAAATTCAAAAGAGGACTGTTCGGATAATTTGTAAATCTCACCCTCGAAACTCTTGTAAACCTTCATTTAAGGAATTAAATATTTTAATACTACCTTGCATTTATATTTATGAAACTCGTGTTTTTTGTTAAGACCGAATTACTGAAGCGCCACCCATGTTTCATATAAAAGTATTGTTCACAAACACAATACTCTCAATAGGTATAATATTGATTTTCCTGGAGTGTCAACCGCTCTTTGTCAAAAAGGGCCATATGATTCGGGAATTGGTCTATATAATTCCCTCCCCAAAATATAAAAGACATTATTAAATTGAATCTCTTCAAATCCGCGGTTAAAAGTTGCCTATTGCACCAGTGCTTCTACACTGTAAAATAATTTATTGTTTTTAATAAAACTTGAAGTTGTCTTGTACTTTATCACGCCATTGCTGTAACACTTTAAAAAGATCTGATAACAGTTCCAAAACTATTTTCCTGCATGCTTCTATTGTCTTATTAATCATATAAGTTTAGTTTTATATGAATTCAACCTTTGCACGGTTGTGTACATTTATTACGTAGCCTCACCCTAACTCGGGTTTTACTCCGGTTTTCCCTCGGGAAGAGACGGATTTTTATAGTCTCGCTAGGCTCTTGCCAAGGGGCGGTATCTATGGAAATAATAAATCTCGAATTCAGTATTATTTAATCGTTACAATTTATCAATACTTTGCGAATAATCTATAATTTGATAACGTACTTGTTCAATTACTTTCTTGTGTTATTGAATACAAATTTGTTGGTATTATGTTAATATTATAACACGAACCGAACTATTTTTGTTAGGAGTGTGTTGAAATGTTAAATCTGCCTGTATTACAGCCCTTGCTTGCTTCTGGAGAGTAAATTACTTTTTTATGTCCACGTGGTTATACCAGTTAGTAACTGCTTTTTTGACTATAAAGTTCATTATTTTATTTTCAGCGTAGATTTATAACTCCAAGCTGTTCCACCCAACATTTGATGTAAAATGCTTTATAACTCGCAGGCCGTAAAATAAGGTTCGCGGGCCGCCAGTTTGATTTACATTATTCATAAATTTTATTATATTTTGTTATTAAGTATATTAAAATATAAACTAAAAAAGCTGTGAAGCTTTTTTGTGGGTGGTTGTTACAAATTTGGAGGATGTGTCAGAAGGTTTAGGGGAGTGGACACCTCTGCTTTTCACAAAAAATCTTTCTGCTTTGATACTTGTACTTGCACTTGCATCTTTCGAATACACCATTGTATTTGTATACACAGAATATACATTTAATTTTTTATATAAAGTGTAAAGAAGGAGAAATTCCTGGCAGCGAAATGTAAAGTAATGGACAGAACTGCATGATGTGCAGACACTAATTCACACCGCAAGGGATACGGTTGGAATGAAAAATGTGATCGCAAACATCCATTAGTCGACATGCACCTGAAGAAGACGTAAACTTAATGGTTACACTAACCCGAGGGTCATGTCATATCGAATCAAGAAAGTTTTAATAGATTTTCACCCGACAATCCCATGCTCAATACGAATGATTTCATAAAACCCATTATAACAACGCAGATCGTCGCGTGAGTGATAAACATATGGGACGTAAACATGAGCATCATGAGCGCGTCGTGAAAAGAAATATAGTGTAAAGACAACTACGATATATGTGTGCTCCAAATATAAGCTGTTTTAATAACCAACGATCCGTAGGAGTACGTCGGTGAAAACTCTAAAAACCAGGAACACTATACACAAAATGCTGCGACGATCGCGGTGTGGAACGATCAGAAGGTACGATTGCTAATCATCCTATCAATATCGCCCAGCAAATTGAAACAAATTAAGAATACTAACAAGGCTCGCCTCACGTAGGAGAGACTGAAGGAAATATTCCAGCCCAAAGGCTCGGCCTGGAAGGCAACTTTATTAAAGAAGCTGACGTTTCATGAAAAGGTGAAAACAAAGATGTGGAAAATCATCTAAATGATTTTTTTTGACACGGACAAACTTGCCGATATGGAGGTGAAAATTAACGAGTGTTTTCTCGGCGTCATATTGTTGTACAGCTTGCCCGCTTTTTTCGGAAATATTCGGTGCGCGATCAACTACCGAATCCGGAGACCTTCGCTCGAAGAGTACGATACGCGCGCGAGAGATGAACGCGGCGAACCTTCGGGGGCAATATTCGTCACAAAAACGGGTGGATAACACCGAACAAAGACGAAGCCGGAAGCAAACCGGGTGCGATATCGGATGGACGCGAGAAGGGCAAGAATCCAGAGTTGGATCTCCGCTGCTTCCAGTGCAAGAAGCCAGACCATGAGCGGTCACAGTGCTGGATTAGTAGAAAAACCATAATCGGCAAAATTTTCAGGTGTGTGCCTGAATGCGGATGTATACTCAGAGCCATGTATCTTGACTCACAGAAAATGTCACCTAATAAAAAAAAGCATGAACGGGAACAGTGTTCATTAGTTTATTGTAAAGTAGTAGCAGGAAATTGTCCTTAACGTGATCATGAGCAGTTTGCAACTTCTCTCTTGACTGTAAATTTTTTTACTTCGCCATTCTCCATAAGGGTGATGATACTTGTACCTCGCGTTACGTAGGCGTATTTTCATATTTCTTTAAACTTAAACCTATTGTCAACATCGACCATAATTCAATTCACCTGCTCTTTTGGCGTCATTCTATCCTGCATCGAGTATGAGGAACGTATAAAACCTTATGTCTCAGTTTGTCACTATTATTACTTTTTATCTACTATTATTATTACTTTTATACCTAGTCGCTTTTGTCACTACGGTTTTTATTTATCAAGACATTACTTAAATTCGTAGAAGTTTCTAGTTAGACAGCCATACCGTGAGTATTGCCTTATTTTCGTTAAAGTTGCATGACTGAGTGTACAATCTCCAGGGATCACAGATGACCCTTTGTGCTTGGACAGTGGCGCTACCACGCACCTGTGTGGTGACTCAGGGAACTTCAGCGAGATGAACCACACGAAGCGCGACACTTTGAATCTCATCAACAACTCGTCGACAATGATCGAAGGAAAAGGGACAATTTACTTCCTCTGCTTGCTTTGACATATTTTCAATCCATACCTTCTGGTCGTTTTGAGTATATTTTTACTTCCTTATTAACCGCGGAATAGCGTTCTTGTAAATACACAGTATTACGCCTACTTTTGCTTAAATTTTTGTGTAGTTTTATATTCCTTCTACCTTCAATCTTTTCCTATGTACCTTCTGACATCCATTTTTTATCTGTGACATTTTAAAACCCAATATTTGTTCATCACTTCATTTATCCCGGACCTTATCGTATTCCAGCAACTTTCTATATCTTGCTCAATGGTTTGCAGGACTTCAAATCGGTACTCTAGAGTTATGTTAAATGTGTTACTTATCTCGGGATTTTTTAGTTTCGCTGTGTCATATCTTTTCCTTTGTAAATATGGTATGTTCTTTGAGGATATGATTTTAACTTGAATAGTCGCTAATAGTAGGTGGTGGTCACTACCAATGTCAGCACCTCTTTTGTTTCGTACGTTTAACAATTATTTTTTCCATCTCTTGCTAACTGCTACATGATCAATTTGATTTTGTGTTTTATGATCCGGTGAGACCGAGATCTTTGTGCTGTAGACTATGAGGAAAAATTGTTCCTCCTATCAGTAGGTTCTTCATGGCTTTAGAGATTAATAGGTCGACACCATTTCGGTTCTCTTTTTGTGCTCGAGTACAAGGTTACTCCATCTGTTGTATTTAACTCACCAAAGACTTTCCGTCTTATTTCAGACATCGCAAGAATGTCTAAACGGTAATTCTTAATCGCTTCTCTTAATTTCCCAGCCCTTCTTAGCGTACGCACATTCTGTGTCCCAATTTTCGTTATCTGTTTCATGCCGAAGGTCTTCATCACTGTGGTTCGTTTTTCCTTTGCCTTGGATTCTTTAATATTTCAGATTTAAGAGGGTATTGGCCAATATCTCCGAATGTTCATAATGGGTCTGCCACCTTTCGACCTGAACACCGGTCTAGTTCATTTATATGTTTTATGGACACGCATGAGCATTTCCTCTCTCATGCAAATGTGCAGTTATTGACGGGTAATAACATTAAGGGGAATGAAAATTGAGATAAAAAGTGAACATATATATTTGGGGGGTGACACTGAATAAAGATAACGTACTACCTCATGAGAGTATTAATGAACAAATGTAATATCGGTAGAGAACAGTAGAATAAGGGAGTAATGATTCCGATACTGACGTATGGTTGTGAATCATGGTGTATAGTCCTTAATGATGTGAAATAGCGGTAAATGCAAGAGAGGGTGCAAAGAATGTGTTTGTTGAGATTAAGTGGAACTTATCGGACAATATCAAGTGATGCGCTTAACTTACTGTTACGAATCTTGTCTGCAGATATGAGTGTACAGAAATGGCAGAGTTTTCGACTCGGCACAGTAACTTCAAAATCTATTTGCGGCGATTCGAACTAACCAAAAACGGGACATGCAACTATGCACTGGAGGAAGAGACAAGGGATCATGTATTTTGGGAATGCCCACTTTAAAGACTGGAAAGGGCACAACGACAAATGATTACGACAAATGAAGACCGAAGGAATAGAGATGGCAATGATCGATACAGAGATCAAATACCATAAATTTAAAGACAGTATCAAAGAAATAAAGGGTGCAATGAAAAGTTGGACGGTAGAAAACCATGCTACAAATAATCTCTGAAATGATATCATATGAAAAAAGAAGCTTTGAAACTACAGGATAGTATAAAACACTTACTTGAGTGGTCTGTTCATAATCGTCTTAATCTGAAAATCTTCATTAGGCTAATAAACATTCACTACTTTAATACATAGTTAAATGAAAAATAATAAATAATAAACTGTGAAATAAACATGAACAAAAAATCACAAAGATGTCTTCGTATTCATTTGCAAATTTATAGAATTTTGAGTAGTTTCTATATCTATCATTTTTTTCAAATTTTCTTCTTTATCTGTATTCTCAATATACTCCCATTTCATTTTCTGATCTTCGTTAATACAATGATCAACTATTACACTACTTTTATCATTCTTGTTAACATTCTTCCTAAGATCAAAAAATTGTAATCCTGCCCGAAACATGTTGATTGTTCAGAATTAGTGCATTAATTTTTTTATTCTGAAATTTTGTTCTGATTCTCCAGTATTTTTTTTAAAATTTTATATCCTCTTATTATGTTTTCTTTAATAAATCCAAAAAGAATAATTGTTGAAGAAAAGTATGTCTTTAACAATTCTAATATTTATCTCTGTATTTCTCAGCTGACAATTTAATAACTTTATCCCAAATATTTTTCATCCCTAACCAGTTAAATGAAAACCTAATATTTCCCTTGTCAGTGATAATTCTTTCTTAATTAAAGACTTATAAATATTTATTGACATGGTTCTAGTTATAATAAGTGAGTTTATACATTTGTGTTTCAAAATATTATAATTATGTGAAAGTATCCTTGGAATGCAGTAAATGGGTTTTTGCTTTAATTTTTATTTAAAAAATTAACTTGTTAAGTATTTAAAAAAATTATTATAGCAGTAAATGTTTTAAGAGATATACTACAAAATATCTGAAAAAGTGAAGAGAACACAAGAGAGGAAATATAAACTTAAAAATGCATTAAATTTGTCAAAAGGATCATCGTGGGTGATTTTAAGAAAGAATTCTTGCTGTGTGTGAATCAGTTAGACATTTTAAAGAAGTTGATTTCTGAAATACTTCTTGATTATTTAAATGACTGCAGGACTATATTAACTGAAGATACTGAAGAAACATATTTTTGAGTGTTTCCTAGAAAGGCTGTAAAATCCTATTAAGGTATTATGTGCGTCAGAGTGACGAGGCTTAAGTACCCCCCAAAAATGTTTTAAATGATAGTTTGAACCATTCTCTATCCAGTGGCGTTGAATTCTCATACTCTTATAGCCAAAATTTTGAATTATTTCACTTTAAATTACTGTGGGCTTATATGGAGATTCACTTTAAATTTCGCGGGCTTATATTTTTTTGATATTCTGGTAAAAGTACCGGTTTAACATAACGGAAGAAACTATTAAAACATAGCAAATGGAAATAGGAACGCATTGACGTTAAGATTTTCGTATTTTCGGAGCATTTACAAGAATAATTCACCAAAAACTGTGGAAAATACTGATCTAACGAAAATGGCAGCCGCATCACTGAAATCAAACAACGGTCTAAGTTAATTATGAAGTTTGAAAATCACAAAATAATTGTCGTTATTCAATATAAAAAATCCGTAGAATAAATTATTAATTAATTAGAACTAGTTTGGTGAATATTTCCAAGTTTCGTGAATAGTTGGCTACTTGACTTGTCAACGCGGATATAATAACCTTAAACAATTTTGTGAATCAGGATTCGATTTATGACAACCAATTCTGCAAGTAAACTAAAAAAAGTTCAGACTGCAAGTTTATATGGTTGTACAGTACTCATGAATATTGCAGCCCATATTATTAAACATGATTGCTATATACTTCGATAATGTAATTATGATGTTTATCTACTTAATTATGTAGGTATCCGGCTTGGTTTATTTAATTTTCTCTTTTGAAATTGTGCGTACGGTATATTCATAAATCTGCTTTGTGATTTAAAGAAAATTTTAATTTATTACATTGATATCTCCTTTTATGACCAGTTATCCTGTACAAATCTGATACTATGTATCATTAATTCTGAATAGTCATTTTATTTTAGTTCTTATCAGTACAATATTAAATATCAATTGTATTTAACTGCTGAATTTAATGTTATATATAATACTTATCAGTTTGATGAATAATCTATGAATTAATCTACGACAATTAGTCTCCTCGATTTTTGTTAGCAAGACTGATCGACAATTAAAAAAGGTAGGGTTGCGTCTACGACGGTAGTTCAGCCGCCTTGGCAATGCGTCAAAGTAGACGCATAATTCGGTGCAAAAGTCATTACTGATGCAAATTAAGATTAAACTTGGATTTAACACTGCACTTTTCATCGTCACTTGAACTTTGGGCTCAGAAATGGCGCTCGCGGCGCATATCAATCGAGATCCCGATATCTCGAAAGGTGGTAGTCAAGGATTGGGACCTCATTGGGACAGTGTCATCTCTGCACTCGCATCCTGTAACATCTCCTTACAAAAATTGAAATTTCAGTTACGACTTGTCCTCTCGTGCATCTGTCTGATTGTTTTTTTTTAGAATATTAATAATTGTTTTGATAAGTGAAATGTTTGTTGCTTTTTGTGAGGTAAAACTTGTTATTCACCTGATGACTATTTTCAAAGTCAAAAACGTATTTAAAACTGCGTTAAAACATATTGAATAAGTTATCAGACGAATAATTCTCCATAATAACTTTCTCGGAATATTGCATTTCTCGATTAAAAGGTCAATTGAAGTTGATATTAAGCTACAAAGGAATACATCAAATCATTTCACACACTGAGTATATAACATTCATAAGGAGAGGGTTCTGAAGAATATATGTGATATCAGCAAATGTGGCTGAATGACAAGAGATTACATTACGACACCCATTTTTTTATTTCAAATCTTTGCATACAAAATTGGTGTAGAAACACACTAATAATTTTCTGAATATTTAGTTAAAAACTTCAAATTTCATCAGACATTTAACATAGAGCCAAACAAATAGGTTAACATGTTTCGTAAATCAGCTATTGTTGGTAAAAAACCCAGACAGATTAACACTAAATACAGTAATTTCAATACTATGACACGTAGAAAGCAATATCTTGCAATACTTGCAGAGAGATATGAAAAATTATGAGACTATACTCATAAAGAATCAGCAGCATAATTACATTTCACAAGGTTGAGCATGTATTAGAATCTGAAGGGAACATATGTCCTAAAATGAGTGATGGGTAATAGTCATTAGGAACTGTCTTGTTCTCAAACATATTACTCTATAGGGATAATATTAATTGACCCAGTGTGTCAATTTTTGCCAAGAAGGGCAAAATTATTTGGGGATTGTTTTGCATAATTCTCTTCCCAATGTCATAAAAGATATTCAATTAACTCTATTCAAATCTACCATTAAATGCTACCCACTGCACTATTGCTTCTACAAAGTAAAAGAACTGATTGATATAAATAAAAGTTAAAATGAGTTTCAATTTTCATCAAATTTTTCTTTAAATATAATTCTTTTGAATATTAATTGGTTAATTCTTCTTTATACTTAAACACACCATTGTTCTACTACTCTTTACACTGTTAAAAGTAATCTCGCCACGTAAACAGAGAGATCAGCTTACAGTCAGCTCCCGTTTTGGAGACGTCCTTCTCAACCATCCTCTCAGGAGTCAACATTCCTTCATGCGGACATGTGTGCATGACCTAAACGCATTGACACGACATCAAGAATATTTCTCATGCATCCAAATACATAACATGTTCAGTACCCTCTGCCGGGGTTCTCTCGCGTGTATTTAACTGCCGTTTTTAACTGCCGCGTATACATTATTTAACTGCCGTTTGAACGGAAACATACACTGCAGCCTGTGGACCATACCAACCAAATTTCATGTTTCGTCCAGAGACCGATATGTCATCAAAATGGCTGAATGTGAAGTCCCTACGACGATTGAAAGGCAGCTGTCGACCTCACGGCGCAGAGCCTGGGTCACAGGCGAAGTAGCCCACGTCTGGAAAGATATCCCTGTGAAGGAATATATTTCCACTCGTTTGGAAAGAGAAAGGTCTGGCAAAGCAATCATGTTCACGGAAAGACAGTGGTGGCAATCATACTCCTGAATTCATCGAGTACGGAGTGTTCGTGCAGTACAGATTACTAACCATAGAATTGACTATGAAACAGCTATTGATCGATTATTTCAGAAAAAATAATACAATGAATAGTGTTGACGGTGAAGGGAGTGAAAAAACCCGCTTGGAAGCAGGAAGTCTGATTACTGATGATGACGCGCTGAGAGAAAAATGTGATCCAACAATTACCGGACAATTGGTGAGTTCCAATATAATGTAATCAACCTACAATTTTATTGCCTTGAGTGTTGTACTAGAGTTTATTCTAGAGACAAATGGTGATTATTGTTCAGTAATTTTTTTGTTTTTATCAAAAACTTTTACAAAATTACCATACAGAAAGATTTAATTAGATCAGGTAATTGAAGTACTGATGAACATGATGGATTTTGTTTTTCGATTCTGATCTCGATTCCATTTTTTTTGCCTCGATTCCAAACTCGCTTCCGATTTCTGAAAACACTATTTCAGAATAATGACCAATAACGAATTGTCAAATGTGGCAAGTGAATAAGCTTTTGGTCACCGATTGATTGCAAATTGGCAGAAGAAAGCAATAACGAACAAACGGATGAAAATTCATTTCTGTCTAGCGTTGCTATATAACAATTGATGCATAATATTCATTCGAGGAAATGTATTTGGCTCCTTTGTGACAACTGATAGTCACATATAGTCTACAATACGCCACACAATCTACAGTACGATGAGAAAGATGTGGTTTACTGAAAAATCGATCATAAAATCTTCTTTTATTTATTATTTTTTCTATAACTTGCTATTTTTATCAACAACGTACTCTTGATTCCTACATACTTTTAAACTGTCTAAATCTTGTGTGTCCTACATCTCTACATCGACTGTCCTTTTCGGTCACAGTTTTTACAGGACTTCGGTTCTTTAGGTTTTTACCTATTGTTTTTTATATCATATGGCCGTCAGAAGTAGTGAAGACGTATTCACTACTTCTGGCGGTCATTACATCTCATAGCGGTTCCAAAATAGATATAGGAAATAAGCAATATCTTAGTGACGGCACTTAATGGTGATTTTGTTATCTTGTGTCAACAGGGGCGCACCTAGGATTTTTTGGTGCGGGGACTTGAGGAATGTGAACATAGGTTCGATAGGATATAAATAAAAACAATAGGTAAAATCCTAAAGAATCGAAGTCCTGTAAAAACCGTGATCGCAAAGGACAGTCGATGTAGAGATGTAGAACACAAGATTTAGACAATTTATATATATATATATATA
>NNCF01128814.1:204197-221403 GCA_002313205.1 Laupala kohalensis | reverse complement strand
TATATATATATATATATATATAAATTGTCTAAATATATATGATTTCGTTAATTAAAATGATAACGCCAGGAAAATGATCAAGAGTTCAAATACAGGCCATAGTGGTGGTGCGAGCCTCAGCCGGAATGACGCACACTGCGGACGTTGCTGTTCCAGCCGTCGGAAGTGTACAGTGAAAGGAAATAGTTCTTGGAAAAATAAGAATGTAGCGTAGTAAACGTTGTTTTCAAACATAGACGGGTCGGCGAGAGGAAGAGCTCACACACAACAAGTAGCGTTATTTTGGAGTACGTCTAGAATTAATTAGGAACCTCGTGGGAAACCCTCAACCGCGTTGGAGCCACGGTGGCAAATTTCAAACAGAGAAGGGTAAGCGTTGTCGCTTGCGAAGACACGAAAAGCAAACGTGACTGAAGATAATAGGGAAACTAGCAAAATTGAACCAGGATGTGAGAGTTTGAGGGTGTATTTTCTGGGTGGCGCACAATTTCCAAAAACAAGGTCATAAAAATTGTGAAAGTTGAAGAGGGCGAAATTCAATAGATCAAAGCGGAGGCGGTACTCGGCACAGACACAGGACGGCGCAGTACCATTAACAAGAGGAGACGCTTCCGAAAAATGGGATTGTCTCTAGAAACATGAGGGCCCGCCAAAATAAAGAGTTTCTGTGGTGGTCTTTGAATAGCTTCTACAAAGGAAAATGTCGCGTGGGAACGGGGCATAAACGGCGTGAGAATTCCTCTAGAAGCGAAGGGTCACATGTTTTTCGGCGTGGCATCGTAGAAACGAAAGGGAATTTGTTGTTCAAAATAAGACGACACGATTCGTCAGAAAGTTGAACAACGTCACGAACTTTTGACCAATTACAAGGACTCCACGTGAAATGAGTGACACAGTATCATTGGCTTCTGAGATAACGTGAGTGAGACGAGGGCGCAACTATTTTCCAAATTTCGGACAGAAGAAGGGATTTGGCCTATAAAATACTGTGCACGAAGGCGCAGAAAAAGATGCGTCTTTCACTTATCCTGAGATTTTCAGAGATTCGAGATACGATACTTTTCGAGATTTCATTATTACCAGATTCAGAGACTTACTTACGAGATAGACGAGTTTGATGATAGATTTTTCAGGCAGTATTATCAGTACTAGCAAGTCGAACTTCGAGATAGACACTACGACACGTCAGTCGTATTAGAGAGCGCGATGGTGCTTCACTTAAGATTTTAGTGAGTTATCTTTGGACTTGTGCTCAGTTCGTGCACTTCTTGACTAACATCCTAAGTTTCCTGGAACATTCCAGAACTTAGAACTTTTTGAGAGCTTTCTCATTATTGTGCTCTCACGTCAAGTATCGAATAGTACCGCGGAGTACGAATTCAATTAGTAGTTGTTTTCGAGGACGAGTACTGGTTAGTTTCCTTGTGGGAAAACTCTTTGATAATCGGAAGCGGCTGGAATGCGGTAGTGACGGCCCCGAGTTGTCCTCGGACGAGCTGATAGGATCGAGGTGACTGGCCACGTCTATGAATGGTTTCATTCTGCGGGAAGGTGCCACCTGAAGCCAAAAGCAGTAAGTTGGAAGGTCAATGAACCGGACTCCAGCTGGAAGGCGACTTTTCAGTTTCGATCGAGGCAGTCTCCATGTCACCATTGTAGGGTATTCAAGTTAAATTTTGCATCGCTAGTTGCATCTACCGTAGACAGTGGCGAAGCGGTGCATCGTTAGACAAACAATTAAGCATATGTTCCAATGCGACAAACTTGCGAGTAATGACAATCATGTTTTCTATCCTCACACAGAACTAATTAGCTTTGCTTCTTGATTTTATTGTGTGAAGTAACGATAGGATATTATGATGTGGTAAAGAATGTTGATTACCAACATTCATGTATTTAATAATGGGTGAATTTTGGGGGAGTATTTGGGGAATATTATTTCAAGCATGTGTAGTGTAGAATTGTTCTTATTAAGAATGTAGTATTGAGTGAAATAAAACCATTTTATTTATGTGCTGCGCGTCTCCTAGACCGAAAACAGTGTGTTTTTTGCAAATAAATGGGCACGAACCCCGCTTAATATTTATTCCTNACATTTTTTTGAATTTATATTCCACATTAAATATTTTAGAATCAAAGCTATGCCTTGAAATTAAATTAAAGTCAAATTTTAAGTTGGTAAAAGAATCCAAAATATTTGAATTCATTTCTTTTCCGTGTCCATGTTGACCAAGAACCAAGTACGACGTGGTGGCGCCGAGCGCGAGTATCAGTTATCCCGGCGTGGGGGGCCGAGTGGCGAGGTCATGTTGCTCCGATCGCAGCGTCACCCGATGCGCGCCCGCCTTCACTTGATCCCTTCTCCCCGCGCGCAGCGAAGAGGAAGAGCGGGCGATCGCCTTCACCAAGACAGGGGCGATACTCTTACACGGGGAAGGCGACACCGAGTCATAGACTCTTATGTATACCCAACAGCCTCATGCGCCGGTTTGCCGGATGGGAAAACGATGAGAGATGTCTCTGTCTCTCTCGCACGTCGCCTTCGGTGGGGGAACTCGATTCCCCTCACTGACTGCTGCTCACAAGTCGTTGCACAGCAACACCTTATCCCCTCCAAGCGGATGTGCGAGCGAGAGGGCGAAATATCTCAGTATATTCTGTTTCATGTTATCAAGGACAATTTGCAGCAGAGATGGTTGCCTGTATTTATTTTTAACTCCATGGTAAAACCCTTCGGTGACAAATTTCGAGTCGGATACACTACCTACATCGTGAGAGAGGTAGGAGACTAATTCAATGGCGTCACGTAAACACACGGCGCTACTTTCAAAACGGGGTATTTAAACCTGAGAGTTTCATTCACTAAATTCGCATTGAATGAAACTTATGTGTACATTTCTTGAGATTAACAAAGGAAGTTATAAAGAAAACTGCAATTAAAATCGAAAGCAACAGGTGGCTAATAAATCCTGAAACAATATATAATAATTATAATTAATGAGAAAATTAATTGATTGGTAAATAATTATACCAACACATAACTTTTTATTGAAAGCAAGAATTTGATACAAAAATATACAATAAGGATACAGAGAGGATATACACAAAGTTTCCAGGATGCAGTACAGAAGATAAATTTAATTATTAGAAATATAATACATTATGAATAGTGGTAACGTACACAATTATGCCTATATTGAGAACATTCAAGAAATAGTTATATTACAAATGAAACCTACTTATAAATACAAATATAATGCAAATTACTCTACCTAGACTGATTACATATAGGAAAATGAACTATTCATGGATACACATAAAACGTAACTTTAAATTGAGTACAAATAAATGAAACTATTACAAATTACAAATAATTATAGATACAGAGATGATATACTCACTAGTATCTATATTGAGAAAATTTAGAAATGATAATAATGAGGTATGATGTAAAAGAGAAACAATAATGACTTAAACTTAATGAAGATTGTTTTATTTCAGAATTTTATTACTATGTCTGAAGTTAACAAATACTTTAAAAAATCAGACTAATTTCCGGTGGCAAATCCATGTTTAATTTTTCATTCAGAAAATGCAACCCAGAATGTTGGCTTTTAGAAATTATTTCTCAGTTATTTTGTAATGTTAATTAAGAAATATTTCAGAATTGTTTGACCAAATACTGTTTATGATAAACAATCCAGAAAAATTTGTGTATTATTTCAGGTATTTTAGTTTTTTACTCTGAAGTTGACTTTTCGCTGGGATTACTGTACTGATAAGTAATAAAACTATTGCAATTAATGAAGTCACGGATACAGAGGGCATGTGATGGAGTAGACCAAAGAAATATTTCAATTGAAAATAAATTATGAATACTAATGCAACTTGCACAAATGTGTGGAGATCGAGCACAGAAATAAATTACTGCCGTAACAAAATTACTACTATAAATAGTAACAAAAAATGGAAAAGGATAATTCACACCTCTATCACACACACAAAATTGCGTCTCATTTGCTATTTCAATACAAATGTGTGTAATAAATAAGGGCCTTGAAATTGTTACGTTTTCAAGTTCTTCAAGAATAGTTACAGAATCCAAGCTTAATTCCATTTTTTCTCATATTAAACTGATAAGATTAATTAAGTTGACAAATCAAATTCTTTAAATCATATTGAATATACATTACCTCTGGAAAATATTTCGGACAATCTATGTACCTCTTGACATCGGCATTGGAGTGTTTTACAATTCAAATAAATAATAATCGAAAATTTTCCATTACAATTATAATAAACGTTATATGACTCAAAAGTGAAAATAGTAGAAAAATTGTGTGTTAATAACGTAGCATAAAGAATCAGCAGGGTAATTTTGGTAACCACTTGTTGATATCTCGTTTGGCATTTTTTCCCGAAGTATGATGTTCATGAACACGGATACACATAAATAAACACACACTAGTATTAAGTCACAAATAACTAACTTTCGTCTTCATACCATCTCCAACAGACCAACTGTCGATGTTCAATGCCAACTCATTTTTAATTCTACTGCGCAGGCCACCGTGGCGCAACTTTCTTTGTCTGCGACCGGTAACTAACGATTTGTCATATGAGATAGTACCCCCTGGTTTTAAGTAGTAGTCGTCCAAGCTTCCAAATATTGATGAGCGGACCTCATCCATCT
Organism: Laupala kohalensis; assembly: GCA_002313205.1. Taxonomy (NCBI): domain Eukaryota; kingdom Metazoa; phylum Arthropoda; class Insecta; order Orthoptera; family Trigonidiidae; genus Laupala; species Laupala kohalensis. Next base: position 216,710 of record NNCF01128814.1, on the reverse strand, counting down.
CCAGAGTTATCGATCGAGAGTTTTCTAAAGCACAGCGTACTGAACAATTGAGGCGTTCCAACGCCAACTGCTGATTGTAGTCGACTACAGTCAACTTTGCGAGCATTCCATTCATAAAAAAAGTTGACTATAGTCGATTTCGCTTGACTGCGCTGAGGATAAGACTTGAGCGCAGTCAGAATAATAGATAGAATCACAAAGAATTGCGCTGGGCTGAGGATGATAGTTGAGTCGAGTCAGCAGATTCAAATGAGAAGAAACATCGGACCGAATCGCCAAGTAATTCATAGTTTATTAAGCATATTGTGACAGTTTACCTCATAAAAAGCACTTAAGTAAACAATATAATTTCCTTTTATTATTTACAAAGCATAAATGAGTAAAAACCTCTCACTTTTTCGAAATAAAACGCATTAATTAATCTTATTCTATCGACAATTGCCTACAGTGTCACACTGCATGGCATGATTAGGTAGTCGGTTGGATTTATAGGTTAAAAAGGATAGTAATAATTTTCTCTTCACAATTTCGGATTAAAGGTATTTATATATTTCTTGTAAATTCTACCTCAATCTTATCTGACCTTATTTGACAATGAGCAAAATATTCGTTGTTAGGTTCATAAAATTCGTTGTTACATAATATATATCAAACAATGAAAAAATGTACAGAATCGACATAGATCAGATAAGTCTAATATATGAAAAATAGAGATAGGAAGATAACGTTTTAGAGATTTTCAAATACGCAGTTAAGAGTGAATAAAACTGTTATTGGAAAATGCAGTTTTTCTAATAAAAAATAGTAATTTAAAATTAACTGATAATATGTCTTTCTTTATTGAATCTCAACGGTTCGGCGTCAGTGTGTTTATTAGAGCCATAAATATTTTGTACAGGTAGGGATAAGGCTGTTACGCTCTAGGTATAGCCAACATGATTCTTCCCGTGTGTGGGACTCGCCGAATGACTCAATCATACTCACTAAAAATCCTCCTCAATTACCATATATCTAAACATAAAGAAGACAGGAAAAGGGAGGCAATAGTTGCCTAAAACATAAAAACCAAAACAAAAAAAGATGTAAGTTGTAAATTAAAGATACAAGATGATTATTTATAGAACTGGAAAAAGAAGGATGTGAATTGAAACCCTCCCGAGAACTTGTGGGAGGAGCCCCGATCAATTTCTTTATTTAAGTAATGATATATAAATAAAGATCAGATACTGTTCCTGAGACCACTTCCCTGAAATAATCTGAAAAGGCATACCAATGACGTTCTTTTTGCCCAAGCATTCGTCGGCTGACACTTTATTTCAGTCACTCCAAAAGAACGTGTTCCACGGTAAGTATTGTGTAGCAAGATACACAGATGGGAGGAAGTTCACCCTGTAAGAGACGATCATAGGTAAGATAGCAGTAGCCAATACGAAGCCAATTCTGTGTTCCCCGCTTTGCTGCTTCCTCGTTACCAAAAATACCCACATGCCTAGGAACCCAACACAGGACCGTTTCAAAATTTTGACCTGCTAGACGGCTTATTAGAATCTGAATAGTCAGTGTCAGGATGTCACAAGTGTACCGAAAAGACACTGACTACCGAGCACTAATCAAGTCACTGCAGAGAACCACACGCCGTATTGAAGATAGCTGAATGAACTTTAGCGCCTCATGGATTGCATATTTCTCCGCAGTGTACACACTGCAAAACGAATAGAGGCGAAAAGAACGGGTGGCACTATGGCGGTGGAAAGCCGCACCCAGGGAATCGTTCATGGAAGAAGGGTAGATGAACGTATGATCTAAATAGAAACCATTCATTTCTCTGAAGTGCTGCAGGTATATAGCAGAAGTGTCCTGCTTTGAAAATATGGATAGTTGAAAATCATTAGTTGATTGAGTGAAGGACCATGGTGGAGTGAGAGTATGTAGGTATTTCACCGGAGGAGATAGGGTGATGTCATTTTCTTCCAGCAGATTTTTAAACCGGACACCCGCTGGGCGGGGTAACAAGGGTCTTGCAGTATACGATGAATAAAATTTGGGGGAGTGGATGTGTTGGCGAGTGGGGTGATCTGAAACCTCATCAGTTTCACTCCGTAAGATCCATGTATTGCGTCTTGTTCTGAGAAATGGTTCGCCAGCACCCACCAGTAAGCATTCTATTCAACATGCGGAAGGCACCTGTTTCATTGCGAACTCCCGCATGATGCATGCTGTTGAGGGGCCTGAGTGTAGATTGTGAAGCGGAGGCATATTAAATACTGCCATAGTCTAATACTGGACGAACAAGACTTCTATACATGCGAAGAAGGGAAGTGCGGTCTGCACCGCATGATGATGCACTTGGACACCGAAGGAGGTTCAGGAATGAGTTACAACGGAATTGTAGTTATCGTATGTGATAGCGCTAATTCAGTGTGCGGTCGAACGTGATACCCAAATACTTTGCAGAGTCAACGAAAGGAAGACGTTGGCCTCCAAGGAAAAGATCTGGATCATTGTGAGCAGAGTATATCCTACAGAAATGCATACTGCATGACTTGGACACAGAAAAGCTAAAGAAGGTAGACATGCTCCACTCATGAATATGGTTTAAAATCAATTTGAGTAGCCTCTCGACGACAGAGATGCTGCTCGATGAACAGTAGATGGCTAAGTCGTCAACAAAGAGAGACGCATGTACCTGTTCGCGAACCACTGATGCAATACTTTTTATGGCTATGGCAAATATGGTGACGCTCAGGATTCAATATTTGGGAAACCACTCTTCAAGGGATGATCAGATGACAAATTAGTACCAAGGCGAACGCGGAAAGACCGTTGAGATAGAAAGTTCTCTAGGAACAGAGGAAGACAATCTCGGAATTTACATGAGTGTAATGTACGTAGGATTCCGTACCTCCAGGTTGTGTCGCCTTTTCAAGGTCAAAGAAGATTGCCACAAGGTGTTCTATCAATATAAACACTCATGTGATGGTGGATGACAACGCAACAATGTGATCCAGCGTTGATGGTTTTTTCTGAAACCACATGGGATATTGGTCAGAAGGTTTCGTGATCCCATAGTCCAAATTAGGCGACGATTAATCATTCTTTCTAACAGTTTGGAAACGCATCTTGTCAGAAGAATCGGATGGAAGTGCGACAAATTAGAACGATTTTTCCCTCCTTCGAAAGTGGAATAATTATGGCTTCTCGACATTGTGGGTAGACGGTATGCTTATTCCTATTACGATTAAATTAGTTCAGAGGGAATTTGATGCTTATCCCTGAAAGATACCATCGCGTTATGTATTTGACCAGGATCAGGAGCTGTATTTTTCAAAGCCGCAAAGGCAGAGGTTAGCACTGTCTTTGAGAAAGGAATGTAATATTCCTCTCCTCTGCAACTGGAAAAATCCAAGTAAAATTTTTCCGCATGTGGTATCTGTTGGAGAAAAGATGGAGAAAAACAGGAGTGAGAGACTCTTTCGTAATGCAATGCAAGTTGCTCAACGATGACCTAAGGTAAAGTTTAAAGCTGTCTATGTACATTGAGTCCGGGGATGGAAAGAGAGGACCACAAACCTAAAATCTTGCGAACTTTCTGCCATACGACTGATATGGAATACAGCTTCTAAGAGATGAAATATAAGCTTTCCAAAAAGACGATTTTCTTTCTCGAAAGTATTTTTTCAGAACTCTCTCTGCACCTTTTAAACTCAATGAGATTTTCTACAGCTGGATACTTTGGATACCACCTTTGCGTAATCCAAATTGCGCTGTCCATGGAACTAAGAAGCGGATGAATACAAGATGACTTACGGATGGCAACATCGGCGGTCTGAAGAACTGCGTAAGTGAAACGGGATGCTGTAGAATCCACATCGACAAAAGGCTCATCAGAAAGGTTGATGTGGCTTTCAAACATATCCCAGTCTGCCTTTTTTCAATACCCCCTGACAGAGACGAATATCCGCGGGATAAAAATCGTACATATGTATAGGAGTGGGATGTATACTCTACCCCATGAGAATAATCTCGTTTATTGCTATTGCGCTAAGCGAGCTACAAAGGCACGAGTGCGCGGACGGGTGGCGAGGCGAGAACTCACCGGATGACGGGTTTCTTCTGGCTACGCTGCCTTTTTGCCTCCCAGATCCCGGAGAAAGTGACGTATTGCGGACACGTTGCTGCCGGGGCTGCGTGGGTGGCGATGACGCTACATTACTCCCTCACGCGGTGATCTTCGCAGGGAGCGAAAAGATCCTGACCCTTTTGCGAACCTTTGGCAGTCTGGTCGGTCGCTGACTAAGTTGCGGCGATGGCGGCATCGGTGTGTTAGGCGACGGCTCAGGCTGCGGTGTCGACTGCTGCGCTGGCTCGTTCGTTTCCTGGTGAGCGGGTTTGAGTGCGTCCGTCGAATACGTGTTCTCTACGCCGATGATGTACGTGCACTCGTTGATTCGGCGCACGATGCGGTGCGGTCCCATATACGGTGACTGGAGTGGCTTGCAGATTGCATCGACTTGGCATTAGATGTGTGTACAGGATTTCAGATCCTTGAACATGAAAGGCCGATGGTGTGCATGCCGCGAAGCTGGCACCGGGCGTGAAGAGACGGCATAGCTCGTCAACGAAGTCGGACTGGCTGACGGGCGCGTCTTGCGGAGCAAAGAACTTCCCAGGGAGTCTCAACGTTGCACCGAAACTCATCTCCGCTGGCGGTGCTTGTAGATCTTCTTTAAAAGTTGTTCGAAGGCCTAGAAGTACCATCGCTAGAGCTTGCGGCCAGGGAGCCGGTAGGCAGCATCTCAGAACGGTTTTAGCGTTTGATGCAACTGCTCCACCATGCCATTGGATTGCGGTCGATACGATGTTGTGTGGATGTGTGCGGATCCCGTGACGCGGCACAGTTCCTCGACGAGGTTCGACTCGAAATACTGTCCTTGGTCGAATGTTAATGTGAGAGGAGTGCCGAAGACACATATCCAACTCTCGTAGAGCGCCCGGACGACGGTCAGGGCGCTCATGTTGAGCAAGGGGACTGCGAGTGGTTAGCGTGTGTATCTATCCACGACGGTGAGGCTGTGTTGCTGGCCTTGCACTAGCGGGAGTTTAATCAAGTCTTTGTGGATGTCATTAAACCTGCTGTCGGGGGTGTTGAAACTCCCGAGTTCCGCGATTGTGACGTTGTATATTCGCTGTCTGGCACGACAAGGTCAGCGGGTGGCATTCTTGTGCATTCCTGGCCAGACGTATTTGCTCGCGAAGACGAATTTGAACCGTCGCTCTGCCGCTGGGTTCCGAGATGCCGTGCACCTCGTCGAATGCGATTCTGCGTAGAGTCACGGGGAGATGTGGCTTCACTACGTTGCCTGCGAGAGCGCAGTGGACGATGTGTCCTTCCAAGTTTAGTTTCATGAGCTCCAACCGCGGGCTTGCGAGGAGGTGTGGAAGCTGCTCGTCGCCCACCTGTCGTGCGCTAATGATCGCCGCGTCGAGCATTGTGAGCATCTCACAGGTGCGAGAGATGGCGTCGGTCACTACGTTGTCGGACCTTGGCATGTATGCGAAGCGCACGTCGAACTGCGCAATGTAGTCCAGTTGTCTCAGTTGTCGAGGCGACGCGTACTCCGTTCGCTTGTCCGCTGCCTAAGTGATCGGTCGGTGATGGGTGTGGATGGTGAAGGGTCGGCTTTCTTTGATGTCACACCTTTCAGCAGCTCGTTGCGCGTGCGCCTGCGCGTGGAATACAGCGGCGGTAAAAGTTGAGCATCCCTAAGAGCCGACGGAGTTCCGATGAATTTTGTAGTTTCGAGAATTCTTTATTAGCTTGCACTTTTGGTTCCGGCGGTTTGTATCCGTCCGGTGGTACGTGATATCCCGCGACAACAACCTCCAAAGCGCCGAAAACACATTTGCTCCAGTTGACCCGGAACTTGTCCTCGCGCAACACCTCTAACAGTTCCTTCAGATGGTACGTATGTTCCTCGTGTTATTCTGAGTGCACCGGCAGATTGTCTATGTAAACCTTCACGTTCGGGAGCTTACAGAGGAGGTGTTTCATTACGCGCTGGAGTGTCTGCGTTGCGTTCCTCAGACCCATCGGCATTCGCACAAATTCGAAAATTCCGAAGGATGTGATCACTGCTGTCTTAGGGATGTCGCTCTCCGCCACAGGAATCTGATAGAAAGCAGTGTGGAGATCGATTACTGAAGATACTCTCCCACGACTTTGTTGTAAGAGGTCCTCAATGATGGGTACTGGTTACCAGTCCTGCTTTGTGATGTTGTTCAGGCGACAGTACTCTCCAGTTGGGTGGATGTCGTGGTTCTCCTTAGGCACCATGTGTAGGGGACTCGTCCACTGGCTGGAAGAGGGGCGGATGATACCTCTTTCCAGGAGCGTCGCAAACACTGCGCGTACTTTGGTGAGGCGCTCTCCTGCGAGTCGACGCTGGTGTTCGAAGATCGGCGGCCCCGTCATCCACGGGGAAGTCTGGCAGCAAGGCAGAAGCATCCCAGGGAAGGGCGAGTTCTGCATATCTTCCAATGTGCTCGGTGTAACGCTCCCCGAGCGTCCACGCGGGCATTGTGTACGCCGGAGCTGGCGTGATGGTATGAACCTGCGTCGGAGTGAAGTCACCTGCAGCGTTGAGGCTTGTAGTGGAGTCCAGGGAGCCGATGACGAATGCCGATAACGACGCCGTGGTGCGTGAGGAAGTTGGCTCCGAGAATTGCGGTCTACACGTCGGCCACAATAAAACTCCACGGAAAATCGCGGCGCAATCCGAGACTCAGCGTGAGATGCTTCTGTCCGAATGTCGCGATAGACGTTGCGTTCGCGGCCAACATGACCAGATCTTGTTGGTGAACGGGCCTCACAATAGACTTCCTCGGTAGAATTTACAAGACGGAGCCTGAATCAACCAGGAAGCTCGTGGCCGTGTTCTTGTTATGCATGTGGAGACGTTTTTCTCTCCCAGGCGTGCCGACGGCGACCGCCTTGTGTGGCGCCGGCATCACTATATATCCGGGATCACAACGGAGGTTGCGACCGTTCCGTAGGTGCAGGGCGTTCGACATCGACGTGCTTCCTCTCCATACGTCGCGTGATACCAACACAAAGCTGACGGCGTCGGGACAGGGTTGCGTTGCCGCGACAGAGCGTGCGGGACGGTACGCTCTCGCGGAGAAAGGTTCGCGCGTACGCTCGGCGAGTCAGAAGTCCTCCCGACGAGCGTGGAGAGCTGTGCGATAACATGCCGCAGCGCCGCGAGCTCCTGAGTGATTTTTTCATGTGGCTGTCCAAGCGGGGCACAGCTCTGTGACAACGTGGTTGGTCGAGGAGAGGCGTGCTACGTAGCCATGATGCTCGGGCCGTAGTCGCATATTTCGTCAGCTGCGTCTGCCAGTTCTTCAAGGTTTGGCGCTATGAATATCTTGAGAAAGCGCTGGGCAGATGGAATCAGCAGATCATGGCATATGACGCAAATTACGTCCTCCCCGACGCGCATTCTCGCTAGCGAGCGCATCTGGTGCAGAAGCTGCGTCGATTTCTTGTCGCCCAGCTCCAACCCCGTAAGAAGCCTGTGAAGTCTGTTGTCGGTGGAGTTCGTCATACGTTGAAGCGTAATGTTCTGTTGTCGGGGGCGGGCGCACAACGTCGGCGGTTCCCGTGACGGTGTCAGAATCTAGATATGCTATCACTAAGTAGTAACGCCTGCTGTCTGCGCGAACCTGGTGAACCTAAAACTCCGACTCCACCTGCAGGAACCACAGCTTCGGATCGTTCCTCCAGAACGCTGTCAGCTTCGAGCGGCTGACGGCTTGCGCCGTTGGAAACGTCGTCGCGTGCTCAGCCGCTATGCTCTCGTCCCTTACGTTGCTCTGCTGCATCGTTGCAGAGTTGTTCACTGTTGTCCCCAGTTGCTCCATTGATGTTGTCGATGACACGGGTACACGTCTCAACGGTCGATTAATGAGAAGCACGGGTTGCTCGACGCCCGGAAGCGAACGAGGAGAGCGAGTTTTGCGCGGAGCGAGCACGATGTCGGAACGGGCCGAGCGGGAACGGAGGCGTTTGCAGCGGTGCGTTCGCCGAAGAATCACAGAACGAAACTGATCACGTCGGGGTCACCATTATGTGGGAGTGAGATGTAACTAAAACTCTACCACATGAGAATAATCTCACTTATTGCTATTGCGATAAGCGAGCTACATAGGCGCGTGTGCGCTATTAGGTGGCGAAACGAGAACTGGCAGGAGGGCGGGTGACCTCCGGCTTCGCTGCCCTTGTGTCTCCCAGATGTTTTCTGTCCCCCCCGGTTAGGCGGGCACTTAGGGGCGGCCGGAGAAAATGTTCTATTGCTGGCGCGTTGCAGCCGGGGATGCGTGAGGGGCGATGACGCCACATATGTTCAAGAATCGGGTTGTGGTCACTCCCATGCAGATCGTCGAGAACTGTCCAGCCTAAGATTGGGTAAAGAGAGGAACTGCAGATAGATAAATTGAAAACCGAGAAGGATCGGGAAACTGTATAGAAGTGGGTGGAGTGGCCTGTGAGAATCACTATATTTCGGCTATCTAAAAGTTTTTTAATTATATCACTATTTGGGCAGTTGTGTGAGGAGCCGTCGATCGGATAATGGGCATTAAAATCCACGACGATGAGAAATCGGGACGATAACTGGTCCATCAGACAGCAAAATATTTTTCCGTGAAAGACTGTCCAGGGGTATATAATGATACATACCGTAAATGTGTGAGATGGAAGTTTCACACTTATACATACGGTCTAAAGGAAGCTTGCTTCAGAGACTTATTAGGCATAGACTGAAGTGTTTACGAGAAAAGCGACGCCACCGTGTGCACGTAGACCGTCTTCGAAGTCCACCCTATTACAGGTATAGTCTCAATGGGAGAAATAGTGTTTATGCAAGAGCTGGGTGTTCTGGAGACAAACTATTTGTGGAGCACGACGAGAGAGTAAACTCTTTAGGTTTTTTGAACGGACATGAATACCTTTCAGATTCCACGAAAGAAAGGCCATATTCTCGTTTTTGTATGTTTTTTCGATGTCTGGATGATACGTTGATGACTATAAAGTCAGACAGTATAAGTATTTTAAACCCCAGGGATTTCCTTTTTCAAGGCGGAAGGATCAAATAATGCCTCAATTCAAGAACCACACATCTGAGGTAAATGTACTTTGTCCTGAACCACCTGAAAGCCGAAGGAAGCTGTAGCTGGATTCGCAGCGTTTGCCGCTGATACAAAAGATTTAACAATGGTGATAGGATGCATAATGAGGTAGCAACGCCTAGCCTCAGAGAAAGTCACTCTATCCGTGACTCGGATCTTTTGCATTTCTTTCTCGATCAGAAATTGCGTACATGTATTTGAATTGGAAGGATGACTCTCCTTAGAATGATTACTGCGCGGAGGCGACAAGCGAGGTGACGACTCGTGAGATGACTTTCCGCTTATAACGCAAAAATTGCATGATGATTTATATCTATCCAACACGTAGCCGAACCTGTGGCAATTGAGTTTAGTTTAGAAGAGGGCTCCTGGGCAGGCTCAGACTGGCCTTTGCACGTAGGCTAATGTGAGCCCATTGTGCGACCCATATAAACCTAGTTACAGCCTACTATCTCTGTGACCTTGACTAGGGAAACAACCTTCCTGCCAATGTCAGGATCGAAGTTTTGTCCTGTGTAGAGTCTCCAAAGACCGGTCTTCTTCTCACCTCCAGGACCTCACAGTCCAGGATGACGTGACGGGCAGTTCCTTCAGTCTCCCCGCTCAAACGACAGGTTACGTCCCCGTTGAACATCCCTACCGTTTTTAAGTGTTTCAGGACATCGCCGTGTCCAATGATTAGTCTTGTCACTGTCCTGAGGTTTCCCTGATCGTGTAAATGAGGAATTTGGCTTGAGAAGGACTGGATTTCTTGACAAGAAGTTTGCGTAATCTTTGACCGGGCAGCTGCATCCACAATCTAAGCTATGTTTTAACCGCCCAGTTATGAACCGCGGTTCGAGTCGGCACTTGAAGTAGCGCAGAGGTTTCAGCGAATATTGGGGAACACGCAGAGTATAAAAACCACGGTGTATGGTTTCCAGAAGAGACGGACGATCAAACGTCAGAATCAGTGTGAAGGAGGGAACAAACATTCCCAACACCTTCCTCTTTACTCTGTGGATGTTCATCTCGTCTTCTGGCTCAGAAATGCCCTGATATCTTCTTCTGATTCTTGTGGGAAAACATCGTGGTTGACCACTCCTTTGCACAAGTTCAGGCTGGGGGGAGTTCTCACCTTGACCTTCAAACCAGCAATTAAGTTCATGGACATAAGAAAGTCAATTTGATTATCTGTACGTGCCTCCAATAGAATTTCCCATTTCTCTGGCACAGGAACTTACTAATTTGAAGGTTTTACCTTCCTCAATACATCGTATTAATAGGAAGCGAGGCTATGTCGACCGGTCGCTGCCCTTACAAAAATATTGTCTACATCAACCGTTTCTTCTACATATCGTATATTTTTAGAGGAATAGGGCAAAGGCGTGGTTTATTTGCCATACGAATGTACTTTGTTTTCATCCCCGTGTTTCCAACTCACCACGGAGTCCAACAAAGGGACATCCGACTTGGGTGCCAGGGTTGATACGGGGACATAGCAAGGATACGCAAAGGGTTGTATCAACGTCGACGACCAGCGAGGAGGTCACGTCTGCGTGCCCCCCTCACCCTGGAGTTTAGTCAGAGACCTAGTCCGAGGCGAAAGATCGAGGGTGGATTGGTCCCTGATCGCTCGTCTAGAAGGCCAAAGTAGGAGTATTGGCAGTCACGAGCATATGGATCCCCGTAGGGGTCCCCTCCCCATTCCCTCCGACATGGGTCACCATGCATGGCAAACACATGGGTGAGTGTTCAGCACACACAGAAGGTCACTAGAGAAGACAAAAAGTGATAAAAGTGAAAATCTAGGTTAGGAGAAAAGAAAAGTGAAAGAAAAGGAATTCTTGGAGCCTTCTCTGTATCCCACCATTAGTATGTGGACCGACTCTCTTCGACGGCGATATGGTGTCCAAAATTGTCGTGTTGCCATATGTCAAATATTTCACAAATTCGAGATTCGGGCGGAGTCGGGGCAACATCAAGCAGTTTTTCGTTCATTGGCACTCTATACCTTACTTAACGTGCATGCACGAACACAAAAGTCGACTTCTGCTCCACTTTTGTATTCAATTCGCGTTTCCAAGCAAAGTTGACTAGTCAGCCAAGAGTTGACTACTGTCAACTTTTCTGGTTGGAAAGCCCCAAGAGGTATCTTTCATCGTTTTCCCCTCCAGATAACTGAACTATATATATGTACGTGCGTGTGTGTGTGAACAGAATGTCCCAGAAATGTTGCCCGACAAACATCTAGAGGAGGTGGGGCACATCATAGGGATTATGAATTCCATAGCAACGCATGGCCGCAAACGTCAGGGGTAAGTGGTAGTACAGGTTTGTCCCTTAGAGGTTTGTCTCAACATTTCTGGGACATTCTGTATATATAAAATCTATGGATTAATGCGTTAGGTTCGTGCCTCTGATTCTCCCTGTGCATTCTCGAACGGTTCTGTGAACGAATCCTGACACGGAGCAAGTCCACTTACTATGTTTGAATGAAAAGCACATTGAGTCTACCATGGTTATCTATTATATACTATGGTAAAGTATGGTAGTTCCGAATGAAAAGCACCCAATGTTCTCCCGGACGTTCCAACATAGTCGTTAAGTGCGGTTCTTCAATGCCCTCCATTCATTGCTCCTGGCTTAGCTTTTAAGACGAACGGATAATACCCTCCCTCTCAATAACGGGAGGGCATTGCAACATTTTTTTGTATTCTTCAAACAACAACCTAATGTGTAACATTTTTAAATTAACTTTTCCACAGTAACATTCAATTTCTCTAATTTTGAACATTCGATGAACGATAAGTTAGGCTCTCACTCCATGAAGTGTCGCTACTCGCACTACGAGCAGTTGAAGGTTGATGGCCTTTTACCTCTATCCTCTCTGGCAGGTCATTTTATCTCTATCGAGAATTAATTACATTTCCCCACTTCCGTCTGGTCAACGAATGAAAAAGTCTGCTAAGAATCCAATTCGTTTTCCCGTGTAACTCTGAAATCCATTCGTGATTTACAGTGTCTCCTTCTTTTAAAATGTTGCACTATTTAAGAAAGTTGTGATTTTTCGGTTGGATTGAGTATTTTCCTCAATTGGGAATTCAAAGACCCCTCTCAGTAACCCTATTACTTCCTATTCTCAGGACAAAAAATATACATGAGACAAACTTTTATGATAAACAAAATGTTTCCAAGGATTATCATTTTCAACAAATCTCAACTATATCCCCTGGTAATATATCACTACACCACCTACCTAAGGGAGGGGGGATTATGGGGGACCAACACACACAAACACGCCGTATTCTGCATATAGCATACATACGTGTATGTATGTATATG
>NNCF01128814.1:177034-204152 GCA_002313205.1 Laupala kohalensis | reverse complement strand
TATATATATATATATATATATAATATGTGTATGTTAATATCTCCCCCCTCTCCCAACAAAACACCGCACGAATATTCATACTTGTGATTTCGCAACATAATAGTTCCTTCACTACCTCCGCGTCATGACATTGGAAATCCACCGAGTATCCATGTAGGAACTTCGTATATTTTGTTTGCATTTCTTCCGTGTGTTTCATGAGTTTGGTTATTACTCGAGTGTGCCTTTGAAATAGTATTTGTATAAGAAAAAAATGTCTTAATACTTTTTTAGAATTAAAATAAGTTTATCTGTAGGTACAGGCTAGCAAATACTGCTCTAAATACTTCTGGCAACTATTGACAACAAGAAGACTTTCTGGGTCCTTCTAGATTTCTCTACGGCTCGACGTCTTTGTCAAAGCTCGCTCTTGTGAGGTGATTCAACTGATCGTGCCAGGCGTACCAGACCATTGGGCACATCGCGGGTGTAGGGCTGTCTGCGCGTGTGGCTGGCGTGTGATCGCGCTATCGGCGCAAAATCGGCGTGGTGTTGTAATACCCGAGTTATTTTATAGAAAATCACAATCAATCTGCCACTATGGAATCTGTAAGTTATAAAAGGACTAGTAGTCGAGATCATTTATCACTCCCCAAACTATTAACTGTATCTTCCTCGACGTGATAGTTATTAAAATGCAGAATTATTTTTGTGAATGTAACCTAACTGTTTCTGTTAAGTGTAATCCTAATTATTGTAACTTTGTAAGTTATACAGCGGAGTAAAATTGTTTATTTCTATAACGGGGATTATTTTAGTGTGTGATCATTTGTTTAAGCCTTTGTTGGTGTATTATCACATGGTTTGTTCTCAGGTTACAGAATTGAAGGATAAAGGAAACGCTGCATTGCAAGCTGGCAAGCTGGATGAAGCTATTAATTGTTATTCCAAAGCAATAACTAAAGATCCTAGTAACCATGTACTGTTTAGCAACCGTTCTGCAGCTTATGCTAAGAAAGGAAATTATGCTTTAGCTTTAGAAGATGCTGAAATGACTGTTCAACTCAAACCAGATTGGGCTAAGGTTTGTTTTATCTTTCGCTTAATCAAATTCAACTTAATACACACTGAGGAAATGCAGGATACTAACTTGTAATTCATTGTACTATTTTCATTAAGGAGAAAAATAAATGAGCTGGTTAAGGCGGCGGAATTTGTCTGAATGATTTGCGCTTTCTTAACTTCTCCCTTCTTTAAATGTTTTTCTTTTTTTGTTATCTGAATTGTTTTTGCTAATATCTCCTTGAACAGAACCTGAGTGCACATAATGATGTGGTGTTAAAATAAGATATGTTTGTTGCTATGTATGTAAGTATTATGTTCTTAACAAAGAAACCAATGTTTCTGAAGAGCAGTTCCTTTACCATGTGAAGGACTTTGGCCTTCCCAGTTATGAAATGTTAAACTTACAAATTTTTTAAGTTTTATGATTCTTTGCTAATGAGTTGTGGAAAATTGTTATCAAAATTGTTTAAATGTGAATTTATGTATTTCAAGATTTTGATAAGCTATTACATTTGTTTTTTAAATATGGTGGAAGTGTTAATTTAAGATATTTCATTGTGGTAAAACATAAATAAAATATAAAAAACTAGTGTTTTCAGAGCTAGTACTAAAAAATACTGGAATTGGTTCTGTAAGTTAAATACATATATTGCTGCCTTTTTACAAACAGAAATATTACTATAGTTCTGCAAGACCTTTGTCAGTATTTCTGAGAAACATGTCTTAGGAGTGGATACCATGATCATGTTAAAACTAAAATCTACGATACTGTTGTTTATTAGTGCTTTATCAAATGTCATAAGGTACAATCATTTTCATGAAAATCAGACAGTGGTCTGTGATGGACTTTAAACAAATGTCACTTTTTGATTTTTCCATTGTGTTAATTTGTTTCTTTCCCTGTCTTCCCTCTAATTTATTGGAAGAGGATGGAAACCAATGATATGTGCTATTCTGAAAGTATTTAATACCTGTGCAGATTATTTTGTTTGTCTACTTTTTTCCCCCTTGGTTTGATTCCACAGATTAAATTTATCTCAATCGTTGTTAAGGACCCTTGAATTGTTCTTTTCTTCAGGATACACAAATGATGATAACTGTCATTTGTTTCTTGTGTCCTTTATGCATATACATATTTTCTTTTTAATTTGTGCTAATCTTCTAATGATCAAAGTATCTTCAAAACAGTAATTTTGAGATGGTGAGTTTTAGTTACCGGTTTAGTATGCTATATTGAGATTGCATTTTAGTTGTGGAAAACTTTGATTTGCTCGTGTTATTTTACCTATTGTCACTTGTGAAATATTTTCTGATAATGTGTAAATACACTGGTAAGTATTTTCTTGCAGAAACTTATGTTCCTATGTGGATGTTTGCGTGAAATTGTCTTCTGTCCTGTGGAGCATGGAGAAAATATTTTGCCCGCTCTTTTTATTCTTCTGATTGCATGTGACTTGTCAAGTGTTATTTATATTGTTGATTTTGTGTGTGGGGAACAGTTTGAACTTCTAAAATTTTTATCAATGTGTTAATTAATAGGGTGACCATGTGTCCTGACATAATAGGGACATTGAAAAAAAAGTATAGTGTCCCAAATCCCAAATATTTAGACTAAAGTATTGACATAAGAGAGTAATATATCTCATAAACACGGAACTATTCTCTGAGTGCAGATAAATATTACGGTAGTTTCTAAATGTTTGAATTTGTTTTAATTTAAATACAAGCTAGTGAAAGTGAGTGCTAAACTGATTTAATTTTTTGTATCATAGTTGAAACCAAATTGTCTTGTTTTTCTGTTTAAAATTTTCTGTATCAAAGAACCCTCTATCCATATGAATAATGTATACTTAGTAACAGAGTAATGTATGATGTTTGGAAATTTAATGAAAGTTGTTGCAAACTTGTTACAGTCTAATGTTAAGATTATGACAAACTTGACCTTTCAGTCAAGTAAACGTTGGGTGTCCCAAAATAGGAAAGTCAATTAGGTGATCACCCTGAGTTCTAGTGAACCAAATTCAAAGTGAAATGCTGAATGTCATGTATACGTGTTAGTGTGTGTGTCTGTATTAGGATGGGTCAAAAAAATTATTTTAACCTGGCTGGGTGATAAAATTGAAGTTTTTAAGCTTCTAAATCGTCCAGCAAAAGGAAAGAATTTTTTGACTGAATATAGAGGGTGCGCAGTAGCTTCAAAAATGCCACTTTTTGATACTATTTTGATTCTGATGCATACAACACAGATATCAATCGTTGTGATCGGCCTTGTACTTTGACTNTCGAACCGTCGTAAAACCATCAACCTCATATTCTTTCCGCAGGTGCAAAGCATTTAATTCAGCTGAAAATGGCCATTTTTGTCATTTCCCCCTTATTTATCAGAGAATAATGCTTGTATGATTAAAAAATCAGTCTGAAAATAGCTTCTGCAAATTTACATCAAGTTTACATTTATTTATTTCCTCATGCACAAAGTAAGCAATACAAACTGACTATAACATTGTCATTCAGGGCGTAGGTCAATACTACTTACTACCCTATTTCAGATCATAATATCTTTCTTATTATTGCTAATATTCAAATGAAAGTACTTGAATAGAAGAGGTAAATGCTTCTTTTTGCTATAACAATATGCAGGATGCCGTAAATAATACTGTAGCTATTAAAAAGAACATGTTGAACTGGAATAAACTTGACTAACACAGATGTTCAATTTGAGTATTTTTAGTACTTGGTGATCTAGAATGCCTCCACTGGGACGATTGAATCTTAGTTTTGATGTCATACCTGTAAACCCATGTTCCGTCACCTGTTATGACATATTTCAGTAGTTCATCATTGTTGACTTAATGTACTCCTGACCAACTTCCATTCGACACTGTTTTTGTTTGAAATTCAACAATTTGGAACAAATTTCATGAGATGAGACTATTGATATGCCATTGATATTTATTTATGGATGTATGTGTATGTTTGTTTATTTGTTTCTATTCGCGAATACTTGTCTTGTATCCTATAAATTCACATCAATACTTCAGTTAACATTGTAGGAGTTAAGAACTAAATACAATATAATGAGTTACATCTTGAGTAGTTTGACCATTTTTGGGATGTTGGTATGGAGTTCGATTTTAGAGTAGCCAGTAACAAGTAATTGCTATTGTGTAGTTTTAAAATTTTGGCATTTCAAACTCCCAGCTGTCTAGATGTGAGGTTTTGAAAATATTTTCTTTCCCAGCCATTTAATTCTACTTCATGAATCGGAATTGGCTATCTTGCTGTATCAGTTGCTTATTATATCCAAAATGTGATGCCACTGCAGATTTTTCTGTTTGTTTGATGTTTCTTAAACATTTTTTCCCTAATATGAATCTTTCTTTAATTTTGCCCAAGGCACCATTTCTGTCTTTGCACTCATTCTGTCACTCTTGAAAAGAAAATTAAAAACCTATTCAGCAAGGGTAAGTTTCTTGTGATGATTATAGGAGTTAAAGATTTATTTATTACGTTATCAAGATTCACCATGTAAAATACCTTAGAAATGTTATTTTCTTATCTATTTTTTAAATATTTATTTTATTATTTTTGATTTGGTTATGTTTAAATTTGCATATAATCTTTGAGATGCCTTAAGGTAAATTGGCATATTGTTTATTAACTTTTTTACCCATATATGAATGTAGCATTGTTCATTAATTTATAGTTTTATTGAAGCTATCATTTTTGAAAAACCAAAATTTAAGTATAGAAATATTTAGTACAATATTATGTACATTTACAGTTTTAAAGTTTCCTTCTTGTTCACTCGTTACTTGTCTTCTGTTTTAGGGCTTTTCGAGGAAGGGCAGCGCACTCGCTTACTTGGGGCGCTATGATGAATCTATCAAAGCATACGAAGAAGGGCTCCGTCTGGATCCATTTAATACCCAATTGAAAGATGGGCTCGAGGAAGTGAAGGGTCAGCAGTCTGCTAGCAGGGCTGGCATGAATCCATTTAGAGTACCTGATCTTTTGACTCGCTTAAGAGGGGATCCTCGAACTCGCAAACATCTGGATGACCCAGAATTTGTTCAGATGCTCACAGACTTGCAAAATGATAATAATCTTTTACGGTATGTTTAGTTCAATTCTTTTAGGTTATTCTTGCTGGTTCGGGATATGGTACAGCTGTGTGTGTGTGAAGTATGAGCAGGGATAGGACACTTGGTCAGTTTTTTGGAAATGATTGAAATTGAAAAAAAATAATTTTACATGACCTGCTCCAAATTGCATAAAGGTCAAAGTGTATAACCACAAAATGCAAAGTTTAACACCATTTGCAGCATGCCAGACATAACATTCAGGATGGTCGGTCAGGAAAAGTCAGTATCTTGCAGCTCGGGAGAAAAGTCGGGGAAGTTGGGGAAATATGTACAAAGTTTGGGAAGTACAAAAAATAAGGGTAAATATTTTTGTCTCTTTAACCATATTCTATGGATGTATTTATTTTTCAGAAATAGCCATTTATCAATTCAAAGAACTGACATTCATTCAAAATTGTGTAATTGTTATTTATGTCTATTGAAACTTAGTATTTTCCAGTGTCCAAATTTTCTGCATAGAAGTGAATTCGACATTGGTATTTTCGAAAGAAGATTGCCAGAAAGTAAAAAGTATTGGAGATAATTTGTCTCTCTCATTAATTTACTTTGCGTGGATAAGTAATAGACTTATGTCATGCTGTCTGAAATGCATAAGATTGTTATCCAGACCCCTTACAGCAGTACAGATAAATTGGGGAAGTAGAAACAAAAGAAAAAACAGAACACCGGTGGGGAAGTAGGAAATACTAGAATGATTTCATTTAGTTAAATGCAGATTTTCTACAAACTATATTGACATG
This sequence comes from Laupala kohalensis, assembly GCA_002313205.1. Lineage (NCBI taxonomy): Eukaryota > Metazoa > Arthropoda > Insecta > Orthoptera > Trigonidiidae > Laupala > Laupala kohalensis. Next base: position 198,223 of record NNCF01128814.1, on the reverse strand, counting down.
GTTTTGTTAGTACTTTTTTCAGGGAACACTTGTAAGATCTACCATATCTTACATGTTTTGCATATACAATCTTGTTTTTCCTTTTTACAGTACAAAGTTAAGTGATACGAGAGTTCTCACTGCTTTAAGTGTTTTATTGGGTATGAACTTAAGTGCTGCTGGAGATGAAGAAATGGAGACTGAAACCATTCCTCCTCAAAAGGAAACTCGTCAACCTAAAAGTACTTCAGAAAGATGTTCTGGAGAGAAGAAAAATCAAACAGATATGTCACCAGAAAAATTGCAGGTTGGTTTATAGTAGATGGTATTTATCTTGTAAAAACTGTTTAATGCTTTTATCACTTCCTCTGTTCTCTGGAAATCTTGCCAGGCAAATTTCAATTAGTTTTAATTAAGCTTAGAGCTTTGAAATTTTGCTCACTTATGTTAGTCAGGTGACAATGCAATAGTCTTCTTTTTCAAATCATTCTAAAGCCAGTATTACAGACAATATTATACCGAGCTTTTTCTGTGTGTGACAAATCTTACAATCACAATTTTTATTTGAGCCAATAAAGCTAGTACATGTCCTATGTCAATGAAACCTTTGTAATATAGTTCTGAACTCATGGTGAACTTTTCATGCTTATTGCTTATAATTGTAATACTTCATCTAAATTTTACAAGTTTATTTCAGAAAAATTCAAATTTTCTACAATTTAGTACACTTATTTTAAAAGTTTTAAAATGTTTTAGGTATATTTATAATAATTTTCAGTATTCTACCATCTGACACTTCGTACTCAATCTTTCCAGCTTACTTAATGCTATCTAATGTTCATTATTATTGGGTTAGATGATTTTATGTATAATTTCTTGGCTTTTTAACAATAAATATATTGTTTTAATATTTTTTTCTGATCCTATGAAAACAAATAACATTGTCTCATATTTATAAGGCTCAGAAAATTAAGGATCGTGGGAATGAGGCCTACAAGAAAAAGAACTTTCCAGAAGCTCTGAAGTGTTACAACGAGGCATTAAAATTGGATCCCACTGACATCACTTATATGAACAACATTGCAGGTTTGTTTTGTATATTCATTAAAAATTATTGGATTTGTATTTATTAAGTTCTCAGCATGACAATATTACAGTGCTTTTCAATGCCTCTTTTTTTTCATAGCTGTGTATTTTGAACAAAAAGATTACCACAAGTGTATTGAACAGTGTCAGAATGCAATTGAAGTGGGTAGGGAAAACAGAGCAGACTTTAAATTAATTGCAAAAGCTTTTACTCGAATTGCTAATGCGTATTTGAAACTAGGGGTATGTATTTACAAATACTTAAATTCACAAAAGTATTTACATTGACTTTCCGAACCTTATCTACAGATGCTCTTAATTTTTGTTTTCAGGATTTGCATAAAGCTAAGACTTTTTTTGAGAAATCTATGTCAGAGCATAGAACTCCTGAAGTTAAAGCGTTGCTTTCTAATGTGGAGAAAAAGATTAAGGAAGAGGAGCGGCTGGCTTATATCGATCCTGTAAAAGCCGAAGAAGAAAAGGAAACGGGAAATGAGTTCTTTAAAAATGGTACACGATTTTAATAAGTTTGAGTTTCAATAATTTGTAAGATTCTTTTCATCTTATCAAATGATATGTATAGGTGATTATGCAGCTGCTATTAAGCATTACTCAGAAGCAATCAAACGAAACCCCGATGACCCTAAGTACTATAGTAATCGGGCTGCCTGCTACACAAAATTAGCTGCCTTTGATCTCGGACTTAAGGACTGTGAGCAGTGTGTTGAGCTGGATCCTAAATTCAGTAAGAAATTGAATTTGGTTTTATAACTGTAATTATAAGTAATAAATAAAATTAACTAGTATTTATTTCTGTATTTAAAGTTTGATCAAGTTCATAGATGTAAAACACTTGAGGGGAACAGAGACTTAATCTTTTACAATCTATATGATTGATTTTTGCATCTTTATTTTCTTGCTATTTGGTGATTTGTCACATTCCCCGTTCTGTTGTATTACAGTTAAAGGTTGGATTCGAAAAGGAAAAATACTTCAAGGGATTCAACAACATGGGAAAGCTCTTAGTGCATACCAAAAAGCTTTGGAATTGGATTCAACCAATGCTGTGAGTCTTGCACTATATTTTGGTGGCATATAATTTATATATAATTATGACATATTATTTTATGAAATACTTTAGGAAGCTATTGAAGGTTATAAGTCTTGCACGATGGCTGTAAATTCCAATCCTGAGGAGGTGAGAAAACGAGCTATGGCTGATCCTGAAGTTCAAGCTATTATGAGAGATCCTGCAATGCGTCTTATACTTGAACAAATGCAGAATGACCCTAAGGCTCTTCAGGAGTAAGTTGCAATATTCTTAATGTTCACTTTTATCATTAAAAAAGGTGATAATGGAGATGAAACCATTAATGTGGGGAAATAATGAATGTTACTATATAGGAATGGGTTGTTTCTGGTTCTTACTGCAACTGAGAATGATAACCTAATATATCCGAGAGATTCCAAAACTGATCACATAGAAAAAGTATGGACAATTGTTTGCTTCCCAATTTTGATGCATTGTGATTTGATACACGTCCAATTTAATGCAGCAGTAAATAAATTGTTCTGTCATTACTGAAACAATAAAAATATGAGAATTTTTTCCCCAGTTTTGACAGAATGAGTGCGACTAAATTGAAACAAGGTGTCAGTTATAACTGTTATAAAGGAAAGCTAACTTTAGCTAAAAGCATAATACTTAATTTCCACTTGTAGATTTGACATATGAAAAGAATTCTTTTGTAAAATTAGGACAGTAAAAATTCATAAGTATCAAGACTTGCCTAGCCAGTATGTCTCCTGTAACCTATGATTATACCTACGTAATACTATAATATAGCTTTGAAGTTTTGGTGTAATGGAGTGGACACACCAATAATTAAATAAATTAATAGCATTGGAATATTAAATTTTCCCTGTATTTTAAATAAATACCTCCTCTAAAAATGATAAATGAAAATATATTTCTTTGTGTTTGAAAACTATTATGATATATCGGCACACAATCAAATAGTGGTATGAAAATACTCGGTAGGTCTGTCATAACCTATTAGCCTTCCATAATCGTACCCCATTTCCACCGAGGTCTTTTGATGTAAAGTGAATGAGTGAAATTTAGAGGGTTTTTTTATGAAGTTAAACAGGAGGGACCTGGGATAAAATTACCTAAGATAAGCTTAATCTTGCTTGTAGCTCATATTCTGCAGGAAGTAGGGTTAACTTCATTTTCTGTGAGTGGGGACCGTTTGGGTTCTTTCTTAATGAAAGTTAAACTGAACACAGTTTTTTTCCCTTTTCAGAGAGTTTATATGATTTTATATACTGATTTCATGCATATGTTGCAGTCATTTGAAGAATCCGGATATTGCTGCCAAAATACAGAAGCTTCTGGAGTCAGGCTTGATTGCTATTCATTGAAATGAAATAGATTTTTGTACTTTAAAATCAATTACCTTAGAAGATGATTACATATTTTGTATTGTGTTGTGCATCGATTGCTTGTTTCCTTTTAATTTTGGACATAAACAGTGCTTTAAATAATGTTTCTACTGCTACTTGATGCTTGACATGAATGTACCATGGTAAATGTGTTTGTTTGATGCTATGTTAAAAAATCATTAAAATAAAGAACTGTACTACTCACGTTGTTCATTTGTAATTCTAATGTAATTGTTTTGAAAGGTGGGGATAAATTGCTAGAATTATGGAAGTGGTTAGTGAACTGAATGATAAAATGTGCATGCCTTATTAATGATTCTCTGCCCAGAAACGTCAGATAAATGTTTTGTTATCCACAACTGCTACATGCACTATTTGTAATCATGTTTTTGTTGTGTAGGTTAAGCTTTTTGGTGAGAGAAGTTTTGTATAAGTAAGCATTTACTTCACACTTGTAAAGTCAAACCTAAGAATACTTTCACAGAATCTTATATAAGTCAGATTAACTTCACTTTGTCTTCTTCTTCTTCCTCCTCCTCCTTCCTCTTCTTGTTCTCCTTCCTCCTCTTGTTCTTCTTCCTCTTCCTCCTCCTCCTCTTGTTCTTCTTCCTCTTCCTCCTCTTGTTCCTCTTCCTCCTCCTCCTCTTGTTCCTCCTCCTCCTCCTCCTCTTGTTCTTCTTCCTCTTCCTCTTGTTCTTCTTCCTCTTCCTCCTACTTTTGTTTTTGTTTACGAACCCTAAAGCTCCACAAAAGAAAAATGTTCTTGTTCTTCACATTGTGTTTGTAATTACTGATTTTAAAATAGAAATTTATTATGTACCTACATAATAAAGGTATTAAAAACTATTTTGAAATTTCTTTTTTTCACTAATTAATACACAGATATAAGAGATCTGAAAGTTCTTGGTGAGCAGTAATTTGTTACCAATTGTCTTATATTGGTTTCACTGAGCATATATTAAAATATGTAAATCAAATTATCATGAATGATTAGGGGATTATTCATATTAAATTCTCTATTTGTCTGTAAAAGGTAGTGATGCCACATCCTGTTTTGTTCCATCATGCAGAGGTATCCTGTTAAACTACTATATCTGTTAAACTACTTTTGTAGTATTGCTTTTATGTTTCAGACAAAAAATAGTAATTGTCTTCATAGTGCAACAAATTTTTAATATTTTTTATTTTTGGCATACACATTCCTACACGTCTCAATTGTTCATGACAGCATTTTTTTAATTTTTGGTTTTTGAGTTATATCATGTATTGTTATGCAACATTTTTTGTCAAATTCATACATTCAGGCCTTTAGCAATATACCTGAGAAAATTATTCTTGACCCTTCATGTTTAATTAATTAAATTTAGTATGAAATGAGCTTTATTTTGTCATACTTTTATGGACATACTTATAGTAAGTTTATTAACAAAGTTTTAAGATGGGTATGGATATACTAAAAAAACTTATTGTGTGAAAAAAAAAAGCATGTTTTTAGTTTTAAGAGTCTCGGAGAATGTTCTAAAATTATGAAACTTTAAGAATTTACAGTTATTTAGAATAAGATGAAGCAGTAAAAATTTATTAATAAAATGTTTGTTACTTGTTCTATTATTATCGATATTTAACACATTGTTACCTTAAGTACTACTTGTTTTTTTATCACTGTTGTACATGTTTACACCTAAGACGAGAACAATTAATACTGACTTGTTAGCAAAAGTTTTTCAATCTGTCATTCATGAACCAATACCATATCAGTCAAGAAATATTTATTGCTTCTTATTCTAAAGAACTGGAAATCCTCCGAGTTTCATGTTTTTAGAACCTTCCCCTTCTGAGATATTTAACACTAAAAACATGCATTTTTAAAACAAATCTCATATATTATAAATGTGAAATGTTTTGTAAGTCCAAATAAAAGATCCATATCAGTCTAAAAACTTTTTGGATATACTTTCTATTGGAATGTCAATAAATAAGAATAAAATTAACTTTAATACAGATTAGAAGATAAAAAATGTCAAAAAATTGAAATTTCTTGCTGAAATTCAGGCTATATTGTGTCAGAAAAAATTATATTATGACGAAATAAGAACTCGAAACCAAAATGTAAAAGAAATTTAAAACTATTTTGAACCATTAGGATATGTAGGAAAGTCTATGCCGAAAATTAAAAATGGGTGAGCAACAAATCCATTAATAATCGATTGAGTAGACATGCACCTCAAAGGACGAAGTTAGTTAACTAAGTCATGTTGCAATTTATTGTTTTCTATACCCACAATTCACAAGTGCAGCTTCATGGCCTGCCGCTAAATGGGACCGTAGCAGGGGGAGCAATAGGTGCAGATATTGTCAAGTGTCACTACTAGGAAAACTCTCCTAGTGCCATGTAATATTGTATTTTGTCGGACGGTGTCACTGCTGTGATTTCGAGTGGCGAATCGGGATAGTTCAAGACTGGTTCAAGAACGTTGAAGTTACAACCAGGGATGTCTAGGAGACTGTCGGCGACAATAGACCTACGTACCTCTTCGAGTTGCTTATTTCGAGTAAGTAATCGCTGAGAAAACTAATTATTCGTAATTTTTCTCTTTATCATACAAAGTAATAAGTGATTTTATGGGCTCTAATGACCTCGATGTTGACGAGCCCTAAACCCCCCCCCCAAAAAAAAAGTGATTTTAGAACTGATAAAATAGAGAAATTTGAAGTAATAAAGTAGTGATGAAGAAACTTCATTTATTATCTCCAACGTGTTCATACGCAGTTTGCAACTGCTTTCTGACTATAAAGTTTATTTGATGAGAGATTTAAACCGCAAATATTTTTATTGGCTTTATTTTACTTTTATTAAGCGTCATAAAGTTTTACAGTATTGACGTTATTAGAATTATCTATTTTTGTAGTAGTATTAGCGTAAATTTCCTGTACACGAAATGTTCAGGAAATAAAAAATTCTGTGATAGCAAATAATTAAAATATAACGCTTAAATGTAATGGAAGATATTTGAATAAATAAATAGAGTGGGATGTTGTGGAGACACAAATTAAGATAGTTATATAATATTGGTTCTTTTTGAGTGGGTAAAAACTATAATGATTATAAGGATCTTAAATTCGAGATTACCAATTACCATTGCTAAATCCATATGAAATAAAAATTAATTTCATTGATTGAATTAAGATTAGATACGACCCATTTACTTTACTTAACAACATTTCACAAGCCACAACTACATACGCAACAGAATGTGTGATAACTTCAGATTCATTCTCCATAGCATCTAATCATTAACACGAATATTCGTCGCTCCCAGAGCGAGCAAATTACTCATGTCTGTATCAGTGTGCTCGCCAGTAGACGAGTACTCAGGAAATACCCCGAGCAAGTTGCTGTTGCTCGGAGTTCGCCAAATAGCGAATGTGTGGAGTCACCTTTAAGCCGGGTTTACACGAGGCGAGTAGCGAGGCGAGTCCAGCCGAGCAAGATGCGTAGATAATGTAGTAGTCTCTTCAGATATATGAAATTCACTCTTCATTGCGGGTGACGTCACATAGACAAAGTGTAAGAACGAGAAGTGGGCTGAACACGAATTTGATCCTCGGCTTCGCTCTGTGATTACATTCGCATAGTTCCAGAAACTGCTGTGTGCGATTTTCCAGATGCCGTAAAAGTAGAAGAGCCTAGAACTGTTAACTTTGTACTAAAAAAACATACAAATGTTGAGTACATATAAAATAATCGGTATTAATAGAAGTGTTGAACAATTAACTTCAGCAGAAAAATCTTTATCTTTTACAAGACTTGGGGCATTTTCTGTCCATACAGATAAATTATTTAACTATTTTATTGTGGTTGGAATTTTTGGTGCATACTTCAGCCCTTATGTCAACACATTGATTTCATCATTGATGAAAGCAACATTAGTTACATTATTTATACTAATATAAAACTGAAACTCTTAGTTTCTTTCATTAAAACATAATTTTTTCCATTTCAATTTATCAATTTTCTTTTCCGATTTAATCTTTTTTAAACAGTTTTAAAGAAATGCTTAGGCTCTATCTATCTACAGTGGTGAGCAAAGGATAGTTGTTAGCCAGAACACCAACCAGTTAAATGAAAACCTATTATTTTCCCAAGTTATTGTTAATTCTTTCTTAATGAAAGGTTTTGAAAGATTAATTGACTTGGTACTAGTTATAAAGAGTGAGTTTATATATTTATGTTTCAAAATATAATAATTATGTGAAAGTATCCTTGAAATGTATACTTCTTTAAAACTAAGTAAATGGGTTTTTTGCTTTTCTTATTAAAAAAAATTAATTTGTTGAGAATTAAAAAAAAAGTATTATAGAAGTGAAGATTTCAAGAGGAATAGTACAAGGTATCTGTAAAAATGGAAAACAGTAGAAGAAAAAAGTGAAGAGAACACAGAGGAAGTATGAACTTAAAAATGCATTAAATCTGCCAAAAAGCTACAGTATTAAGATTGAAACATTTAAAAAGCTTATCTTAAATTAGTGGTAATAGACAATAATTAAAATTGTTATTCAAGTTAATAAAAATTGAGAACAGAGAAGGGATTTTGCAGTCCACTTATAATATATAGTTGTGTTTTGTATACAAATTTATTTAATATTCAATATGTTCTGGAGAATAGAGTAATGTAGTTGGTATCACTAAATTTGTACTAAATATCTTTGGGATAACAAGAAATAATGGCCCAAACAATAAAACTGTTTAATTATGTCTCTGTCAAAAAAGTATTAAGAAAAAAAATGGTGCTTTATGATCTATATATATTTAAGTCTGACCATTTTAAATTCTTGGCTTCAAGACCTGGTATAATACCACAGCAGTTGAATTGACTTTGTTGTGAAAGGGTTTTTTAACAGCATAACTATTATATTTAAGTGAAGTTTACAAAAACTTAGTTTCTGTAAACTTCACTTAAAAATTACAATACAGTTTTTAAAAATAGTGATTCAAAAAATTCCAGATAAACACAAGGACATTAATGGAAATATACTTTATTAGTGGGTAATAGTCATCCACCTAAATACTACTTCTTACTAATCACCTGTTGTAATGTAAATTTTGAAATTTTATTCCATGTCAAAGGGAGAGAAAAAAGGGACTTTTTATTATAGTGTGATCTCATGTCCAAGTATCTAATATTCAGAAAAATTCTTCATGTTATTTTCTTCCTAATCAGAAATATTATGATCTAATATATTAAATTTCCTTCCAATAATCGGAATGGCCACATTTCCACACAATCAAAAAATTATTCCTTGTTGCGTGGAGGGAAGTAGGAGTTTTTGTCGAATTTTCCTTTCCTTTATAATGGAGAAAAATAAGGTTATTGTATTAAATAACGAGATAGAAATCTTGTAGTGGAGCATTTTTGACTGCTTGTTTTTTTGCACAACCTTTTATCCTTCTCTTCATCAAATATTAGAATTCAAATTAGAATGTATGAAAATCATCTTTTAGCCCAAAGTGTTCAATATTGCCAGGAAAGATTTGTGGATATAACGTCTTTATTTTTCTTCTTCTAGTATAGAAAAATTGAGGATTGCCTCAAGTATATGGTCACCTGCAGGTATAATTGGTTACCTGTTATTTCTGGAACGACACTGTGAGAGTGGCACATTAATTTGTTCCAAGAAATCGCATGTCGGTTTCTTAATTACGTTTTCAGAGAGTTTTATGAGACTTCAAGAGATTCTTATTGGTCTGCAATTTTCTGCCTTTAACATGAGTATCCCACAGATACTTATTGTATGTTAAAAACGGAGTTTTGTACAGACGAGACTCACTTAATGTTAAGAGCATCTGGGAAATTACATTTACCACTCAGTTAGCAGTTTGTATAATGTTTTGTATTATAAGTAGATCTGGGTTTATTTTGTTGGAGATATAACTGATGATGGTATTGTTAGTTTCTAAACATCCATGATAAATGTGCTGACAAACAGTATTACATAACAAGAAACATTTGGTTAAATAATATAATAACCCTAAATATCTATTTGTCCCTGTTGCCCTGAAACAATAAACCCCTTACAGTGTAAAAGTTAGTTATGAATTTTATTTAGTGATAGGCAAACTACTGAGTTAAATAGATAGCTGGCACTATCTTAACCATAATTTTGGAAATGGAATCTTCAAATTAGAGTGGGTTCAAAATTAAATAAAAGCACATGTTCCTACTTTGTAAGTTAGCGACACATACAGTAAAATATGTAAGTCTGATAAGTTTTGAAAGCAAAGCAAAAGCAGAAAGACGAAATAATTAAGGAACTGAACAAAAGAGAAAATGATCAAGAATATAATATGATAAGGAATAATGATGAAATTGTAGGTCTGACCTCTTAGGAGTCAAACAAAGATTTGCGTATTTTATTGAAGAGGAAGGGTTGAGGACATAAAAGAAATAAATATAGGGTTTGTGAAATATTTCAAGAATAAACAAAACAGGCTGAAAACATTAATTAAATATGAAAGTAAATAAATTAAAGGAAAAGCTATAAACTTATCAACAAAAGAAGGAATATATGAGGGAAAACAAGATATACATAAATGAGTATCTCACACCCTATACCGTCAATCTGCTATGAAAAACTAAAAGTAAAAATTATGAATTTTTTCGGATCAAGTATGGGAAAGTTTTTATGAGAAAAGCATAAAATATGAAATTCCCTAATAATTGGAAATAAAAAATGTCTAAACAGTATATTTGTGAACAATATTCTCAGGAATTATATTCCTTTTATTAATGGATTAAGACCAAATACAAATAACATGTTTTTCATAAGTATATAGATATTTTGATGCACCGAAAAATAAAATATCGACGATAAATATATTTTGATGTATCGATTTTTTTTGCCCATCCCTTGGGGCTTTCCAGTTATGCCAACTGCTGACTGTAGTCAACCGATTGTTCTGACTGCGCTCAACCCTCCTCCTCAGTGAAGTGAAGTTGACTACAGTCAACTTTGCGAGCATTCTGTTCATGAAAAAAGTTGACTAGTCAACTTCTCTTGACTTCGCTGAGGAGGAGGGTTGAGCGCAATCAGAACAATCGGTTGTATTACAAAGACTCAGAAGAAACGTGCAGGGCTGAGGATGACAGTTGAGTCTAATCAGAAGATTCGAATTAAAAGAATCGCCCAAGTAATTCATTGTTTATTAAGCATTTTGTGCCCGTTTACCTCACAAAAAGCATTTCAGTAACCCAACGCGCATGCGCGAACCCAGAAGTCGACTTCTGCACCACTTTTGCATTCCTTTCGCGTTTCCGAGCGAAGTTGACAACAGTCAACTTTTCTGGTTGTGACTGGAAAACCCCAACCATCTCTAATGAGACTACCACGTTTTCTATGTATCATGCTCGACTCGCCTGTCGAACTCTTCTCGCTACTCGACCCCTGTAAACCCGGCTTTATTGTCCGCGCTTTGTACCGGTTATTACTGGTTATTATCATCAATTAGCATTATTTAAACGCACTTAACTTGAAGGATTAAGTGCCGCTAGACTTTCATACCGGATGTGATGTCTCACTGTTAAACGGACAAGTTCATATTCTGTTTGACATACTGTTCAGAGTGCCCGTCTTTCCGCGTGGATCAGTGTCTTTTTCTTGGTGATGTCCAAGTTTTGTTAATGTGTGGTAACTGCCGTCGTCCTACTTTTAAAATATGGGTATTACAAACGCTTTGTATAAAGTAGGCGCAATTGGCATCATTTCCTTGCAGCGCAGGTAAGATGTTACTAGTTACCTTACGGAACTCTATTTGTGTTTTGTGCTGTATACAAAAATTCAAAAGTTCACGTTTTGCGTTTTTTTTCTTTGGATGACCTTTGTATAATATTAATATTTAAATTCAGTTTTATCAATTTAGTTTTTAATTTTATTTTTCTCATGTGACCCGAGTTTTTTTCTTACTTGTTTTTAGAAGAATTAAATTTTAAATGAAATGTTACTGTCACAGAGTAGAGAGATTGTAAGTCTATTGAAGATACCATTCTGTTGTTCCAAGTGTCATTACCTTACATTTGATTGAAATTCAAGTAATTAATAAATATTGTTATTTTCATGAAGTTTCATGCAGTTTTCTTCACGATGCTTATTTTGCTTACAGCAACATTCTCTAAAAGTTTATTTTTACAGACTTCCTAATTGTGATGGGTTTTTCTTCACCATCACGAAAGTGTCAGATCCAGGCTATGCATTTTCTGTTTTGGTGCCTCTTGCTGCTAGCATCCATACTTTGTTTGCAGCTGATCTTCTTGTTGCCTCATTAATTGCAGAATGGTGCAACATCTTATTAAAATGGTAATTCATATTATTTTAAAATGTTCAAGGTTTATACATCATATATGTAAAGTTTCTAGGAAACTTCATCATTATTAAAATTAATTTAAGGATTGATGCTAAGCCATGTCCTTGCCATGTTACTGAGCTATTCTGTTACTTGCATCAACATATTGTATTTTTTTATTTGCATTCATGTTTCGTGTTGTGGCCTTTTTCTTACCTTCTTTGGTTCTTAATTGTTTAGTAAAGAGAAATCACATATTTAAATTGCCAATAACTTATCTCTCAGACTTTGCACTGCCTACCTTATCTTTTCTAAGCCTGTATTTTTTAAATTTACTTATTTTCTTTCATCACACATTTTTTATAATCCTTTTTTGTCTTCTCTTACCAATAGTTTGAGATTGTAAAGAGTGCAAGTTCATGTATAATTTTTAACTCTAATTACACTGTATTTTCACATTACAAATTTTTGGTTGGAATACACATTGGTTCAAATATTTTCTGTAATGAATATTTCACATTCAATTTGTGTACTTTGTATTGTGTGTGTCTTATCTTTTGTATTATTGTGAAAAAAAAATTAATTAATTTCTTTTGCCAAATTCTAAATATGTGGTGGTGGGTAATCATTAGTTTTATTTATTTTCTGTATTCAGAAAGACACCATAAATAGTAGATTCACTCCGAAGAAAATCTTATTCAATAATTTTCCTTATTCACATTACGGAAATTGATAATTAATGAAATCTCACATTCATAGTCTACTAGCAATAGTGGGATGTTAGCATGCGGACACTTCAATACCGGTGCATCCATATCATAGGGGTGCTCACAAAGACTTTCCACTTTTGAAAGCTTTTATTCACTCCTGTCTTACGGGGTAGATCTCCAAGATGAGTGAAGTTAAACCTCCATAAAATTATACATTGGCACCTTAAGATTGTTGGAAGTTTTTCCAATTGGTAGACGTTAGAAATTAAGAGTTTTCAATCTGATATTATTGTATTTTTCATTAGTTAAATGTAACAGACATGCTCCATCTCAAAAGTGGTAACACTCATTTTGCTCAAGTTTCTTTCCTTCGTTTCTGCAGACTGTTTCACATGCTCTTGAAGTTTAAATCATGATCTATGTTGTTTCATGTGCTTAACAACATTAACAGATGTGGATGCGTGTCAACATTACGTAGTTCATAAAAGAAGTGTGTTGTTCATGTGTAAAATGCTTACAATTGTTTTATTGAACTTTTGGCGTTTTTGTTTCAATTTCATCATATTTTTGATATATCAGTTAACCTTTAATTCTTTTTTATGTATATCTTAACCCTGTATAACAAAGTATTCCTTTTGGACAAAATCTGTATTGACCCCTAGGTTCGTACCCCAAAAATCTTGAACAGGTTATATTATCCTTCATATCCTGTAATGTGAAAAAGTGTAATAATCTATTCTTGATAAGGTGTAAAATTACTCTCTCCCAAACCAGTAGTTCAAAATGACCAAGAATGTTCTTAAATTAATTCGCCTTATTTTCTATATCAAGAAATGAGTTGCCATTGTCAATTTTTTCCATGCTGTCTGAAATGTTCCTTTTATCTAATATCTATATTTCTTTTTGCAATTTTTTCTCTAGATGCTTCATTTAATGCTTGGAGGTACTCTTCCTTTGTAATTAGCTTTAATTTTTATGGTGGTTACTGTTTGTTTTATTTCTAGTCTCTCAAATTTCATAAACTTCTTATCTATGAAAGTTTTGGAAAATCCTTTAGTTTTGACAATACTGACCATGTTATCAAACTTGAAATAGTATTCCATTTCCTTCATTGTAGCACTTACCAATCTATCTGAAAGAATAAGCAAGTATTTTGTGTTATGCTCAAGTGTCAGTCATGAACTGCAAGTGTTATAATTCAGCTTGAACAAAGATCTGCTTTGTAGGAATATGTTCTGCCCATAATTGGAAGCTAGTGGCCAACTCTCTGTCTGCAAGGTCTCTCAAGTTAGTATGTTTGGAGTATGTGATCTCATCTTACACAAACCTTTCAACTTCAAGATACCAGTCTACTCCCTTCAGTTTGAAGATCTTTCAAGATACCAGCCTATGAAAGCCCTTCATTATGCAAATCTTGTTTTCTGCTGAAGTTCTACCAAAAATAGCGCTTTTGTCTAATTGACATGATAAAAGTTAAAGCTGCTATTTATGAAATCAGTCAACATTTTTTCATTCATGTCTTGTCTAGTGATGTAAAATTTCCAGGGAGGTTCTCTGGGAATATTCCCTAAATACAAGAATTCCTGGGAAGCTTTAAGTATTTCTTAAATAATTATATTGCTTTGCTTTACAAATTCATCATTTTATTAAAACTTCCCAGCCTTTTCATCTATATTAAGAAGAAAAAAGGAATCCCATTGTATACTTTGAACCTTTTATTATTTCTTACACAACTTCCATTAATTTATTTCACGGTGCCTTGAAAGAAGTAGGTGATAGTGATAAACAGGAATAGAAATCTATAAAATCCAAAAATTTATGATTTCCCCACCTTTCAGGAACTTAAAAAGAATTCTGGGAAAATACCCATGAATTTTCAATTTTTTATCTTCTCACCCTCTAGGAATATTTCTGGCCCTCATCAATGGTGATGTCTCATTTCAAAAAGAATAGAATAATTTATTTCTATTTTTAATTGCTTTTTTGTTTTGTTTTTAACATTTTAAGTTTTTGGACATATGCCATTACTTAAACAAACATAAAAAGATACTAATAACCACATTTTATTGTGTTATGAACATTCTATTATGATACTGAAGTCAAATGAACATGTTAAAGTAGTTTACATTAATATTTGTGTTTAAACACAAGAAGCTAACAAATAATGGTAGATAACATTGGTGTGTTTTTATATTGAAGATGTCTCGCCATTTCAGGCTTTTAAACTAATTCAACTTTGACAGTAAAACAAATTCAATGGTATTTACTGTTGACCAAATGAATACTATGCTACTTCAAGGTCATCTTCAACATTTTTACATCCTCAATTTGTTTATATTGATCAACAGCACACTTCCTTCCAGACAAACCTTCCCTGCAGGACAAGAAAAGAACTGTCTAAAAATCGGAAGGCGAAAAGTGTCCCATTAAGCCCATAAATAATAGCAATATATTAGTTATTAATAGCAATATATTAGTCACGGTGTATATGATACTTAATGTGTTAATGTAATTCTGTTGTGTAAGGTATCATATTACTTAATTTCAAATAAAAATGACTACACAAAAACTACAGTTACTACAACATCTTGAAAAATAAATCAAATTATTTTTCGACCAGAAATAACCTGTAAGAGAGTAGTTGGCAGAACAGTAGTTGAAATTGAGGTTGGTCGGCAGGATTCCAGAAGTTGTGCACTCTTCCAAGAATGGGTGGAGTATAAATAACAAATGATTTAACAAATGTATTATTTTTGAGCAAATGTAAATGTATTACTGCTATATTCAATCAGTTTAATATCAGCATGTAATTGAATTGCTTGTTTGAGAAACCTTGTTAACACAAAAAACAAGAATCTGCCAGAAGACACCAATTTGCAGCGGCGACCAGCAGCCTCCTAAGAACAGTTTTTTCACAAGTGTGAATAGAAGGAGAATCAATAAAGAACGCTACTTATTGTTGAAGCAGAATTAATCTGATTGGAGCTTCTAAAAAAATAAGATTTCATTGTTGTGAAGTTCTTTATTGCTATGCCAATAATGAGTTGATATTAGGAAGTAATTTCACACTATTTATAATGTGAATTTTAATAAAATGTTTCAATATGAAAAAATGACCAAAAAACGAATTCGATAAGATACAATACGTATTTTCAGTCTCCACCTCGTCTCTCGTAAAAGCAGCCTGACAAATGAATGTCACCGTCTTTCGACTGTCTAGGGAGTCCGGTGGCTGCGCGTTCTGTTAATGTAATTTTGAAATATTTTCGTCTGCTTATCGTGAAGTAGCTGACCTTATCTGGTCACTGGTGCACTCTGCTGGCGTAAATTGAAACTACCCCTTTTTCGACGCGCAACAGCTGACTCGAGGCGTTATCGCAACGGCATCCAACCGATTACTGAAAATTCTTCAAAGCGGCAATCTCAATTTTGCAGAACTGCGCGTGCGCAGAACACGTGCAAGCGAGAGTTGACTGCTCGTGCCAGGCGTTCATTAATCCGCTACCTACACGATCGTTTAAGCGTTTATTTGGCTTTTTCGAAACAAACCTCATTAGTTCAATTTTCAGCAAAATTGGTTTGTTAAGGGAATAATGCAATTTGTATGTAGGTGCATTATTTGGTGGAGAAACTGGGCTAGTAAAGTGGTTCATTGCCATATTACAAAATGTCAAATGATTCTTTTACATCAGAAACTCCTTTTATCCAGCATATGTAGAATTTCTCACACAAACCAGCAGTTAGACAAGACAATCACCTGCTGATTTGTGGACATTGCCTCAATTAGATGCATTGGAAATGACTGGCCACAGGCTCATCGCTCTTCTGAAAATGGACAGAAGTTGCCTTAATAATATTTTGGAAGTGTTATGATATAAATATTATTTAGTAGAATGGTTCGCAATGTGAAAGGTGCGCCGAAAAGTTTTAATTGGGTGTATAATTTTCTTCAACGTAACCATGTTGCAAGATCTTTGAATTGCATTTGTATGAAGTTGAATCCAGAGGACCATTATGAAATGGTGGAAAGAAATGAAGGTGGATGGAAATGCATAATGGAAGAAGACTAAACTCTGAAGTAAAATTTAATCATAAATATATTGAAACTTGAAGTAACTCCCTGAAAAATTAACGAACCGAAAACAAAGTAAATAAATGTTGTTGTTTGAAGTGTCAGTCCTGTGACAGAACCTCATGTGTTATCATGATGCCCTGTGATTCTCTTGGAAGCTCAAAGCCAGGCATACACGGTCACTCCAATCGGATGACGTACATCCATTAAGCTGGCAGACAACAGATGGCAAAATACAATTTTAATGTATGCAATAATTAGTGCTAATTTAATGCTATATTCCCGAATTTATAGTTGTTGACCGTAGCGGCCCGTGGCATAGTGCCTAGCGTACTCGCCTTCTACCTTTGGTGACACCGGTTTAAACCCTGTCTGATCCAAGTAGAATTTGCAGTGGTGGACAGCGGTGCTCGCGGCAGGTTTTCCCATTTCCCCTGCCAATCAATCCTCCACAACATTCACTCATTTTCGTTCACCCTCATTCACCTTCATTCGTCTCTCCCCGCCTCTGGAAGGTGCGTCAGGAAGGGCATCTGGCACCCTTGTAATTCTCCTACCGTATCAAAAGAGGCACCATACTATCCTTCATCTCCGACCCCTACTAGAAAAGGAGTTAAGGAGAACGCGGTTGTTGAGAAAAAAATAGTTCTTAAGTAAAAAATATTCATACTGTCAAAAAGAATATTGCCAGCAAACAACTTGAATGTTTGCTGGTTTGCTGTTGATATGTAACTATGCCAAGTTGTAGTGCAAGATTGATGCTAAATAAGTGCTGTATTCCAGAATTTGCCGCTCTTATGGTTCTTAGGAAGGAAAATTCCACATTTTAATACAAAACTGCATACTGTCAAGAAAGGAAAATTACAGCAAACAACCCTAAAAATTACTTTTGTTGAAATATAACTATGCCAAGTTATAGTGCTAAAGTATTCATACTAATTAAGTGCTGTCATCCCTCATTTGCTGCTATTATAGTTCTTAGGGAAAAAATAAGTTCTTGAGTAAAATATATTCATACGGTCCAAAAGAACAATGCTATAAATTTCTATTGTTGAAGTATTATGTCAGGTCGTAGTGCTATATTTATGCTAATTAAGTGCTGTACATCCAAGTTTGCAGCTCCTATGGTTCTCAAGAAAAAAAAGTTCCATGTTTTAACGCACAAATGCATACTGTCAATAAAGGAAAATTATAGCAAACAACCCTAAGAATTTCCATTGTTGAAATATAACTATACCAAATTATAGTACAAGATTGATGCTAATTATGTGCTACATTTCCGAATTTTCCACTCTTCTTTTGGGTTGTTGAGAATCATTAGTGTTTCGGCACACATAATTTCATCCAGCTGGGAATAAAGCTTACTCTAAGCGAGGCTACTTGCTCCTTAGCACCTGCCAGCGAGGCTATGCTCGGCACCCTCTCACCCCCAAAATGCAGGCTGCGGTAGCTGGCCTTTGTTAGGCGAAACACCTTTCACCCGAAAGTGCACATTTTCCTGCACCATTCATTTAGCAAAATTCGCGAGCATTAGCATTGAGCCTCATCAGCTGACCGTAAGATAGTGCCAGCAAACGGCCGCCCTTTCACTTTCAGCACCCTTCCTGATCTGGTTTCAGCCTAACATCCGCCCTCAGTCGTATTTCACGCGCCCGCTCAATCGGACGCATTCACTCAGTCGTTTACCACACACTCTCTCAACCAGACGCACTCATTTCGTCTACTTCTCGTCCGTGCAAACGGATATACATTTTTCGCCAACCGCCACCCGATTTCAAAGTCGGTCTTTTCATTTCTAAGTCTGATTACTTAGCTATTTTTATTCATTTTCTATTCGTTTTAGTATAGAGCGAGTAGCATCAAGTATTGTTAAACCACATTTAAGAGCATCATCACAAGTTGCCGCACGCGACCGAGATCTGCTCCCATTTTGCATTTCTATTCGTGTGCGCATATGCTTCTCACCACTGGGCTTCAATTCGCGCCCGCCAATTTAGCGCGTGCATCAGTGTCGTCCCATGCGAGTGCGCGTCCCGTCACTTCAAGACATCGAGCTACAGACCGAAGACAACGCCAGCTGGACTCCTAAGCTTGAGTATTAACATTTAAGTTCTCAAGTACTGTGTTAGGTGACAATCCACCTATTGAATGTGTGTGGGTGTTCATGACTTGAACCAAGAACTGCTCTGCTATAAATAGCTACATGTGTTCCTTTGTTATTAATTATTTCAAGTTGACTTGAACCAAGAATTGCTCCTCAATTCTAGAGCAGAACATTTTCTTTCTTATTACGAAACAAATCCCCACGGATTATATCAAATTCAGNGAATATAAAACATTACGGAGTGGCATGATCTTGAACACTTAATTAAATGCACCCGTAATAAAGAACCTTTCATTCTAATAATAAGTCATTTGGTTCTTGGATATTTCTTTCAATGTATCAAACAGTATTTGTATGTAATAATGAAATACGTAATGTTGTGTTGATCAAACGGCACTATTAATATAAGGATTTTCATTCTAAGCATAAGTCTTGTTGACTCTTGGATATTTATTTCATTTTATTAAGCAGCAATTCCATATAATACTAAAATATCCAAGTAGTCTGTGAATTGATGGATTGGTGTGCCAATTGTGTACTCATCTAGAAAGATTACTGATTTATTGATACTTAGATTCGTATTTCACCATTCTACTTCATCCAATTTTTGATTGCTCAATTATTTCTTGTTTATATATTTATAGTTTAATAATTCAAGAGTCAATTCAATGTTTATTACATTTATCCCATACAATGTTGTGACGAAATTCTATTCATTAAACTTATAAGGATTATTTTTGGTCTTTTCCTTATTTTACATCCCTCAAATTGCTTCCTTGGAAGCTGGTCCTCCGTCGTCACAAATCTGTTGTGTTCCGTGGCATCCGCCAGAGGATTTCCACTATTCAATTCGCCACGTCGCCGCGGAACAATTAGGTTAAAAGAAAAATGAATACTATGGGTTATCGATAATGCCAGCAAACCAACTTTTTTTTTTTATGGATTCTAATTATACCAATTTATAGTGCAGCATTGTTGCCTTTTATGTGCTGTATTCTTGATTTTGCTGTGTGTATAGTTCTTATAAAGGTAAATTAGCTTTATTTAATTTACAAAATATTAATGCAGTCTAATAAGGATACGTTATAAAATTTACTTATAGGAAATGTTTCTATTTCAATGTTAAAAAGTGTCATTATTTTAATGAAGTACTTAATTTTGATTTGATCTTTGTTGTGTTCTAGAAATTTTGCCATTTATTGAAGCTAAGTCACCCAACACACCAATATTTGCATTTTCATTTAAGTAATTTAGACATTATTTTTCACAAAAAGGTTGCTGAATATTTGTTGAAGTTCCTTAGTTTTAAAGTTTTGCATGAATTTTAATACTTCAATGAATATAATGAATCAAAATGGCAATAATATAATTATTTTGCACCCTTAAATTGTTGATTTTTTATTGTGTCACTCATTTTTATTCTCTTTTTTTTTTTGCATGTTTTTTTGGTTGGACCTGTGGATATCATATAGCTTGGACTCATGGCTTCAAAATTTTCTGTGTGTGGATGGCAAATGTATAGCCCTTGTCTGAGCCTTTGAGGGCATGCTGACGGGGATGCATGTAATGGAACAAGGCTTTTGCATAGATGGTAAATTTTTTTAATAAAGAATGGAATTTTGTAGAATGTTTTTAACCATATAAATAATGATGTGTTTTATTGAACTTTTATAAGACACAATATTACCGTTATATTGAGTTGGTTTTTTTGCATTCTCTAAAACTAAGGAACATAGAGGTTATCAATGACAGACTTTGTTCAACTCGTTGCTTAGTTAATTGTAAAGAATAGTGAAAACTAATTTTTAGAGAAACACGTATGATGTGAGGCGTCAGCATGGCTCATTGGGTGGAGTGCTGAGTTGCTGGATGGATGGCTGGCTGGGGTTCGTTCCCAGGGGTGGGAATTTTTCCTCACATTTCGATTCTCAGGCCTACTCAGCCTGCTGTAAAATGAATACCAGGATCTATCTTGGGTTCAAACCGGTTGGAGCGAGATACTGACCACATCTCCTCCTCCTAGCACAGATTTCAAGAAATAGTGGAACTTACCCTCCGCGAACCTCTTGTGCACCCACCTGTTGTCGGACAGTTTGAGTTTCACATATGATGGCAATAACAGTGTCTCAGAAAATGGTGAATCTGCATCAGTTGCCATTCTATTTACTCAAAGTTAATATTTGAGATTATGCACGAGGTGAATGCAACCCGCGCGGCACACGTTGCCTCGGTCACGGGTTGCAGTACAAACTGCAAGTAGACGCGCAAGTCCATGCCCGAAGGATTAATCCGCGCGCCGCGGGACAAACGAGAGTCGAGGACAATCATGTCGAAAGACCCGACGTCGGCGAGTACACCCAAGAACGTGGGAAGCACGGAGAGATCCATACTCCACCACGGCCGAGCTCGGAATGAGCGACATGTCCTTAGCCGGAATCTACCCCCCCCCCCCTTT
>NNCF01128814.1:141173-176831 GCA_002313205.1 Laupala kohalensis | reverse complement strand
GCAAGACTTTTAAGGCAAAGTGTACGGGCCGGAATTTTGCGTCCCGGAAACTTATCCCCCTTCCCGAGAAAAAAACGAGGCAAAGTTTACGTGTTTTCGTAGCACAACTCCAAATCCCTAGCCGATTCTGTCAATCTACACTATTTTCGTACTAACTACAACTGGCATTATTTTCACGAATAGATGTTTCATTGAGGTATGTTTCGTGTAAATTAAATAACATATGACGACGAAAGTGATGAAATTGGAAATAAATGAATCACCGGAGAGGTTTCTTCATGTAGGTCGCGTAAGGGCTTAGTTACGTGAAAACAACGTGCGGTCATATTGTTCGTCTCAAATTGTTGTAAGTACCCAACAGTGTGTGCCTAGCTAAGCAGTTTCACGCGTATTTCCAAAGAAAATTATATTCAAAATAGACGTCATGAATGAATTACATTGCAGATCCTAAACCAATTCAGTGCCAAAATTTACGTAAATGGTTTAAGTTTGTTTTTACCATGCAATCATATAGTTGCACAAGTCCTCCAGATGACACAGCTAACAGTTGTTCATCAAAATTGCTTTTACATTGCAAAGTTGTGATGAAAAAAAAAGTTTTCCATTTTCGTGTGCAAGTTAATAATCAATAAATACTTATGTTTGACAAATTTTAAGCAGACCACAATTTATTGTTAACACATGTCACAAGTAGATATAAAACTTAAAAAACACAAACAACAAGTCAACATATTAACATATTATAGACCGTGTATATGACGTTTTGGTACTAATTTTTGTGCCATCACGTGAACATATCTGAGCTGATGCTGAAGTCATACTAAAGTGATAAGAACAAAGTATCAAAAACTAAACTATTTTTTATACCAAGGAACATAGTGGAGGAGAAAAACAAAGAATAAACACTATGAGTAAACATAAAAGATATAAACCTAGTTCCAGGTGTAAATGGAAAACACATTAAATAATAGTCATACATTTTTGGCAGCTTTGAAGTGTCGGTCTGTAAATTAAGGGTACATTTGGTGATTCTTATGTATAAAATTTCATACGTCTCTTTTATAAAAGTTTTCTTCTATACATAGAACTTCGACATCATCCCACAGAAGTTCATGATTTTGGTTTAGATGATGGGAGATTACAGAGGTTGTTACCATAAATGTTGGATTAGTGTTCCTTGATTCTGGTTTTAATAATATTTTTGTCTGTCCGATATATTTATATTCACCATCTTTACAGCTTATTTGATAAACTATGTTCTTTAACTCGCTAGTTTGTTTTATTCTTACTTGTCTTAAAGAACATGAAATAGCCGTCAAGTAACTTTGGTGAAATATTCATAATAGTATTTTGTTTTGATTTTATTGTTATTTACTAGTAGCCTTGCATGTTTCATTTTATTTCTGAGCTCAATATTTATATAGTTTTTTTCTCAAATAAAAATAATGTACTCTGTATGTAAAATTTAGCAGAACAAAAATGAATGCTATATTCTTCTCAGGGTTTCAACTACTTTCCTGCAAAATTTGATCAAGGTTATTCCACTGTTTCGGACAATATGAGGGAAGTAACAGATAAATGAACTGTAAATTTATAACATTAGTGAGAGTATAGAAATAAATAACAATTTGTGGTGAGAATCAGTTCTTATCTTCCACCTTTAACACTTAACAAATAATTGAGTAATTATGAGAAATATAAATACAAAAGGGGTGGGGGATATTAAGGACAAGGAAGCAAGGAATGTTAGTGATATTGATTAAAGCATAAATTGAAATCAATAAATAAAATCTCATACAAGTTTTCAGCCAAAATATCCTACATACATACATAAGGAAGTAAATTAAGGAATATATACACATTAAGTCATATTCACATATTAAAGAATATATGCACACATTTATTAGTATATGCATATACTTAAAGGAATATATGCACATAAAGTATATAGGAGTATTAGAAAGTTTAACAATTGTGTTGAAGTTATACACAAATTAAATTTATAGAATTGCATGTGTTATCAGAATGATAGAGATAAGGAAATAGAAACAGGCAAATGTACAACATTGAGTTTGATACGTGTACCATTTTCTGTATCAATAAAATCCTTCCTTATCGTTTAAACTTGGTCAAGGTATTTTCTGTGCAATTTTCTGAGGTCTGTGTTTATATTTCCTTCTGTTTAAAAAACATGAGATTATAAAAGCCCTGAAATCAGAGATAGTTAATCACAAAATTTATGTTGCTTTTTGTAATAGATAAATACATAATACATATACAATTTACCTCACTATATGATAATCCTCAACATGTAACCGTGCCCCTTGAAATGTTATATAGAAAAAATGCAGATAGTCGCAAGTATTTTTGCTGCTGCAACTGCCCTTGTGATAACTATATACTAATACACAGCGACTGCGCTAAAGAAAAATAGTGTGTCATGCAATACAGACTCAAACTCCAAATCTTTTCACCATACTTGAATACATATACGGGGGTTAATATATTTTGTGATTAGGTTCTGATTTGTCAACACCATTCACAGATGCTTCTTACGTTCCATGAGGAGAATGGCATGGGTTGCGTTTATTCTATGTAACAAATTAGGAATCATACACACTTACCATTAATTTAAAGCATCTTCCTTTCTGGCATTTGCTCATGCTTATCAGACTTGTGCTCATCAACATCCCTTAGTATTAATCCCTTAGTAGGAAAATTAAAGATGCTTCGTTTACTTTAAGTATGAACTTCCCATCACTCTACAAATTACTAACATTTCTGTGAACTACCATTACAGCTGATTTTGCACACGGACAATTTCAGAGAAATTTTGCAAGAATAGTATGTTTTAATGGACAGAAGGTTTGGAAAATGTTTGGATTGGCGAAACATGTGACCTTTGCCGTGGGGGCACAATGGATGCAAGATGAATAGGATGCTAGTTGTACATATGACTTGAATGCACGGAGATGGAGAGGTAGAGTTAAAAGAAAGTCGCAGTAAAATTTGTCAAGAAAATGTTTGTAGAGTTCCTTTCTAAAAACGGGGGTCCCTTTGTCCACCAGGCAATTTTGCTCATTCTATCTTAGCCACACATCTCGTAGGTTTATCACTACAATTCAACAGGCACTGAAATAGGGTAGGAATATAATAGGAACGTAGATACGCATTGAAAAGTTATATTTATGAACATTTAAAATGCTATAACACTATTTTCAACCAATAAATGGGAAACCTTCCTCTCCTTTCATCAATGTCCTGTTTCTCACCACAAACGACCCTTTAACTGTCCTTAGAAATTTTACTTCCTGTCCACGCTCAAACCCGCCATTAACTTACTGACCTTTTAAAAAAATCCGTAAATAGAATGTTACTTTTGTCAAATTTTGCCCCAATTTAAGAGGTACATCTTCAGTTCATGAATGATGATATGACATTTTCTTCTCTGTTCATCTTAACTGTCTTGTTACATTTGTTGCAATCTTTTACTTAAATGTTGTAATGTTTTATTTGAAGCATAATTTATTTTCGTTTACCGTATGAAGTTCTCATCAGTTGTAAATTATAATTAGCATATATTTACTTGCTACTATATTAAGACCTGTATTATACTTCGCAGAAGTGATTATACTAGCAGAACTCTTGGTATTTTAATTATTTACTCTTTTTGTCNGTAAATTATAATTAGCATATATTTACTTGCTACTATATTAAGACCTGTATTATACTTCGCAGAAGTGATTATACTAGCAGAACTCTTGAAAGTATTTTAATTATTTACTCTTTTTGCTTTAAGTGCTTGGAAAGATAAAAGGTGAATTTTTCATTCGGAATCATATTACTGGCAATACCTTACATCATGTTATGTCAAAGATTATCTAGTAAACCATTTTCGTCCTTAATTTTTATTCCTTTTTAATGCTTTGAATCTTACTCTTTCATGCTGTCGGATTATTCTATTATAGACCCCTGACTTCTAATAGCTGAGGAGAGTGCAACAAAAATCGCAGAAAAACACAGTTACCACCATTGGATTTGTCATTTTGTTTTGCATATACACAAGTGAAAAATTTGGTTTTGTTACGGTCCCAGTTGACACTGTCTAACATTTTATTGATTTATTATTTTACATTTAATTAATATAACTTACTCAGCTCGCTAAGTATGCCATAGTTATGGTTACTATAATTATTCAGTTGTATAAGAATATCATAGTCATGATGAGTAATTAGGGTTTTGTGGCAAGCTGCGTGTTAGAATATGTCATTGTTATAAATAACAATACAACACACAGAACGAGTCAACGGGAAACCACGAATCGACCCCGAACAAAGAGGAAGACTTCCAGGACCTGCTGAAATACGAATTGGCTCCTTTTCCATTAGCTCTTTTTAGTGAGAAAGACGGAAGAATTTGCTTTGTACGATGTTCTCCGAATTGAAGAGGCAAAACTGGATCTAAAGCTTTCCGAAAATGTGATTGATGATGGCTTTCTTCTGCATCGAGTAAAGTGGAATGTTGTATCAACTTTCTCTTTTACATTCAATCAGTATGTGACATACGTAAAAACACATTACGGTTAAAATTGCACCGTCATGTTTGAAGGTTACTTCGACGTCACATATAGCACTGAACGAGCTGAACAAGAGCTGAGAAGAGGTGCGATGACTTCAGTTGACATAAATTTCAATGAAGATATGAGTGTGACAGTTCAGCAAGAACATTTCCTCGCTAACCATAGAAACAAAACGAAATTCATTGACATATTGTCTCAGAAAATGAACGAAAAGTGCATTGAAACAAATAGCTGAAGGTAATGCTGTTGCCAGCGTTGTGCGATGTGGAGTTGACGAAGCAACGTTTAACCGGAGTACAGCAATTACAGGTCAAGTCGTTTGCTTGTTTTGCTGATTAGATTACCTCCTTCACAAACCAACATATTTTTCATCAAACCAGATAGAAAGTTGAAAGTAAAACATTTTCTTCCTCGGAGTTACAAAAACTAGGATTTTCATCAAGTATTCTATTCATACATGGATTCAGTGGATGTGATACCATCTCACGTAAATATAGGAGTGGTAAAAGCACTGATTGTGAAAATGTTTGAAAAATATGAAAGCCTCAACGCCAACGGTGATGCATTTTACATTCCCTTTCGACACTACAGGCAGTGTCAAAAACTGGGGAGCAGATGTTTTAACTATCTATCATGCTCGCCTACAAGACTTAAATTGTCATAGGTACTCTGCAATCCTTAAAGCTGCTTTTATCTCTTCCACCAACCAAAGGCTTTGCCCTACAGCACACAAAGCTGGTTGGGCAACCAGCTTCTACCAGAAGGGTGGGGGAGGTTCCTCTTATGAAGGATTCTGCGGCTCCTGATAAAGACTATTTTCAATGTACGACTGACTGTGGACTCGGATGCGAGTGCCGAAAGGCAGGGATAAAATGCACTGCAGTCTGTGACAACTGTTGGGGAACTCCAATAGGCAGTTACAAGACCAGGAGCTTGATGAAAGTACGTCAGAAGAAGAATATTGAATAAGGCTGCATATGACTGTCCGTGTATCAAAAATAATATATTACACATTTTGAAAATTTTTTGTGGTATGGTATTTTATGCTTATAAATTTTCAAATGGTATAGAGGGTTGCCAGAGTCCTTGAAACTGGAGGCAGAATAAGGGAGGGGGGCACCCTCTCCACCAGTTACAAGACCAGTGCTTAGACAATATCATTTTTACTGTAGGTACCTAGAGCATTCCATACCACCAGATATGTATATGTACATAGGTACGATCATGTGGTATGCGTACCACTAGATTGTATTTGCCGCCGTCGCTGCAGCTATCGGGACAGCTCGGGCCGCCCCGGCCGACGTCGTGCCGGGCGCGCTCAAGCGGAGCGAGCGAAGGAGGAGCCCCTCCTTCCCCACCAGACGACCGGCGCAGGAACTCGCCGCGCATGGCCACCGCCGCCATCCGGCCGCCGAACCACCGCCTCCAGGGCGGAAGATATATAAGGGAGGCGGATATATAAGGGCGGCGGAATGGCACTACATTGAAGAGTGAAGCGGAGCGAGCAGAGAGAGAGAGTTACGAGCCACGACGATCTACAAGCCTTATCAACGACAACAACCACGCAGCTATCGACTTTGGATCACTCTCACGGAACACCGGGATATTGGACTGCTAGAACTCTTGGATAACGACACTGCTACGCTTTTGGTATTTTCTGTAGTCAGCTTGGCCCGGACATAATTGTTCGCTGTAACAATTACGGCAATAAAACCCGTTGTTCAGTTTTACCTTGTTCTTGTTGATTCGTTCCCTGACGACACAACAGATCAAAATACCTATTACTACGGAAAAACCTATATTATATAATATATATTACAATACACAGCATGTGGTATAGTATATATTAGTATGCATGTATATATCTAAAGGTGCTCTTGAACGATTACGGTGGAAAAGTATACACTAAAGCTCAACTCCACGAAAATTCGACAATTTTCGAAACTTATTTCTATAAAAGTATTGGTTATATACATAAAATGAATATAATGTTTTAATAGGAAATTGTATCTACTTTAATTTTGTGTACGGATTACTTTTAATAATCAATAATTTCGGTGATATTGGCAAAAATCGTAAGAGAAATGTACCTTTAACCCCCTCATCCCCTCGCCACCCACCCTTCAGGACATTTATTATATTGAACAGGAGGTACCAACGAACTATCATGACAAGTTTCGTATATCTGGTATTTCCCGCCCTACCCTCAATTTTCCTAGATTGACTGTGCTATGAGTGATATGTCAGCGAAAGCTGAAATTACCCGGAAAAACATACGTAAAAAGTCGCTTATAAAAATAAGAAATAATGTTGCTAATGGAACTGATCCTTGTGGTACGCCTATTGTAAAACTTATCGAACCATTCAAATAATTATGAAAACGCATTTTTTGAGTTCTTACCACCAAAAAACTTTGGAGCCAATTTAATGGAACTCTCCTAATTCCCGCATTTTTGAGCTCACTTAACAAAATATTGTGATTAACAAGATCAAAAACTTGATAGAAATCTATGAATGTACCAGTTGTTTTTTGGTTATTGATACCATTTAAAATGCCTTCCACAAAAATAATTGAGATCATTTTCTGTGCTTTTACCTTTAGTAAAGCCGAATTGGAAGGTGAAAAGAAATAGTTTCTGTGAAGTAAACTGAACAGCCTTTCATACATTGTTGGAAGATTCTTTTCAAAACAAATTGGTTCATGATTTTGCACCACCTCTCCCCCCTTCTGAAAGATTGGGACGATAACAGCTTGTTTAAGTTTTGTAGAAATTTTTCTGTTTAGAAAACCTAAATTTACAATATAAGTTGAAACGCTTGTAATTGCAAGTTCTACTTACTTGACAACATGAACTGGATGATTATAAAACACAGTTGATTTTTTCAGACTCTTAATTATTTTTTTTTAATTTCAGAATTATGGGATATAGAAAAATAGATTGCTGTTGGTATGCACATTGTGGCAAGGCAGCCGGTGCGGCGACATGCGGAAAACTGAGTGAACATGAAAGAATCATTGAAGATATTCGCTATTGTTAGAGCGATCTCTTCAACAAGGTCATTATTCTGGTTGTTTGAATCTTGTCTGAATTATCCACTAGATTATTAACAATCCACCATTGTTCAGAAGGATTGCCCCAGTTTTTACTAAACAAATTTTGATATTGATTGTTTTGCATTATTTATAGAAATTTCTGATTTATTTTCAAATTTATTGGAATACTGGTCTAAGTTTAAATTATAGAGTCTACTTCTGACAACTTAAGCCACTTTTTCTCTCTCTACTATTTTCTTTAATAGAATATCTGTCATCCATGGGTTTTTACTTTTTGACTTCTGATATTTATTTCTTATTACCTTAAATTTATTATTCAAAGTAATATGATAGTTCGAAGTTTGATAAAAGAGATCTATTGCAAAGTCTACACCATTTTCTTGTAATATTTTATATGAGTTAAAATTAAGTAAACTATGTTTTAAATTGTCAAAATCACTATGTTGAATAGTTTTACTATTTGTGTTCATAACATTGGCTCGTGACCTGTTTATACTCAAAGCTGCTAAACTATGAACAGTGATGCTAGTATGATAAATGCCGGTAATGGATTAATTTTCTGTTTCCTACAAATACATGTCCTACACAAATGCTTGAATTGGGAATAATTCTAGTGATTTCATGTGTTCAAGAAATAAAGCTGTAATTGTACATTGAGGATAAATAAATTCGCATTCTGAACTTTTTTATTCAAATCTATATTTCGCAAATGAGAACTGAGTTTGTTCTTAATTCCTTTAAAATATGTTCTAATTCATTTGTGAAATACTGCTCTGCAAAATCATGTAGTCTGTATCCACAAAGTAAACTATATATTTAACTACTGATAGTTATTTCTAGAAGTAAAATATCAGTATTTTGATTTGAATAAATTTTAATTTCATTTCTAATAAATACTATTATATCTCCAACTCCGAAAAAATTATTGCAGTTAGCATAGTTATAAACTATGATGAAACCAAATAAGAAAACTTTCTTTGTCTTTAGTTTTATTGGTGACAGTAATTCTCAGAATACGCCAATTGTCATATAAGAAGATCGAAATGTATATATTTTGTATATTATTTGCGTTAGTTGAAATATTATGCGTACCATGCATTCTTTTAACATATGTTACAAATGCATTGTTATTATTGAATATACTGTCTCTTTATCTCATCTTCTCAGCAACGTTCAAAATTGTGACTGAAAACAATATCGTGGAAATGGCTAGAAAATTTCTCACTCTCAGTCGAGGATGATATTTAACAGGTGAAGAATCTGTTAGTTATTAAATTGATTCACAAAAATAAATCTTTGAATAGTTTAAAGGAAAAAATTCTGAATTAATTCCAGAATAAGTAATTATATTTTTGATGCAGGATTTTTTCCACAAAACGTATTCATGATTTAACATGAAAAAGCTATATTAAAAATTATATTATTTTAATGACATAATATAAAAAGAATGTAAATATTACATATATTCATCAAGTTATATTCTGTAAAAGCTGTTTAGACTTCCAGGAGAACGTGAAAAAAGTTCTCGGTTGCTTCTAATGGGGTGAATATATATAGTAACAACACAATTAAAACGCATGAATCATATAATCGGAATATCAGTGTAGCATTAGTTGGTATATAATAAATAATCATAATCATACATGAACGTTATTCCAAAAAATGAATTATTAATTACTGAAATTATTTTTAAATTTATTCGGACCCGTATTTTCCCTTAGATGTATTAGGGTGGGGAGTAAGATTCAGGGTCGTATTCTCTTTTCTTTAGATGTCTGGAGGGGGTAAGATTCCGACCTGTATGCTTCATCTTAGATGTCTTGGGGGGGGGAGTAAGATTCCGTAGCGTACATGTGTACTAACAGATAATATTTAGTAATTCTTAGTTTAAATAGTAATAGTAAACATAGAAGTATATGCAGTTAGTCTTCTGCAAGTTGTCCAACACCGGAGTCGTACCCCTCGGAAACTAACTTGACGTGACGTCAGATTCACTTGGAGAGGGTAAGATTCCGAGGGGTAGAATTCCGGCCACCCGTTTGTGCTAGGTGATGTTTTAGAACTATGTTTGCGGGGTTCCTTTTTAGTTTATTTTTAAAACGTTGAAGCGTAGAGGCAGGCTAGGGAGTACTATGTTTGTGTGGTGAAAGGCAGTTTTTAGTTTTTGTACATATTCGGATTCCAAGTTTATAGCATTCCCCTCACCTATGATAACTGTGTCCCACGTGGTGTCTTTGTGTAGGTGTCCATTTCTCTAATAATTTGAGCCAAACGAGTGTTTGGCTTGAAGAACCGGAGATAGAACCGGTTAGAAAATTGTAGGGTTGTTTAGCTACACGCGCACTGGGACGTTTTCATTTACTTTGGCTTTTGGTACAAAGACCGCCTTGTCTATAACTAAGTCAATACAAGGCTCATTCTCTATATTTTCTCCTTTTAATTTCTCTTTTTTAGCGTCTAATAGCTGTTGTGAACAACATTCCTTGCCGCGAGGAGGTGAATTCTCATCTACCTTCAAGCTTTTCTTTATATTTGTTCCTAATTAGGTTTAATTGTGTAACAAAATTGGGGAATAATTCGAACTTTTGTTTAGTGCTTATTCTTGCCTGATGATGCTGTAGTGTTGTCAATCCTACAGTTTTAATTCTTCGTATATATTCTGCTCTTTCCGGTCCATGTAGGGGGCAGTCTCACAGTTGTTCACTAATCTCTTTCCTCCCCACAGATACATGTCGTGTCCTTTATGATGTGCCTTTCTGCTAAGTATGAGTTGAAGTTTCCATGATCGTCCCGGATTTCCCAAAAGTTCTTTCCATTGCTTTGCATTGGTAAGAACCCACTGAGCTGGCACGCACTTGCCGCCATTTGCGAAAAGTCCCCGGGAAGATTTTTTGGACTGTCGAGAGACCTGTAAAACTTCCCGGAAGACTCATTAGCAGTTTATGACTGCGGGCACTCGCAAGGACCAGGTATTCGCCATTTCGATTGTGCTGAGTAATGAAAATAGAATGGGGAGCAGGTAACACGCGGATCCTAATCCTCTACGCCTTGGAGAGTGAACGGTCTCTTCACCCCACAGGGTTCCGGAATTTCCGAACAAGTGCGCGCAGCTTTTTGCACTTTTAAAGTGTCGGGACGTCCGTCCGCCCGCCCGTTGACGTCCCAGTGCGCGCATAGCTTTTGCTGGCAATATTATTTTTGTCACTATTAATATTTTTATTTAAAATCTAATTTTCTTCTCAATAGTTATAATAGCGGCAAATTCAGGAAGACAGCACTTAATCTAGCATAAATCTTGCACTATAACTTGGAATAGATACATTTCTATAAAATAAATTTTTAGGGTTGTTTGTTGTAATCTTATACCATTAAGCGAGCAATAATTATATTATCTATATATGTCAAAACTCTTCTCGAGAATGGCTCTAACGATTTTAATGAAAATCACATTAAATGTATTTTGGGATGAAAATGTGATATAACATGGTCTCTTTTCTTTGCATAATACTAGCATTGTTAATAACACAAAATATATTCGTCACTACACAGGAAATGGTGGTGTAGGGGTAATGTGCGCGAGTCATATGTAGGAGGTTCGGTGTTCGAATCCCCGGGTGAGCTTTTTTTTACTCATTTTTGTCGATCTTATGACAAGTCTTTATACATTCATCCTCTCTTTAACATTATTACTATTAATAAATAGCTGCTGAGTAACTAAAAGCGAATAAAACTGCTAAGTTTGCTGCTTAACTAAAAGAATTTCTTTCAGTCCATACGATTTTCCGTCTCAAATTTTCTTTCAATCATTTTTTTGTAGCAATCCAACAGATAAAATTATATATTAGTTAAGAATTTGAAAACTCAGATTCGCCACCAACAGCACTCCAAGCTGACTAAACCGGTTTTTTTTCGAGACAGCTGATTGAAAATTTGTTCTTTAATTGAAAAAAAATGTTTTTTAATAATAACGATTAAAATTTTAAACACACGAGGAAAGTATAATTAGGCAGATCATATTGACAAAAAATAATGAAAATATAACTTTCTCGGCGGGGAATCAAATGCGGACCTCGCACATTCATATATGAGACGTTGATCCCTGTACCACGAACAAATTTCGACGAACTTTTATCTTATTATTACAAAGGTAATAAAATTACCGCACATAATATTTTGAAGTCAAAAACATTATCAAATAAACACTATTCATTTGACACGACTACTTTTGATGTAACGTAGTAATAACAAAATCACATTGAATGAAAATTAGCTCTACTAACAAGATACGAACCAGCGAATTTATGTAAAGTAATACTTGGCAAAGAAATAAGTGACTGTTAGTTCCTTCAAAGTTATAATGTGTTCCTAGAGCTGTTCAATTCAAAAATAAAATTTAGTATAGAATTCAAAAATATTCAACTACTACCTTATTAGAAAAACACCCATTGAAAGCGGCTGTAGTCCAGCCTTTCTTTTCAATCCTCTATGGAAAATGAACACGCGTGTAGAGTATTTTATTTCAACGCTGACCCCTGTTTGCCCCCTTTCCCCGGTTATGTGCGAAGTGGGTGGTGTGGGCGGCAGCCTGCGAATTTAAGATTTCTGCTGACACGAGTAAAACGCCTACGTGTCTACTGCGACAGAAAGAGTATGCAGAAATGGGTTCCTATTACAAATGTACTCAAACCAAATTCTCAAGTTTGGTTAGGATACGTTGATTATTTTGTGTCATGGAATAAACACAAATCGATCACATACACACCATTAGTGTAATGACTTGAAGAGATCTCGATTTATTTTTCGGACGTTCACTATACTTTCCTTATACCTACGTACAATACGAATGTAAAACCCTGAAGAATAAGTGATTACCAATCTGAGGCAATAAACCCTTCTTTCAACTGAAAACTGTTCGTCACTGATCCGTGTTGTAGGGACGTAGAATACTCTCACGGAAGTCATCAAGTATTCATCACTTTTAGCAATTACGTGTGAAATTATCATTTGTTATATTCATAGTTACACAGCAGTGTAACTGAGTAAGTAAACCATGGTTTGAATCTCTTTACGAAAATTATTTTTTGACTTCATTTTGTCTAGATCATTATGTGCGTGGTCATACATCGGTACTACATATTTAAAAGTTTTTACGACTGATTGAAAATCGAATGACTATTTTGTGAGCGATCCGAGCGAAGCCCAGATATTTTTCCTTAATTGACTGTGCAGTTTTGTCTTAAAATATGGAATTTTTCTTCTTTCGGTCAGGTGAAAATGGCGACGAGCCGGGATTCGAATCCGGAACTCCTGCACTGATTGCAGGGGGTTCACCTTCCACAACTGTTTACCATTTCCACCCAGATCTAAACCCCTGACGTCCTGAGACACATCTCCATACAGGAGATAAGTGGACCAAGTGGCACACAAGGCTGTGTGCACTTTATTACCGGTTTAACACGTACTTACGTGTTAAGGTTCGTTATACATATGTTTCTTCCGTGTACCCTACATGTGGAGAAGGTATGTGATAACTTTGGGTCAGGTGAAAATGGCGACGAGTCGGGAATCGAATCTGCATTGATGGGAGGGGGATCAATGCAGGAGTCCCGGGTTTGAATTCCGGCTCGTCGCCATTTTCACACATCTTCTCCACGTGTAGGGTACACGAAAGAAATACATACGCTACCACTTGTCCACCGCTGTCCGTGTATGCTATATTATAGCTACATCGTGTTATAGCTATATTGTCTCCCCGAGATAGAGAAATCGCATATTAAGACACTATTTTCTATATACTCGTACCATCAGGAGGACTTTTAGTATTATTCACAAGCGGAATATTACAGAATATGATAAAATGGAAAAGTAAGAAAATAACAAAATAAAAAATGATGATACAAATTTCAATTCTAGATTAGTTTCTCATCTATTCCACCAGTTCAGAGTTCTGATTATCTTCACTTCCTTCTTTTCCAATACAAAAACGCCAAGAATCTAAGGAAAGATTTCCAACCTAACCATTGAAGCTGAGGAATAGGATCTTGCAGCCGTCTCACCTGGTGCTTAGATGCTCAATTTCTGGGCCTGGACCACGGCGCTCGGAGCCGAAGTCAGCTGTTGGATTCATGCACGCCGTTGGTCCCACTTGAAGTGATTTGACCCTTAATGGAGAATCGCGGGACCACCAGCTCGCTGATCGCTTCTCTTCTATCTCCTTTGTCGTCCCGCTAAATGTTATTTCGTCACTTTACTCATGACTGGTGTCCGTCGGCAGAGAATAACTTACAGCAACTGTTCCTATGCTAGTACTCCCTTGTGCACTTGTGTACTCATATAACGATTATCCCCGTTAACTCGGACAAACACACGAAGACTAACTAGCGTTCTCCGGGACGAGAAGCTATCTCATCCTCTCCAACACCTTTGTACGAACCCTGTCTCGTCACCAACGCATCTCTCCGCGATCTCCCGTCATCTCCGCTTCGTCAATCCCTCGAAAACTAATCCCCTCCTCTTGTTTGCTGCAAAACACGAGGGAATCTTGGTCTATCATACAAAACGATCTGTTATTTTACTTTTTGATTTTTTTATAGGTCGGTTTTTTTTCGCGAACTTCTAGGGGTTGTCCAAGGTCCTGTCCCTTACTACATCTTACTTTCTATTTTTAAACCACCCAAGGGAGAACAAAAAACTCCCTTCGCCTTCCTCCCTTGCATCTAGTAAGTACGTGTTTGACGAACACGGGGCCCCGAGCTGAGTCTGGCATTACTTGCACTTGCTTGTGTAGGCTCCTTCCTGACCTTCCTTGGTTACCTCTTGTTCTTTTCGATCCCGACGCTATTAGGGCTAGGGTATCTTTCATTGTCCTCATTTTTTGACCCCCTACTCATTTTTTGTCCTCATTGTTTTGATGTATGTTTTGAGATGTTTTGATGTATTGTAATTCAGGAGGGTTTTTAGCGGGTATGGTTGAGTCATTCGGCGAGTCCCACACGCGGGGAGAGTCACGTTGGCTCTTCTTAGTGCGTAACTGCATTTTCCCTACCTGTACAGAATTTTAAGGCTCTAATGACTGATGTCGACGAGCCGTAAAGCCCCACAAAAAAAATCCAACATACTGTCGTCCTTCACTTTCTCTTTTCGCCCTCCGACACCCAGCCTTGAATGCAATTTCGTAAAAATAGGACAAATATAATTGGTATAATAAAAATTATATTTGTTCTACGCGGATGGCATGCAAGTGTTATTGTGCCTACTAGGTGCCAAGGGAAATACTGCCTAATTGGTTTTCTTATTAATTATGTTATGTTGAATGAAAATGGGAGACGAGACTGAGATTCGAACTCGGGACCTTCTCCCATTTTGGTCCCGTCTCCCATGTTCATTCGACATGACATAATTAATCGGTTAACTGGCGGTCAGGTTCACCGCAATTTAAGAGATTTCTATGTGTTAATAGGTTTTATTTATAACAGTCACATTTATTCAAAAACACAAAAAATACTGTAAGCTTGAGTCAAATGAACAGAGTTTTTTTTTCGGTTAATACAGCGGTGCAACACCGCGAGAGAGCGGGCACTGCGCCGACCTCGCTGGCAATCTTCCCGCCGTTCGCCCTACATGCGACCCTTGCAGCATCCGCGACCACTCCCGGCGCAGAAAACCAGCGGCGCGTCGCGTCGTTGACTTCACGACGTGGCGGCAGGAGTTGTCTCTGGCAGGTGTCTCGCCCGGACAAACAAGTTACGTCGCCGATCGCTTTTATCGTGATAATCGAGTACCGCTTGTCTGTCCTGCAAGGAGAAGCGTTACAAGCAAGACGGTCCATAAACACGGAGACCACAAAAGAACGTGTGTCACCTCCACCGTCGTCACTCACCGACGTTTCTCATATACGAAGAACATTGAAAGTATTGTAACCGTGAAAAAAATTTGAAAGCGAGATTTCGACGGAAATGTCAGTTTTGGCAGACCCTGATTCTGAAAAAGTGGTTTTGGCATAACGTCCGTCCGTCTGTGCGTAGCAATTCTGAGTAAATGGATGAATCAATTTAATCCGCATTTCGTATTTACGGTGGAATTTACTTGTCGATGCACGTGCTCTATTTTTTCTACTTTAAAACAAAAGGTACTTCACATGAATGTCAAAGTACTCTTTTGAATGTTTCGCAAAAACCGACTCAAACTATTTTGCTTACATTTTCTGTATGTAAAGTACAATTAGTATGCATTACATCTGCATTAGCGGTATTTCGCTTGAAAGTTGGATAGAGACGCAGTAAAATAATTTGTCTACTACACTTACACATTACTGTTTCAAGAACGTTCAATAATATTGAGCAGTGGAAATGGACCAAGCGGAAGTAGAATACACTATTCGTAAACTGAAATGAAAGATATGATAATGATAAAATACATAGGAGGACAGCAAACGCTCTGCAGGTACGAAAATACATCAATTTCTGTATACAACGAAATTACATTTACATAACACGTTTACGATATTTATAAGACTGATATGTTGCTGTATGTTTTGAAATAATATTCTGAACATTTATTTTACTTTCAAATTTCAAATAAAAGACAGAAATAAGTTCATCTAGTGACTTTGAGCATGAATAGAGCACTGGAAGACGAACAACAAATAGAGGACCACGCCAGAAATGACCCTTTCCCTATAGAATTTTATCTCACTCTATACTGCAGGCGGAGAAACATGAGAAAGTATGTGCAACGGTTTTGCACCACTAATTTCGTTCTGTCGTACCCCTCGGTCGGTACCATGGGCCGTCACCTGCCTCCGCCACCATCGCCCAGATCCGCCCATTTGCCAGCTCCGGTTCCCCTTGTCTCCACGACGCGGGTTGCGGCGGCGACCACAATAAGCAAAGGCGGAAATACATTTTTTTCCTGCGAATTGATGCGTCGTCGATTAATAAAGAGATACCGTGAATCCCATGTCTACTAGTTCAGGACCAGGTTACCGAACAGGAACATGAAAGAAATTCTTGTTAGGCTGATGCGTCACCTCTTACTATCATGGTTAAGTTAATTTATATTTTATTGAATTTCAAATACGTATATTTTTCATTATTTATTTCAAATTTAACTTTTGGAAAATAACACTTATTTATACTCAACAAAACATGATGTTCAATGAATTAGAATACAATGTGCAGTCTCAATTACTAAATCCGAGCAAGGTTTTTAAATCGTTAAAGTAATTTCATATAGACTAGTTGATTTTCACTTGTGCTGGAGATCGCAGCGGTAGACGATCGGAATGACTTTCAAACTTCTTCCGGAGAATCTCACGCCGTTTGGCACGATGGAACGACCGCAATTGGCCATCTAAATTTCAACTATTTTCTGGTCGCTTCATGCCACTCCACACCGCTCCGCACCACTCCTGAAGACGATGTATGGAAGGTGGGTTTATGCTGAGACCACTCAGCTTGAAGGTGCCACCGCTTGGCTGGCTGCTTTGAAGCGCAACGCCGGCGCGACTCACTTGCCAACCTTGCTTGTTTGTCCCAGGGGGGCAAGATTTCTCGTCCGTTGTTACGACAATTTTTCTTAAAGATACGAGGATAGAGAATCGTGGTCTTTCGTTATCGTAATCTTATGTCATGGTGAATAAAAACTCTTAAGCAGCCCTCACACGGTCAACATGTGTTCTCAGTCCATCGATATATTGACGGTTCCCAAAATCTTTCAATTAATTTTTGAAACGTCTTCAGTGGACATTGAACGTGTAAGGTTGGTATTGACAATATTTAGAGCTCTGTACTTCGCGTTACCGCAAGCAGAGTACTTTCTGAAGAAAAACTGAGAACGATACCTTCTTTCCACAACTTGTATAAGAGCAAATTAGGTTATGGAAACTTATTACATGCACCGATGGGGACGTTATAAGTAGTTCTTTGAGGATGAATTATAGGAAGGAATGCAAAAAGGGTTTTAACTATACTACAAAAATAGAATTCGTATCTTAAGTGTTAAATTCTTTCCTTTTCCCTTTAAATTACTGTTTTGGATTTATGAGTTTTGATGGCAATAATGTCAAAATTCTTCCTGGAAAGGTTTCTGGGTATTTCTTTTCTTTGGCTGAACTTAACTACCTTAATCATTACACATGCTTTGGCAAGATTCGTCATTGCAGCTAGTCTAAACTGAAATATGGAAGGAAAATACTGACGGTGTGAGGAATCATTTTATATTCAAGGATTGAAAATAGCCATATTGACAATATGTATTGATCGTGTGAGGGTTGCTTTAAGGTCTTTAGTATGAGCATGCCAGGCGCTAGTCCAGCACATGACCATATATAAAATTTACAAAGACATGTGTTAACTTACATAATCATCTGGAATGGCAAGGCAAATTTTGTACTGTTCTTTAAACTGGTGAAACATGGTTGTTTTTAATGTAGAATCCATTAGAAATTTGATGGGAATTTATTTAAAAACCACCCACCAAAGGCTTCCGTAAGAACCTGTACATCTTCAAAATTTTTCTCTCCAAATATTAGCGTTGCAAGGTCCACATTTTATTAGATGAGTTGATTGAGAATAGTTTATTTTTTCATTTTAAAAAATCAGGACTTTCAAAAACAGTCGCTAGATCGCTCATAACATCTTAAGATTTTGTATGCAATTCCTTTATACGTCTGGACTATTGTTATTTCATTGTCCTTTCATTTTGTATGGAAAAAAGAAGAAACTGGCCAAGATGAATCCTTTCATAATCTTGCTAAATTTGATTTGTACCCTTACCGATTGATTTACTGACTTGTGTCATTCACTATGAATTTCTTGTGTGTTAAGTTTTCTCTTAAAAGTAAAATGTGTTGCATGTCTAATGGAAGGTCAATACTCAGTTTTTCATGGCGGTTAAGGTATTCAAACAAGTTTTGTTCCCTGGTGCTTCACTCGTGATAATTCATAGTTATTAACACTTCATCCCACTATGTTCTAGTTAGTCAACAAAGATACTTCATTGACAATTGTTCATATTCTCATGATATATTTGAGAAATAAAAATTGGCTCCTTTTCCTCTCCAGAAAAAGAATTAATCATTAATGAAATGTGTTCTTCATAATTCTAGAAATCCCAACTTAATTAAAGAAGAATTTCCCTAAACACTATGATTTTTGTTGAATTATGCTAAGTATTTGG
Source organism: Laupala kohalensis (assembly GCA_002313205.1). Lineage (NCBI taxonomy): Eukaryota > Metazoa > Arthropoda > Insecta > Orthoptera > Trigonidiidae > Laupala > Laupala kohalensis. The sequence goes on along the minus strand of NNCF01128814.1, from coordinate 158,019 downwards.
TACAGAGAATTAATAAATTGTAGCTGCAAATACTGAGTGAGGATGTGATTCTTGAAAATGCAACTGAATTGAAGCTTGAAACAGAGGATATAGCTTTTCCTATGTACTTATGTTCTACTCATGTTAGTTGCTGATGTTGTTCGCGATTTACCCTTATTTGTATAATACACCTGGTCTGTGTATTAGAATTTTCTTTCGGATTTTTGAATTTGGATCTTCTATTTTTCGGTACTACGTCTTGATTTTTTGTTATGATCTTCGCTTTTAGTTCTTTATATTTTTTATAATAAACTTGCCTTGAGTATTTGGATTTCCTTTCATTTTTTTTCTTTCATTTTTCTGGTCTTGGCTACAATCTTTTAATTATTTTCTTGGTTTTCATTATTTTTTATTTTTTTGGAAATATCTTCCACAGATTTTACTGATGGATTTATAGAAATCTACCGCAGCCATGTTTTTTCTTTGGAAGACAACTTGCTGGCTATGCACTAACAAAAATGATACGGAGCAAGCATTCAAGGAACTGGTAGAGTTTAGCTAGCAGTATTTTAAAGGTACTATCGAAGGTTTTGTTCAGCCTCAAATTCAAAATATGTCGACTGTGTTCCAGAAGGAATTTTGGAAAGTGCAAAATTCAAAGCGAAATGGGGCTGGAATTGTGGACTCACACCAGTCCTAACTGAAGTACTTTGATTTGCTGCAATTTACAGTCAATGATATACTTCCTAGCAGCAGCATAGAATCTCGAAGTTATACCCTTGTCAAACTGCAGCTTCGAACCTCACACTGTAGCCCCAATTCAGTGTGAGGATCTCGCTCAAATCTGAGGAGGCACTTCAAGAAAATGGAGGGGAGGTGATGGATGACTCAACCCATTCTCATGTAGGCTTAAGTAAGCCTCACATGTTCATTCATGGGAACCAACCTCAAGCACCTTATGAATGGATATGCTCTTTAAAAGTATGTATTTAGAGAAAATGAAAGTATGCATGATGTTTTTTTAATTATTAGTTTTGTGAAAATATTTTATTCAAAAAAAATTATTTCATACAATTTCAAGCTTTCCCTTGATCAATCATTTTATCTTGCCACGATACTTTGCTAAAGGAATTTAACAAATTTCAAGAAATGTCCCTCTTTTACTTGGCATTGGTGCACATATTTTTCTCCTTTATTTTTCTCCAGAGAAGCAATCGCAAGTAACTTCTCTTTTCTCCAATCACCTCCCTTCATCATCCTTGCTTAATTGATGTATCAAAAGTATGCTCATTGGTGTTCGAAGCATTTTCTGTGAAACTGCAACATTTTTTTAATGAGAGAGACTGTTATTGAAAATTTTCTTTTCTCTCATAAAATTCTCTTGTGAGTAGGGGTTCAACAAATGCTTATCCAAAGCAAATTTCTGATCAGCAACAAAAACAAAATCTATGTTCATAGCATTTTCTTCTTTTTTGTAAACCAATTTGATCTGATTTCAGATCTTGATAAAATTTGATTCATTCTAACAAACAAGCACCTGAAAATCGACCTTTTTGATCTACATCTGTTCAAATCAATAAGTATTCTACATTAACTAATGCCAAGAAGGCTAAATGGAGAACCCCTTGTAATTTTACATCATGTCACTAGAATAAGGAGATTGCACTATTGTGATATCCTTGCCATGGAGTGCATCACCACGATTCATAAATTCCCACCATTCAGTGAACTGTTGTGATACTTCCTTTTAAACTCTTATTGGAGGGTTTAAGTATTTGACTACTTGTCAATCCCTCAACGATAAATGGCAGGAAGTTTTCTACATTTTAAATTAAAGTTATTTTTAGATCGTGAATTTATGCATTGGTCATGTTCGACAGTTTAACTTTACATTTAATTACTAATTGTAATATTATATCTAACAACTTCACTTTAAAAATATTAAAAGTTTTATGAAAAATGTTATTGTCATTAAATATTTTAAAATTAGAAACTAATATATTTGCCAACACATTTTTTTCAGCTTCCAAACGCTCTACAAACAAATAAGATTGCTTCCCAGATAAGAACAAAGGAAGATGAGGTTTTTTGAAAATTGCTCGAAAGCTTTTGTGAGACGAGTTTGATGCAATAGGGATAAGTTTGACAGCAAAACTAAGGAAAAAGATTGATGCAAGGTGTATGATGAATCCCTAAGGGGGAAGTGTTGAGAAAAGGATATTTCATGAACTCTGTGAAAATACATAATTAAAAACTTACGATCTTTGATGGACGAATAATATTTTAATTTTTTTGTGAATAGCTCACTACGTTTAGAAATGGATCTGTGAAAATACTGGGAATTTTTGTATTTCATTATAAAAATCATGTATAATTTGTGAGGAGCCCCACGATAACCATAATATAACAAATGAGTATTCCCAATTGTATCGTTATTGATGATGATGAATAAATTTATTTTGGAAATATCAGTTTGATGTTTCTTTTTTTCCATTTACTGTTTACTATTTACCTTGCTTCTACAAAGTAAAGGAATTTATTGACTTTTGTGGAAGAACTTAATATTATTTTTACCTACCATATAATTCAGGCGAACATTAATTATCATGTGAGTTATGACTTGAAGGAGCAAACTATAAATTGGGCTGGACTAAATATCCAAGTGTGCCCATCATGCCCCTTCATCATCCGTATGATTTTCCCCCACATTGTATGATTTTTGATAGATGAATGAAGGTGAGCAAACACTGTTACTCCAAATGGATGACATCCAAATAGAGTGATGAGGAAAAGATAGGCATACGCACAATTAGCTCATGCCAGTTTTGATCCCTCATGCCAGTTGTCTTCCCAGTCGTCTTTGTGCTGTTTACACATAATCTCTTAAATAACTGTTAACTACACAACGAGGTGACAGATTAATAATGGTATATTCTATGAAAATGGGAAACAGCAGATGGGTTCAAACCAGGTTGGTAGTGCAGGTTTTAACCTATAGTGGTAGCGTGTCAGTGTGAACGTTTATGCATTCCGAGTTTTTGAAGCCCCATTCCATCTCCTATTTTCCTTACATTTAACATCATTTGTGCTGTTCATTGTGAATTGACGTAACTGTTTTGGTACATGCACTTCTTCAGCTCCTACACTTAGTTGCAATACTTTAACCTCTGACATTATGGTATTAAAAAGAAAATTGAAATCATTCTATCCCCTTAAGAAATGAAGCCAGCAAAAAAGAAGAAATTATTATGCGACAACAGTTTCACTTGCCGAGAGTAAACAGTCTACCTACCTTATTGAAAATAACTTTGATTATAGTTCTGAGACTTGTTTAATGGAAAAAAATAAAGACTTTTGTATTTTATTCTTTTTCCATCAATTGAAGAATTGTCATCTTACTGTTTACATACTTTCGAATATATACACAAGAGACCACTCAGTTTGAATGTGAGCAAGACAGGAAACCAATTGAAATGGATGACAACATTTTTGAACATTATAAATATATATGTAAATTGAGGTGAATGAATTTGAGAGGTGAAGTCAATTACGAGAATGCTATAGACCTTTAGTTATAGATAACATCGATTTGCATAGACGTATATAGATTTGCTAAATGTATCTTGGATTTAATACTATAGAAAGTTCCATGGTTAAGGGTATGGGTCAGTTCTTTCCACAGCTTTTTGTTATGTCAGAAAAGTTGCGTTAAAATTGGAGAATATGAAACCTATCCAAAAAATGTCAGACATGTTGACTTGGGAGTGAGTAAATATTCACTTTTCCGAGAAAAGTTTTTTGAGTTTTGAGGTTCCATTGCAATGCAGTTTAATTTCAAAATTTGTACATCCCCAAGTCATCCTACTGATGGGAGCAACAACTTCCATTAAATTTGGCAGTGTGAACCATTAAATCATATCCCATATTGAATTCATCATATTTCAATGGGGTATTACCAGTCTGATAAAATTGTTTTGTTGATATTATTATAGTTCGTGAAACGGCAGCACGTGGTATCTCGCCATCACAGAAGGCATCGCATAATGATTCCCTGCTCTTAATCTGTTATACAATTCCGTTATATTTAGTTTATTTCTTAATTTTAAGAACAGTAAATAAATTTAAAGGAATTTTAATAGATTTAACAATGACCGTTGGACGTCAGCAGTGCGAAAATTATTACTAGTAGCCATAATAAATATACCAATAGAAAATAGAAAAGTATCGACGCAAGTTGGACACCAATGGTATGGTTACATTAGCAAGAATACAAAAATTTTAAGATCAGTCGAGTGATATCAAACAAACCCAGATCTTATGTACAAATTGTTTTTACCGTGTAAATCAGTGTACCGTGAAACTTTAACTCACAGAAAATTGTTTGGAATTACCCATCCTGCATTACTATATGAAAATATTATATTATCATACTAAATATTAAATATACTTCTTGAAAATAAAGAAATAAATTATTTAATTTTTGAAGCTTGAAATAACTGAACCTCCCTATAAAACATAAAATTAAATAATAATGTAAATTTTTTATGAGAATCAAAATATCACGGAACAAATAAATAAATAAGACCTGTAAGTTTTATTTCTCGGGCAACATTTTACCAAACCCCATCCGGTGCCGGCCCGATCGATCGAAAGTTTAGAAAATGACCCACGGGCTAAGGTAAGTTGGACTGCGCTGGTGTAAGTTATTACACAGATCGTAGAAATAAAACAAAAATCATCAGTTTTGAGCCAAATATTTCGAATAAATCGGTGTGGCCAGTATTTTTCCAAATGAAATTCCTTAACTTTTCCAGTTTGTTCATACTTTTTCAGACTGACATTTTCAATGCATCCCTCACGGAGAAAAATTAATGTTAAAAACTTTTATTTTTAACATTTAGAAATTTAAATTGTAAAGAAAGACGAACATACCAAATAGTTTGCCAAAATGCTGTACACTTAATAAATAAGTACATGGACGTCACGTATCAATTAAAATTACCATTGCGAGTAAAATAATAAATTGTATTCTACACTTTGAAAGCATGTGTTACTGCCTGTGTGTATGCATAGATTAATCAGTTTATCATTTTACGATTTATCGCAATGTGGTCGAGTTTGGATTTTTTTTTCATAAAATGTGAAGCATATTCTGATAGATTGCTCATAACAAAAATAATTAACAAATATTAAAGAATGGAATGACATACTGAGCGTCTCGCAATGACTCTGTGAAAGGCTATTGTCTCCCAAACTTTATCTGCGCTGGCGGAGGAAAAAGAGGAAAAGTTTAGGGGCGCAACTCGACAGGACTCTTCAAGCAACCAGCGGGTGCAACTCGACCCTATTAGCGAGAATAATCCTTGCATTCCACTTTCAGGGTGCGCAATTCGACCGTTCCGTAGTTTTAGTAGGTCTCTTCTTCTATCCTCTCTTGATCTTGTATATCTTGGGAAATATGTAGTGGCGTAACTGTCCCTTCCGGGGCCCCGAGTCTTGGTCACATAGCGGACTTTCAGCTGAAAGATGTTTAAACAGCTTTTTTAAATTGAACATTAACAATTAAAAATGTTTTGTAAATAAACTGTTGTATTTATACTTTACATGTGCTTTCATTTTACATTCAAACTTTCCTCAATCACTCATGAAACGCAGTTCAAATCTGACAAAAAATTAATTGTTATAGCTTGGGGACCCTTTGAAAAATATAAATAAAACAAATTGTTAGTTGGAACATTAGCTGTCAAATTTATAAATGACAAAACGTATTTTAAAGGGAAGGTAATTAAAAATCGCAAAAATAGCCATTTTTAGCCTTTCATTAAAAACATGGAGAACCTTGCGCCTGGGTAATTGCACCAGTTCGACGGTAGTTACACTACTGGAGGTATGATCTAAGACAAATCTTAAATGGTAGTACAAACAGGCGTTTGTTATTTAAATTTATAGATTTGTCAATTTCTCGTAGTACAGAAAGTAAATTATTCATTGATTTACATTTTGAATTCGACACATTTTCACACATTTTGAATTCACCGCCCTAGCATTTCAACCATCCTCGGCCAAAATAGTCAAAGTCCTTCAGAGAATCATCCCTAACGTATAGGATGTGTAATAGCTGAAAATGTTTTTTCTATAAATCAAAAAATACACATCACATCGAAAAATGATATATCCTAAAAACTGGATTTTAACTAACTGCAGTGCTATTAACCAAGATTCTAAAAAAATGTTTCGGCTTAAACCTTCACGGTTTTTGTCGTAGGTGGTATTAACATAAAAGTTTCTGTAGAATCGAATCTGCACCTTCTATCGTGAATCGCAAGAACTGTTTTAGAGAAAAGTACTCTGAAAATGGGGTTAGTGGTTTAGTTTTAGCTAAAGTGAATATGGAGTTAGGAATGGATAGTTTTATTTTTCGAGATATTCCTTTGTCACACTTTATGTGTAACACCCTGCGTCTGCGTGTGTATATGCATATGTATTGTGACTTTAAATTACAAGATTGGACATTATTAACCAGCGTTAGTCGAATAGCAGGGCCATGAATTCAAATATTATTGTTTAGTGAATTAATCTGTTTATTATTGGCATACGAGTATCTATAATTTTAAAATGTTACGTCTTCAAACATAAGTGTGAAGAAAACCTCAGATTTGAGGGACAAGTAGGAGAGCCTTCGAAAGGTGATATCTTTGTGTCATGACGTGTCAGGGGAAAAGCGTTCTAAAAATAGCTCGTCCTTTATCCGGACAGCTCCGGTCACAAGTGGGTTACAACGCAATAACTGTTAGGGGAACTTTCGAATCCTTAAAAATGAACGTGACAATACGACCAATCACGAAAAGAGGAGAATGAGAATTTCTTTTTCGAGTTATAGTAGTGACCCTGATTGGAGGAAATACGCGTGAAACTAAGGTGGGGGATCGCGATTCATGACGCGCCACCGTCGCCTCTAAAAGAGAGAGAATTTTGTGACTTCTGGAAAGAATACTTCGGGCAAAGTTTGAAAGCGCGTTGGACCAATGAGTATGGTCCGATACTTAAAAGAACCCGTCGAGTTGATCAAGTGAACGTAATTCGCAATGGTTATTAATGAACATTCACTCATGCTCATCTGACCATGTGAGCTGACTTCTACAAGTGTGTTAGACAATTAGTATTGAATGCGCGGTATGAGTGAAATTGTGCTGCGAATATTAATTTGGGTGCTCTACATGTAAATCGGGTACTAGTTTCGAGAACCAGTGACACCGATCTCTCAGCCGATCAACTGGATGAATAGGGATGGCAAGTGACATCGAATCCATTTCCTTCTTCACGACCCTGGAGACGTTGGAGGACGATGTCTATCGACGATGTAGACTGCGTTCCCATTTCAGCTCCCCGGGCTTCAATAGCTCGAAGTTCCGTTCCGATTGAGCTATTCGGCCCGCTGGGTAAAGTGACTGACACTTGGTGGCGAGAGACTAACGTTTTCCGGGCAATCTGGTCTTAGCACTCTCTTACATCTAAGTTGGAAGTTAAGCTAGAGATATTAGGTCGTTCGTTGGTGCTGCTGGTGTCTATATACGTTACTTGAAATTATGAGGCATGCTCTATTCCTGAATGTGAAAGTTGACGCGGACGTATGCTCTGGTTTCCCAGATATTCATATATGCGAAATTAGTGGAGAAATGCATGTACTCGTAAGATGAACAAATTACTCAGAATCATTTCAGAGAATCCCGAGATATAATATCCCAACCCTAGACTCCGCTGATCCCTCTATCAGAGGACGGGTGTTTTCGTTAAAGATTTGGGATACGTCTAAAGGCGGCTCCACACATTCGGCGAGTCCCGAGCAACCACTCGCCGAATAGTGTGGATGGGTTGCTTGCTATTCGTCGCATCACGAATACCGGTGCTCGCCCTTTCTCGCAGCGTGTCGGTCTTTTGGGACACGTCAAAGGTAGCCGAGCATAGGCGAATATTCGCGAGTGACTTGCACGTGGTTTTGTCCACATATTCCATCCGTTCGAGACTCACTGTTACTCATGGCAGATGGCGGCTAACGAATCGATGCAGGAGTACTAAGACCAGATTGCATTGGTATTCGCGTGGCAGTGCTGTCACCTGGCGGCAGAGGGGTGGTTCGAGTAGACGCCACGAGAGCGCTCACACTGAGGTACATGATGTCATCTCCAGAGCGCTACTGCACGTTCCGGCCACCTCAACCCTGCTGTACAGTCCTTAATTTAAGAAAGAATCGTCAGTCGTGTCCACAACCTTAGAGCACGCAATTTCTCGTGACAACTATATTTATCACAAACTGTCATGGCACATTTGGCGCCAGTTGTTACTCTATGCTCGCCTCTTAATGGAGTTAGGAGAAAGAGAGGGAGATACGACACAACCATGTGATCAATTACAGCTTATTGACACTACTAGGAGTGACTGCGCGTAGAATTGTCTGGAAATGTGAAAAATACTGCATTATATTTCCGACGCTGACAGACCTCTCTCGATAAAAGTCTGTACTCTGCAGTTGGTGAGCGATTGTGTAATGGCGGGCAATCAGAAAATTCAGGACAATGATTCAAAATTACCTCGGTGAGAATCATATGGATGCTAAGAAGGTGTACCTAATTTCGGAACGGGTAGAAGTAGCAACGCGTGGAATTGATTATTGTAGTAGAATAACTGGTAATCCAAGTGGTCAGAAGAAGTCTGTAGCTGCTTTTTGACAATTTATTTATTCTCCAATATATGGTCAGGTGGTCCACGTGGTCGTTTTATGGCCATAAACTACTTAATAAGCGCACTTAACATGTTAAAAGGCTGGAATGTACTGTAAAACCTCATTTTACTCCCACCTCACCTTTCCGATGCTCCCAGAAGAGCGCTAGCAAAATCGAAACGCTTTTCCTAAAGGGAGCGCTGGTACTGGCCGGGAGCTAAAATCGGAACGCAGCCTACTGAAGAGAACCTAGTTCATATTGCTGCTTTCTGCCCCATACTCCAGAAGATCCGAAGATTCTTAAAAACTCGCCTCGCTCAGAACAATCTTCAGAATATAAAAACGTGAGTAGAATTGTGAATGTATGAGCCCGGAGAAAATTATAAATGAACTTTCTTCTTTAACCAGAAATTTAACACCCCTCAGATGGAGTAAAGTCCGCATAACCATTGACAGACTTTTTTAAAGCGACTGTGTAAGAGTTTTAATTAGTAATAACATTTTAAATGAATGGGGAAATTAATAGAGGTTATTTTTCTATGTGTGTGTGTGATATGTGCATGTACCTTGACTATGATTGGAGTTCATGTATTTTGGGTAGTGGGGTCAAAAAACCCAGATGTTATTCACAGACTTTGTTCCTCTAAAACCAGAGACTAGTTCTCGTTCCTATCCAAAATAGTCGAATTTTTTCATTGATCTGAGCCGTACGTGGAATATACACACACTAAAACATGTGACTCACAATAAGCATTCACACCAACAAAAAATAGATACGTTACTAGGTACGCAACTTCTGCTTGGCACTATTTGGCTCTTCCTGTCATAAATTTTGAGATATTGTCATCACGCTTTAAATTTGCTGGGCTACATGCGGTTTAGATGTTCGCCCGCATTAGGTTCTTTTGTGATGTTTTTTTCCGACTGTTGTTACCTTTGATCCCAATAACTCCTATTCTGAACGTTTTCGAAACAAACTAACCGCCTAGTAGCCAGATATTATTAATTGGTTTTATAATTCTTAGTTATAATATACCTGTTTGCAGCATAAAATTGCAGATTGTCCAAATGCGGTTGCGTCAAAATGGATAGTTTTTGTGTAGCTTGATGAAAGTCTTTTCGATTTTGATGAGCATAATATAAACGGAACTCGGCATTTGAAGCGGCAGGTTGCTATTTTAGCCGTATGGTCAGCAATGACTGAAAACGCAGTATAAATGTAATTTAATCCATTTTCACCTCAAAACACTCGCCTTTGTATTAACCTATCATAACACATAACAGCATGGCTATTCTATTGACCAAACTGGGCTTTCTTGCATGGCTGAGCGCTTGTTTATCGAATGTTTTTACACGAGCGCTTCTCCCGTGAAGTGTACTAAAGAGAAACGATCGCTTGAATCTATTTTCTCAGCTCCTTATTCATGATTCCCCCGAAGTAAATTATATTTATGCCACTGGCTTCATCTCTGAAGTACCTAGCAATTCGCATAGTCATTGCGCTCGTGTCCGCTGCTTTGAATATTGATATGGTGTGATGCTTGTGTGATCTTTTGGCCTGTAACCATTTGTGGCCATTGTTATGTTAAACATTTTTTGACACTAAAATGGAAATGTTGAGTTAAAATATTCAAGATGTTCTAATACAGATTTGGTATTTCAAAGGAAACCAATCACTTACTCCCATTGGCTCCTTTTTTTGTGTTATTACGCACAAATATGTTTATACATAAAATCTGCCTCATCCGTGCGAAAAGAGTACGATTTCTGTCTTGTGCTATCTAAAAAAATCTGATTTCTGAAAATGGAAGGTCTTACTGCGAAATGAACAGGCACGTGGCAGGACCTCGAAATAAAAGTCTTATGTAGAGCATAAATACGCAATTTAGATCCTGATCGCCGTGAATTACTCTCGACACGAGTGCAAAATTTTTATCAGGGTAACCACAAAACATGAAAAGCATAATGGACTTTACACACATGACTGCTATTTTAACTTTGTCCACTAGCAGTAATGTGACTGTAAATATATGATTTTCGGAAGCATATGACGCAAAATCTTCGGGAAAAAAGCGTCATGTTTTCCTGAAGAAGAGGAAAGGTTAGCTAAAGCCTTTATTTGGAGTTACGTGGTACCATGTTACGTGAAGGGTTGGGATAACTGAAAGTGTGTGGGGATGTTAAGAAACGAAGAGTATGGAGGGGCTACGCTTCGCTTTCCTAGCCGTGACACGCAGGATAATATGAAATTATCAGGTATAATAATAATTCACTTATTTATATACACAACATATATGTGTATAAAATATACACATGTATCTATGTATAAAATACAATAGATACATAATTACAACGATTTAATATGCATATTCACGTTTATTTTCCAATTGTTTTTCTCAATAGTTGCTGCAATGCTTTGTGTCAGGAAATGTTTTTGTTGAATTATCCTAAAATAAATATTGAGTTATTTAAATTTACATTCAATATTGAAATATACTGAAGTCTATTCAATAACTGTGCTGTAGTTTACCTGATATAGTCTGCAATCCGTGAACTTGAAATTTTACATCCCCAGCTTGCAGCATGTCCAATTTTTATTTTACGGGTTACTGTGTGACTTAAAAACATTAAATAACGATGCCCTCTTGGATGTCCATACTTATCATTGCATATGATGTGTTTAAATCACAGTATACCACTTTCTTGCGGTAGGTAATTTTCTGAGATTATCGTAGACTTATGTATCCAGAAATCTTATATCATTTTGCATCATATTTTCTTGCATAATTTCCTTTTTAATCCCATATCTTTTTGCATAATTCAAATAAATATGTTTGCTTCTAATAATTTCACTGTGCCTATACATTTCACTATAACAAGTTATACATTAACTTTTACCATTAAAATCTATATTTTAACCAGAACGAAATATATCGCCAAATTTCATGATATCATCTTGAATTGTCACTATAATCGATATCGGTCCATATTCTACACTGCCTCGGGATGCGAAGACTTGTTCGAGGCTTCAGTTTCGCTTCCCCATACCGCTCGCCACCGCTCAGTGAGGGAAGGTTATGCGGAAGTTAAGGGAACGTGAAAGCTAGTTGGAGGCTTCAGTTTCGCCTCCCGCACCCTTCCTGGCGCAGCATAATAATATAATATTTATTTAACTGCAAATGGGCAGATCTTGCCCGGTGACAGAATATAAGAAAATACGATTGAATACACAAAAATACATATTACAGAGGACTGAAATTAATAGTAGTTAAATAAATAATTAAACTATATGATTAATCTACTATTAAAATATTAAATTTCAATTATTTGACGCTAAAAACAATAAAAGAATTAATAATTATCTATTGCTTATTACTCCCGCTTTGACTGCCGAGCCGTAAGTGATAGCGTGGGGGTGAAAGAGGTGGATATTAAACGCTGTTTTGAAAACATCAGTTTTCCTGTATTTCTTTATCAAGGTTTATGCTTTTAGTTCACACGTGTATATTTGAATAAAGAAAATCATGACTAGTAAATATCAAATATATTTGAAAAAGAAAACCTCTTAACAACGACTAGTTGGATAATGCTGCAAACAAAGGAAACCAACTGTCATCTGTTGTAATTCAAAGAGTTCCAACAGTGTATTTCATTTTTCCCTATTAGTAAATGTAAGTAAACATTGTCCGCGTGCTTTCTTTATTAGCCAATAGTGTGCACCTCATTATTTTAACATGCCAAAACCAACTGTTCATCCAAGTCACAGACTGTGTGAATTTCCAGATGATCATTTGAAGATGGAATACGGAAAACTGTGTTGTGGAATTTGTTCGGAACTTATTAAATATGTAAGGACGTCAACTGTGAAGTTACGTACTGCTTCATCAAAACACCGCTCAAGAAAAACTGCACTCGATGAAAGTAAACCAGGAACCAGTGGGATCAGTTGAACTATATCTTTACCTCAGAGGGCACGAAACAAAGAGCCAGACGAAAATAAACATTATCTTTAGCGGGTTTACTTCAGTTGGTATCCCACGTGATGTTTTTCGAAATGAACTGTTCAAACATTGGATAGAAACGTTTACCGACGTAGTATTTCAACCGACGCATTTCAAAATTCGTTGTCGTAAATTAATATTTATTGCAATAATATGATAACATTTTTTGTCCTGACATTCGTTTAGTCTTATAATTTTAAAAATATTTGTAAAATAAATCTCATGACACCAGCTTCTTCAGAAATTCTTCTTGCATATGATAAAGGGAATGTTACGAATAGCAAGGATAAAAGGAATGTTACGAATAGTTTTTATTCTGATTTTTGTGATAATAGTGCGAGGTTGCCCCTTTTCTGAACAATATCCTACAGTCCAGGATCTGATATCTACTTATCAATTATGTTCTGGTTGGGTGCAAAAATCTTTACACATAATTACATACAACCATATTTTATGGAGGTTTAACTCTACAATGTTCCAATATAATCTTTAGATTAGAGTGATTATTCATGAAATCTGCTCTAAAGTCTGTTTATCTTTAAACGTCCAACATGAAATGAAATGGATGACCTATTTTCTTTGAAAGTAATTGGAGATTTTCATTATATTATAAAACGCATACCTTCTCAGCAGGGAATAATTTATCTGGGTCTATTTAATTTTATTGCGAAGGAAGTTTATGTAATAAGGTAAGAAAAAGAAAAAAAACGTGCTTAAATAAAGGACCAGAGCTTGGTCTAGATTTGGAAAAATTACCGCGGTGGCTTAACAAGTGAATTGGGAAAATGGAACATTGATTTTAATTAAATTATGAATGCTTATTTTATCTTATATTATGAAGCAGTAGTATGTTTTTGTATTTATTAACTAAAGTGATTTTCATCTTTCATTAGGTTGCTGATGGAAGATCGGCCATTCTGGTGGATACGAGAAACCGGTTTTGAAGTTCCGAACTCTGGAACGATGAGACAAACTCCCTTAACTTGTGAAACGGGACCTGGTAGTCCCTCGGGCCATGTTATGGGTGCAACTGCAATAGTGTATGTTATACGTGAATGGGTTGAGAACTATTGCATATTTTCTCGTGAATTCAGGTATTATGCATATTAACTTTGAAATTGAATAACTGTTTACGATTTTGATACTTGGTTACCGGTACTTTGAACCTATATTCTGTGGCAGCTCATGCGATGTGTGCGGAGGTTCAGTGACCCCCTAAACACATTGGTTTCGTAGAAATGGTAATTGATTTATTATGAGATACAATTATGTAACAGTAATTATCACAACTTACTGTGTATTGGAAAATTGCGAATCCCATGGTTTCAGTCGTGATTTTTAGAGTTCGAATAGAGAGCGGGCATGTCGGAATATGAGAGTGAACCTCGAGTTCTCAGTGCGGGGAAGATGAGTGGAGGGGTACACCGACTCAACTCGAACGGTTTGGCATCACTGTTCGAACCGCGGAGCAACTGGTTTTTCTCCACAGAAAATAGCCAACTAACTCGATCGCCGCCATAGCTCGCACCCAGCCCACTCTGAAGTAATGTAGATTTGAGCTTGAGAGGTTGAATCAGCGAGTGGGTTTAAAATGAGATAGGCATCGAACGAAAGGAAATCTTCGATAATGGTGGCAGCGAGAGACATTTTACCTCTATTTTACACAAAAAATCTGAGAAATTGAAAAAATGCCAAATTTTGCCCCGTGTTTCTTTTTCTTTGAATTATTTTCATGTTTCTTTTACATTCTATTGCCTTGTTAATTTCGCTATTCTTTTTATAGAAATTAACTTCAAAGCACCAATTGTTCTTCTAAATCGCATTTTTTTCGTATTGCCAAAACGTAAGCATAGATTGCTAGTGACTTAAATTTGAAAGCAAGAACTTTTCCCTGTCCAAGCGAACAAATTTCAAATGATTACGATTTTTCGAATTATGTTAGGGTTGTCGGTAAACCGAGCTATGACTTCAACTTAACTGGCGATGCCCCACCCGGTTCCCATAAAAGGTGTTTCCCCTACTCACCAAAGAATTGTGTAAACCTATTACCTTTTTATAAAAACGGAACTGTTGAATTGGGTTCACGTAACGTGAAGCGTGACGATGGTCATTACCTCAGAGCTCACCATGAAAAATTAATAGCGTCGTTAAGAAATCCCACGCAGCACAGCATTTAACTACACATCAATGAAAATAAGCTCCTGTATCACCACTTTCATTACGCTATCATATAATACAAATTCAGTCTTCAATACTGTTGTTCATTTACTTTCATTAAAACAAAATTATCTTACGCACATCAGAAATACATTTCTTTCTTGTATTGTGAATTTACTAAAGATTGACCCATTTTAAATACCCCCATGCCTCCATTCGTTGTACCTAGCGAAGAATCGCGTGTTTCGTGATGAAACGAACCAACTGCCGATCGAGGTCTTGAATTTTCCCTTGTGATATTACGAATACGGACAGTAACACGGTCCGGTCATAAAATGTTCTTATTCTTGTGCACAAAAGAAAGTACTTTCGCGTCAAACTGTACTGAATGAAGTTCTTTACCTCGAGAATCAGTCGTCGTCTCCGATCGTGACAATTAGCCGTAGATCGAGCTTCTATGCGTCGCGAGAACTTGCCGAGGAAGGATAGATAGCCAGATAGATCCCCTGCTCTCTCGTTTTCCTCACTAGTTAACTTTTACTGTACTCTCTCATCTCTTTATCCAATAAGGAAACAATGTTGCTTAACGCTGCCTTGAGCATTTTCCGATTCACGTCACTATCCAATCACTTCGTGTTCTCACATCCACCGCACGATGACCGAATATAATTTTGATCTTAGAAGTAGATCTTTGTCATCCTTGTAAATCACGCTAAACATTGCAAGTCATGCTGGTCTATTGCATCAAATAACGCAACTTGGATTTATTTTCTTAGATGACTATACATTTACCCGGACATTTAAATATAATAATTTAGCATTCTGTCTTATGTTTCGCCGAATAATTTCCTTTACATGGATTTAATATCCGCATTATCAGAAAGAATAAAGCCGGTACTCAGCAAATATATATTTAAAACAATTTGGGATGGGGTGGGTTCGGCCCATTTATTAAAAAAATACACATTTAAATAACAATACACAGCTTGGATAAATTAAGTGTTTTTTATTTTACCACCTACACACATATTACAACAACTATTAAATCACTTCATGCTTATATCCCCTACATTCCCCCAAAAGGCACACACATTATCACACTTTACACTTATTTAAACGTAGCATTGGTTTACTTTGTTTCAATTTAAATATCTTCATAATTAATCGAAGTTTACTATTTCCATTTGCTACAAGGCTTATTCAATTTATTTGCAAATACAATCATTCCCCACAATAAATCACCCATTTTCCCGATCTCATATTTGTTTAAATAGAGCGTTGGTTCATTGTCAGTTCCAACCTAATAGGTTCTTAATTATGAACATTTGACACTCAATTTTGCGGAATAAGTTGTTTAGTTTAAAATAGTGGTAAAACTACTCCCGGTCTTAGTTTCCACCACGGAGCACATGCATATTCATGCCTGTAGTCACTCGCCACTTTGCAATTTTTCTGAACGCTGTCAGAAACCATTTACCGTCCTGATATATGGATACGACTTGCCAGAGTCGATTCGACGAGGGCGTTTGGATTCCTTCCGGGTTCCATTACCCAGAGACCACTTTGTAGACTGGACGTCGCTAAACAGCTGTAGGCGCGAAGTCGGAGGCCCCTCGAAGTTTTCTAGACGTCTCGCCTTCCGTCAGCTCGAATCTTTTTCCGGCCTAATTGAAGCACTTAGCAAATTTGCTAATTTTACGTATGACTGATGCCCGAGCCGCACATGCCGAGATTTCAAAAGTCAAAAACATCTACTGACTTGTAGACGAACCGCCTCGATGCTCATCTCATCGACGCAAGTTTTCAAAATGATTGAATGCTCGAAGCAAATCAACCGACTCAGAATGAATAACTGAGAAAGAGCTGATCTCATAAGAATGAACTCTGAGAAAGATCTGATCGACTAATAGTGACGGTGATCTTAGAATATTCTACTTGAGAATGAATGATTGATCTCTGAACCTCCGCGCATTCCTTTTATTTCCTCCTA